>OY987234.1:7013528-7540706 GCA_963920705.1 Odiellus spinosus
ATTAGCGAGTGGACTAATAAGGCTTACATCTTCCTCGAGAACCAAGACACTATCACCCATCCCCCCTGCGCGGGATAAACCCCATCTAACCTTCGCCGTTTCCTACAGGTATACCCCACTCCTTCGCTTCCCTCTCCCTACAGCTCGACTTTGAAATTTAAATGAATCCCGGTACCATTTGGACAAGGAACCTACTCGCTCTACGAGAGGAAAATCAGTCGGAAATTACAGCGAGTAACGAAGCTACGCTCCATCTTATCTCTAGACGCATTCGTATCGAAGAAATACGAAGGAGCTTTACTTGGCGCTATCGCTAAAATTTCAAAGATAACTGTATCCTAACCAGTTGAGTTTACGTTTCAACGAATATCCGTCGTAACTGTCTTGACACTGGCTTTCGTACTATAGAAAACTCATACCGGGTATGAAACCGTTTCTTAAATTGGCGAGGCTTAAGACGGGGAGAGAGGACTAGACACAGCGAGGAATTCCGAAAATTATCAGTTAACAAGCTTGGAAAGGGAGTAAATTTCAATTCAAAACGGAGGTTGATTGTCGCGTAATTAAGTACTTTCTAAGAAAGCTTTCCGAGTTTACTTTTCTCGAATTTTCTTTCCCGGAAAAAGAAAATCTTGTCCGCGAAGCTTTAATCAAAATTCCAGCTTTAATCGTCAGCGAGTACTAGAACTACGCTACCCTTTTAATCTTACAAATTCAAATTGCTATATGATAAAGGGAACGTAGCCTTTGTCTACGCTGAAAATCAATACCGGTATAAACTCTAATTGATTTCAGTCGAAACGTTCAACGCTTATGATTCCAATAAGATAAAATATACGTATCCTCTTTAAGTCGTAGAGAATCGAAATGAAGTTGAAATTGAGATCGACTTACTCTATATTCACGCGGAAATGGAAGAGCTATCTAGCACTTCTAAATACTGGGAGATAGCTCGAGTCCCGCGTGCCGCATTCGAAGCTTTAAATCGCGCGAATTTTGCAAATGGAAAGAGTTTCGAAGGAGAAGGGGATGGTGGATAAAGCGAGGGGGATGTAGTTTATTTTAATGGGCATTGCTTTAATGAATTTAGTAGCTAAGCCTCGGTTCTTTTGTTAGAATACGACGTAAAAGGACACAGGGTCTTCGTCCCTGAAGTCTCCTATATACGCCCCGCACGCGCCACGAAACGGAGCTGAAAGATGACTGTGGTCAATACCAACGAGGCCACCATTCCATTCTAGGAAAGACGTTTCCCTCTTTTCCCCGTAAAGCGGCGATCGTTTTCCCAATAGAAGCTCAGGGAAAAGGGGGAAGACGAAGAGGAGTTAGATTGGACCGCACTCGCGAGGCGGCTTTATTAAAATACGCCTCATTTACTTTTCCCCAATTTTATCTCATCCCATCCAGTTATTTTAAAAGTCCACAAATTTGATCTTTCAGAATGCCGTATACCGACCACTTTTACTAATTAACAAAACCCAGTAAATAGGTATTCAATTTATTTTTTATTTTTGAATATTACGCGCCGCTAATAAAAATGTTTGGAGTTATAAAACGTACATTTAGTCAAGGACTATTTAACATTTTACACGTATCTTATTAAATAGAGATGAATCACGAAGGTTGGCGTTAATTTCATACGCGTCCTAATCCTAAAAATGAGTCGGAATTAGTCGGTTTAATCAGATTAAGCCATAGTTTATTGAATCTCTGAAAACACAGTTAAATGTATTTAAACGGCTTATTACGACTCATCTGAAGTAGGTATAGCGGCAAATATCGCGATGCAAAGGTAGAAACTATAATAAAACCTCGTGCTTGGCTGATATGGATAATTCCTTCAATTGCCCGCAGTGTTTGCCATTAGAGGACGCATACGAACGCCTCGTTCTGTTATGATTAAGTCGAACGAAGTGATCCACCAGGGTTCGTAAAAACTTTTGGAAGTTAATTTCCCTGACTTTTCCTGAAAATTTCTAAAAAATTCCCCAATTTTAATATTTTACACGACTTCATTCTTAAGAGCGAGCTCTTGTTAATTTCTACTTTTTATTTGATATAGATTACTCAGAATATAAGAAAAAAATTCCATCTTTAGGCAAATATTTTCATTTAAAAAAAATTACGTTACAATTAATTGGTAAGCCAAAATATTTAATTTATCTGATAATTTAGGCTTATTTTCAAATTCCCTGACCTTTTGGGGGCAATTTCCAATTTCCTGTCTTTCCCTGACCTTTTAGGCCAATTACTAAATTCCCTCCAGGTTTTACAGGTCATGTAAAAACCCTGTCTATGACTCGCGTATAAATACAAGTTCGCGTACGCGATTATGATATGTTTAACAATTAATTTTGATTAGACATTGAGAAGTGATATTGGGAACGTGTGCGGATATGTACTTGAAGCTTTACTTTAACTGTCGAAGGAAGCTTCGCGTACACGTACTCGTAATTTTTAAACCAGGGTCTTTTAGTAAACCTTTTTTCTTCACGTGTCAATAAAAAGTCTCGTATCAAAGATAAAGTTTCCAAAGTTTAACTAGGATTCGTTTTTATTTTGTTTCAAAAATTGAACTCAGACGTACAAAAGTCAAGACGACGTCCTATCTGAGACTGAGGGGCGATAACTAATTGGGGTCTCGACAAACATTGACGTTTTACCAAAAAAAAAACAAAAAAAAACAAAAAACAATTCTTATCTGGATAGGAAACGAGAGAATGCGTGGCTGCAGCGACAAACAAAAACACTCCAGTTTGGTATACGAAAAGTTACGATCAAAGAACTATACAAAATGCTATAACGGTTAAACGATGTTTTCGGCGCTTCTTAGATTGTTACGGTTGTCGAGCGAGAAAAGCCATTTACGTCGTGGCGTTGTAGGCAATATCGCAAAATCTCAATTACAAGTTCTTATCGAGTATACAAAGGAAAGCCACGAGGTCAAAAGGGCAGCCACTTTTCCAAAAGCCTGACAAAACGACGCGTCACCCTCTAGACATAGTAGACAACAACAAATAAAAAAGGGCCTCGCGATAAGTCAAGACCCGACACAATCAAGAAATTTGACGAAGCTATCTATTCGACCAATTCAACTCTGAGAAGATACCGAAGGAATGTTGGCCACAAAGAGAAATAATAGGAGTCGGCCGAGGTCAAGACGCGTCAGTCAACACGTATCAAACCAATGAGAATTCAATACAAAAGAAGCGTCAGACGTAGCCAATTGCACGGGGAAAGAAATGATATTTTGGTGGATGCAAAACAATCCTTATTCACATCGGCATATAAACTTTTTTCACGTGTCAAATGTCAATGGCCATCTTGTTTAACACTCTCCCAATGACAGATATTTCCCGCTTCGTTCGAGAAGAGACGTGATTATCTCTACTCCGAAGATGATGGAGTAAAAATTTAATTCTCCTTGTTCTAGCAACCTTAAATTATAGGGCTGCTATCTTACGAAATTTAATGTACAATTAAAATTCTTAAAAAAGAAATCTCATTAGTCAAAATACGTTTGCATTTACAACTCGAGTATGTATATAGGTACCCTAATTCGTAAGAAAAACTCGATGAAAGCGAGTGCCTAATAGAGGTCGATAAGGTTCAGGATTGATCCATAATATAAGGAACGGCTTTTCGTATATTGAGTGATCAGATTGGAAAGAGAGGAAATTTGGGTTAGTCCGTGGCTAGTGTATCACGTTTCGTGGATTTTTTTCACTCTAGAAAACAAACAGGCGGGGGCTATAGTTCCAATACCAACTGCAGCCATTAGGCACCCACCCCGTGACCCCCAAATAGTAGCCTGAGTTTTAACTCTTTCACGCCACGGGGCAAACGCCAGGCAAGCAACCCCATATATGACGATGCACGGACTTAAGGCTATAACCTCGGTATCTAATACTTGTAAGTAACAGCGGTACACGAGCAAGCCATTCGCGAAAACTACTTTTATTACTGGCGACCAAGTGTAAAGGTAGGATGAAACGTAACGAGACTAGATAGTTTTTCTTTCGATAAAGAGGTTGAAAAACAATTTATTCAATTATTATAATAATTATGTAGTTTAATTCTATATTTAAGTTTTTTATTTAAGACTCGAGTACGACTCCTCATTTCATATGCTTAATTTTCCCTTTAAGAATTATTCTCCCTAAACTACCGACTCTTAACGGAATAGCGGTTCTTCATCTATATACATAACGTTTCAACCACCCTTTAATTCTAGCCGGGCAAGAAAGGTTATCTAGGCATACAGTGGTCGTCTTAGGTTACGCGGTACATAAATACACAAACCCCTACCCCGCGGTCACCTCACCATCAACGTCCAGAGAACCATCCCCCTTTCGGCTGAGACTCTCAGACTATATTTAAGCGAAGGTTCAGGCGGGAGAAGAAAAATCAAAGGGGAAAAAGCTATAAGGCGTGGGTGTGGAATTATGGGTAGGGGGATTTAGGCTTAGGGTAAGGGGAGGGGGGAATATATGAGGATGAGTAGGAGCCAGGATCGAAAGAGTTGACAGAACGAGGTCGAGAGCTCCCGATGCTTGATTGCAATTTAATCCGCGACCGGAGAAGATATAGCTACGGCTCTTGGAAGAGAAACCCCTTTTCTATCCCCCTTTCCCCCCCTCACGGTGGAATAATGGACCCAACCGTCACCCCGAGAGAGAAAGTCAAGACGAATCATTTCCGGACGACCAGCTTCCCCGCAAATCTTTCTTTCTAGGCACTATACTAATATACACCGTACCATAGAGTACGGAACCCTCAACGCCAAAACTTTAATACGGAGTAAGGTACCGAAAGGGGTATAGAATAACGTATAGTCGATTGCACTTTCAATTTGCAACACCTACAAACTTACTCTCCCTTTATCTTTAAACTAAAACGAATCATTGAGATAAATGCTAGAGTAGTTTCGTTTAGAGCTGACGAATCAACGTGAAATTAAATATCGTATCAACTTTCCACGGTTTTTCTCTCGCTGCGGCTTTCGAAAAGGATAAAATAAGTCGGATGCTACCTGGTGATCGTCGG
This sequence comes from Odiellus spinosus, assembly GCA_963920705.1. Classification (NCBI taxonomy): domain Eukaryota; kingdom Metazoa; phylum Arthropoda; class Arachnida; order Opiliones; family Phalangiidae; genus Odiellus; species Odiellus spinosus. The sequence goes on from OY987234.1 coordinate 7,018,575, forward strand.
GGGAGCTTTTAAAACTAACGTCACTTCCGGTAGATATTCTATATACGACGGTCGATATAAACTGAAGATTATTTTCGTAAAGGAGATATAGAATCAAATGCAACCTAAGAATGGATTTAAAATCCCAATGGATATGGCGTTTTTCTACGGGAATTTAAGTACCTCGTGAGACTGTAAACTTTTATCTCATCTTCTCGAATAGAAACCCTATACAGCGTATTTATATGGAAACTAATACCCCGAACCTTCCTTCCTTCCCAAGCATCGGTTAGGTTGTTAGACATCCATTAGCGCCCGCCAATTCTCTTTTACAAAACCAGCAAACTCTTATTCCCCCTCCCTCAACCGAATCTCATCTTACTTTCCAAGCTGCTTTAAATTGTCAACAAATAACGGTCGTTTATCGCGTGCGCCCGCGCGATTAAACCGACCGTTTTGGATAAACAATAAAATATAAAAAGCACCAAATAAACCCTATACAACTCCTTTTGTAAACAAATATTTCAAGTTTATCCAGCGTTTGCAATACAATAAAGTGAAATATTAAAGGGAGAGTGAAGAGGAAAAATTCAAATGGCTTTTTATCGATTCTATGTACTGTTAAAAATAAGACTCGTTCGCGTATTAAATATTTCGGGGAAATGTACTTGTCTGAATTGCGTAAAAAATCAGAAAAGATTCAAGATTTTGGCATAGAATTAAAAGGAGAACCTCAGACTAATCAAAAGACGCTCCTGTAACTTTGGGGATTGTGCGCGTGAAATTAATTAAGAACGAGATTTAGCGCCATTCAAACAAGCTATGGTCACACTCGCGTATCCACATCGATTTTAAAATTATTATAGTTTCATCTGTAGGTTGTTGGAGCCAAATCAATTTCAAGCTGGTTCCCGAAGCAGTTTTGATTCAAATCGAATCAAGAAAAACGCTTTCTCGTTCACATGACTGCTGCGAAACGTTTTGAATCGACGTTTGAATATGAACGAGGCTATAGTGTGCCACAGCACGTGTTGCGGAGATTTTATTGAGGCAAAGGTACAGGGGCGTCTTTTGATTAATCGGAGCTAGGTGCTCCATTTAATTGAATTCAAAATCAGATTTTCATTTTTGTACGATTAAGAGACACACACTTCCCAAAAGTTTTGCTACGCAAACGTGACATATGTACTTTTAGAAGCAGAATGGGCAAAATATCATTTTTCTTCTTCACCCTCCGTTTAAAGTACTCAGCGTCGATTAATTGACCCTTGAGACTGACCTTGATCAGTCTGCCGAGTTGTAGGGTATATAGAGACAGGGACCGGAGGAGAAAAGGCAACGCGAGTGCCGTGTTCATCAAAATGTATTTATGTGAACGCCAGAGAAGAGAGTGATGCGAGATTGATAAAAAAAAAAAAAAAAAAAAGTGCGCGCAGAAGTTTACTCGATCAGAAATCGGCAGCTAGAAATTCACTCTCCGAATCTCATGCTAGCTAGGAGATTCAATTTAGTTCCCGATAGGGGGGGGGGCGAGGGGGATTTAGGATAAGGGAGAGGGGTCAGCTAAACCGTTCTCGATATGATAAAAAAGAAATCCAGCAAGGTACTTTCTGGAAACGGGCATGAAGAAGGCAAGACTGTGACCCTGCGCCTAAGGGGGAAGAATCGATCTATAAAGGGGTGGCCGGGGGTCAACGCTGACCATCATGAAATTAAATCCGATCTTGACCAACCCATCGCCAAGGGTCAAACAACGAAAAAAATAACCTTCTCAACTCGATATAAGTATAAGCGCGGGTATACAGGGTGAGTATAGCATGCTCAAAAATTTAGCAGAACTGTAAAAGCTTTTGGCCTACACAATGAAGCGATAAGAAAGAGAGAACGGTGTTCTATCGCTACTAGACTTACTATCTCGGTATAATTAGACTTGAAGCAAATTAATTAATAGGTATTATAAATTAATTATATTAATAATGTCCAGGTTTAACCAAAACTATGAGAGGAAATTAAGATAGAAGACGATCGCGTATACGTATTCCTTGGTTTTAATTAAAAAAATATATTAAAATAATTAAAAAATCTATTAAAATAATTAAAAAATCTATTAAAATAATTAAAAAATCTATTAAAATAATTAAAAAATCTATTAAAATAATTAAAAAATCTATTAAAATAATTAAAAAATCTATTAAAATAATTAAAAAATCTATTAAAATAATTAAAAAGTGTACGTTTATAATTTGCAACGTTCTTCGATGTAATATAATTTCGTTTACTTAAACTTGTTTTATATTTAAGGAGATTTAAACTTCACGAGGATACAGTTACGTTCCTGACCGAAGCCCCGATTCATTTGACGGTACAAACAATTAAATTTAAAATACACGTATAGCGCGCGTTCTATGACTTCGCGTAGTACCACAAAGGTTTTGCAATTTTTGGCTAAAACAATTTTATATTAATTTATAATAGCAAAATCAACATTTACTAGTCTATTCGTGACCAAAAACTATCGCCGCGCCGAACTATTGATAAATTTTTAAAGCATGGTTAAACACAGGGATCAACAACTTTTGACAACAAAAGCACCAGCGCCACCCATGGACTCGTTAGAGTAAAGAACTTCGTATAGATACACACTGTATGGAAGATAATTTGGTCTTTCGTCAGTAACACCCTGTAGTCGAGGCGCGTGGCTTAGAATTTTATTCGGCATAAAGGTGAGGCAAATGTATAAGAGCTATAAGGGATAGAAGGAAAAGTAGGGAAGGGGGGCCATTTTGCACAGCTTTTTCGCGTATAATGCCGTCAGCGCCGACGACGCTTCTTTTTAGCTCCTTTTTCTCCGTTCTTTCTTTTTCTTTCAAGTATATTCTATCGATCGAAGGAGGGAGCTCAGTCCCTCTCTTTCTCTCTCTCTCTCTCTCTCTTGGTCTTCCCGCGGCGCGCGGCGTAGTGGGACCGAGAGGATCGGGAGAGGTTGGATGGATGGAATAAGAGATCCGTAGCTCCGAGGGGTTTCGACGCGCCTGCACCCCCCGATAAAGATGAGCTTCGAGAGGAGCGGGAAGAACTAGAAGAGAGTGGAGCATAGGAGACCCCCAACCCCCCTCTCCTCGGAAAAAGAAAAACTACCAAATCTAGTCCATAGCGAGGTAAAAACGAACCCAGAGGTTTTCAAAATGAAGCCGAAACCGAGAGCTCTACTAACTCGCTGAAGAGACTCGATACGAGACTCGTATCAACCGTGGAAGGGATTGAAAACATCGAAAAACAATTCGGTTACAATGGGAATTTAGGTACCTTCCGAGGATGCCGCGATCGTCGAGTAGAATTTTCAACGCGTTTAGTGCTAAAGATATATTTTTTCTTACATCATTGAAACCGCGTAAGTTTAGCTGAAATTTCGAACTAAATCTTTCTTAGTTTCTCGGGATTTGAAACTCCGGGCAAAGTTTACATGGCGTAAAAGTCGCGCGGTTACTGATATTACTATCATTAATACGCGCATAGTTTATAGGTTTGATTACTCTGAAAACTCCGACTGAATAGATGACAGAGACTAGCTCCAGTTTTATTTGGATCTGGCTTTTGTTTCGGGGCTCTCAGTTAGGTTTCGACGCCAAGGGACGAGCGGGTACGAGGTGGGGAACCAAAGGGGATGATGTTGGGGACCAGAGGGGCTAAAGTAGAGCTCGTGATAGGCTGGCCATGCGGAGGGTGAGAAAAGTAAAGCAGAAATAAGAGCGCAAATAGTTTGTGTAAAGAATGATCGAAAGAGAAAGGGAGAACCGACTGTGGAAGATCTAGTCCCGTCCGCGCCAAAAATATACACCGTTTACTTTAGGGAAACAAAACCTGATCCGCGGCTCGTCTCTTACTGGCCAGGCTACAGTCACAAATCCCAGACTCTTATGGTCCAAAAGAAAAAGAAAAAGAAAGTCTACAGAGAGTAAGAAGCTTTCTTCAATTCACCAGAAAGGAATATGCCTAGAAACTTAAACAAATATGTACGCTGCTTCGGATTTCGGCAAAAATTTATATCCCGTCAATATAGTGAACTATAGCATCATCTAGGACTATTAACAACGGACAATATATTAAAAGATGAGGATGAATAACAATTCTACTTTTGAACGCACTGTTTGGGCCGTTAGAGGACGCTTACGAATCCCTTGTTTTGATATCTATTAAGACACGGTGTCTATATTGGTCATAGGTCCTAGTCGTCATCGTTACGAGGGGTTCATCCCCAATCAGGCACGCAACCACTATACAATCGTGTAGCACTGTCTATTACTATATGCTTACACAACTTAATAAGTATTTAGCATTAACAAAGGCGTAATCAGAGAACAGATTTTACGAAAGTGCGGGTCGTAACGTGTCGTCAACTTGTAAAGCACGTCCTTCAGTTGACATTGACGTTGAAAGATAATTTGAAATCGAGACGAAATTAGAGACAACTTAATTGTAAACCATTTAACCTATTCCAATCACTTTATTGTTCAGGTTTTCGCGAACCTTTTTACGATTTTCTATACTCTAATTTTAATTAAATTCGGGTTGTTAAACTTATTTTAGTTCATTTATATAGAAATGACCTTTCGTATATAAGGTCAAGCTGGTGTCGCGAATCAGAAGTCGGGCTTGAATGGAACCTTATGTCATCTTCTATACGTATATAGATATATCGAATGCAGCCATCCTGAGCTAAATATCGACAAAATCCGGTCAAAAGAGACAGAGAGGGGGCTAACCCCCGACACCCCTCACAATCGCAGGCGGGAGAAGAGACGCGATGGAATTTCATTGGCAAAAAGGTTCGCGCGCCAAAAAAGACCAAAAGAGAACAGCCCCAGGCATTGACCTCCAGCCCCCATACATATTTAAAGGGGGTACGACCCCCAAACCCATCCACCAGTCCTCTCTCTCTCGCTCTCTCCTCATGGTTAGGCATTATTCCTACATACAGATACCTTTTTTTCTCGGGCGCATCACCTTATAGTCCGAGTTTTTTCGACACTCGAATCAGGGCTGGTCGATCGGAATTTTTTACGCGTCATCGAAGATTTTTTTTCCTCCCGTACTCTGACGTATATACTTAGTTTACAGCACTCGCTAAGCTTTAGCCTCTTGGAATAAATATTAGAAATATTTACGGGAGACTATGTTTGGACGCTTTGAAAGCCCAAAGTGAATGTGCAAGAACAATTTTACTAGCTTAGTATTAAGTGGCCTTATTAAGCCTAGGTTCCGAGTTGAAACTAGATTGGGGCCGCCTTTATTTCGTAAAATTTCGGATAAAATACCAAAGTGGAAAGTCTTATAGAGGATTGTATAAAAGCGACTGTCCAAGGGTCGCGTCTAAAAAACCTTTACAAAAACGTCGAGGTCAGAGGTTAGGGTCTGTCGCGCAGTCATCATATAAACACAAAACCCGCGGAGGTCAACGATTTGGCCTCCGTATAGATCAAAAACGTATAGTGATGTTTATTCGACTGCAGGCCTTAAGTAAGACGTTTGAAAAGAAGACATTCCTTCGCTATATAGCTTTGGACGCGCTGAGATTTCGGACTGATTCTGATTCCATTTTTCTTCCCATATACACTTTACTATAACTACCGCCGTTTTAAAACGCTTATAACGAACAAAATGGACAGAAACGTGCCTCGACTCTATTCAGATTCGATTCGTGGACAAAGTAGTAAAGCTTAAGCTGAATGCACACAGACCTAATTTCACGCTCATGCGCCCATTGATTTATATAGGGGAGCGATCGTGAAACGCGTGAAAATAGGTCTGTGTGCATCCGACTTTAGTTTGCACAAGCGCACGAGCTATACGATGATATTGTTCACTTATAGTTAACGGTTTACAACTTAAGAGTCAGAATGGCGGCGGAATGTTGCGCGATGTTAAATCCCGTTGGAAAAAAGTAGGTTTCTGAAAAGCGTTTTCGAAGACGCGTCTGAAGAAGGTTATATATAAGCGTCAAGCGAAACGGATACGACAAACAACCGCGCCTGCAGGGTGGATTCGGAAGCTGGCGCTTCGACAGGATTAAAACTGGAAACGTGACGAAGAATGGGCTTCGCGGATACACCAACATACAAACACTTACATATCACACACGCGCGGAGGAGAAAGAACAGAGAAGAGACAGAAAGAATGGGTATAAGGGGTGAGGAGTACCGTTGCTTTGGGGGTTTAGGCGAGAGCTTAAATAATTTAAGTGGCGAATAAAAGAGGAGTTTAGATACGGGCGTGTTGATAGAAGCGGCCAGGATTAAACTTTAACGAGGAAGAGTCCATTAACAGACCGAGATATCTTCAGCCGGCTAACTCGGGTTATAAGGCCCTAGCGAATCGGATAGTAATTCCTCCAAATCCAATAGCAGTCTTTACTTACGGCTTCGGTTCTAGATAAGCGCGGCGATATCGATCCAAGCACCGTTAAGCCGATCGCGCTGAGTTATATGGACAAATATTCCAATTGAAAACTTAATTTTACAGAAGCAAGGTGATCCGTTTCAAGCCGACATCGTCAATAATTCTGGTTAAAAAAATATGTAATTTGCGAAATATTGTTTGGAAAAGTAAAAATAGTTCGTGTCTGCGGGAGGGATAGATTACCTCATCTAAATGGATTTTTATTGGGCAGAGGTATTTGATTAGATTGCGTCGCGACCTCCATCGTGAAAACATTTTAATCCTGGCGATAAATTCTAACGTTAATTTGGAATTACAAATTGTAGAACATTCACATAATTATTTTAAAAACTCTAAACATTGGTTAGTTAATTAAGTGGACGCTTTTGAATTGGCGACCATTAACTAAACGAAGGGCCGCTTGATCGCGATGTTTATCAATATAATTTGGGGGTAAAATTCCTCCTCCTACACATATATATATCACCGTAGATACGTTGTGAGAATAGGATGAGCCAGGGCTATTAGGGCCATAACGAGTTGGCCTAATATTACATATTTATTACGCGGAAGGCATTACATAATATATCTCAGCCCAAACCAACCAGCCTCCCCCCTCTCACTCTGTATCACTATTGCTCTGGCAAATTCTATTCTATCAGGCATGATAACAAAGGCAGACTATAAAGCGGGGGAGTTACTGAATCGCCAAGGTGCGAGGCATCCATACACCATCTACGCATTGTGCCAAGCATCTCCATTCTGTAATATAACGTAATACACTAGATTTCATCATCATTTGATAGTGAGTACCGACCGAGCCAGCATTTCTTTCGAAGGTATCTTCCGTACGTCCATAAACGATATAGCTTCGTATTCGTTATCAAATCAAGATGAAATGGTATAGATATACTCGATGTCAATCTCTAATAATACCTTAATACCTATATTAGAAAATAGTTTTTGGTACGCGAATTAGATCGTTTCTTAGGTTGCATCTGGCGTGTATATCCCTGGCGTCATTATTGGGGCGGCGAGCGAGTTTCCCTTCACGGAAAAGAGAAGAGAAAGCGAGAAAGGCTGACAGAGATAAATGATTCACCGAGATAAAATATTCAAGATTACTAACCCTCTATATAGATCTAGAGGCGTTAGCGTTCGGTTTTATAGTCCCAGCGTAAATATAAGTATACAGTTAACCATTGGATTATCCAAGCGATAGATTGAATGCCGCGTTCAACGCTGAATGAAGCAATGAAAGAAAAGATAACTCCTTTAGCCGATGATTTCTCTTAATATACGCCTCACTCTATCGCTTCCTATACGACGAACTTGAATATGGGGAACATCCTAAGGTATCTTGATCTCGCTAAGCGCGTTACCCATTTATAAACTTTATCATTCCTTCGATAGATTATCGACAATGATGAAAAATCACACGTCAAACGCGTACGTATAACGTGAACGAATAGGGAATACCGAGTGTGATCATCCGAAGTCAATTTCTAAAGACGCGTTTCGTTATAAGTACACGGGTTTGTGAAAATGCCAACGCGTACGTCAAACTATTTCGTTTCCTTTCCATTTATTTCGAAATAAATTTCTTAAACGACTCGAGTTACTCGACAGCGCTATTAAAGGATGGTATACCTTTTCAACTCCTTAGTTCCCAGGCAAAGTGATAATAGTTCTTTCCGCGAAACGAGTATATAGACTCTTTGGGCGATATCGCGGTGAATAAAGCGATATTTCCGATAGGGGGCGGGAAAACTGGTTAGAGCTTAGGTTCATCCTGCAATTTAGCCTTCGACTAGGCGTATAGATTCATTCAAACAAAAATATAATCGAATAGGGAATTTGGAAATCAAATATTCACAATCATTCTCCTTTTTGGTCTTATCTTACTGAAAAGAAACGGTAGAAACACGCCACCTAGTGGCCAATAAAGCGCCATATCCTAGAGGGAGCCATCGCTTTTCGTTATTGAACTCTTACACGATTGTAAAAGGTATCAAATAGGTTTTTTTTATCAGAAAGCGAAAAATCACCTCAATTTTTAACGCCTTGTTTTCCTTCTTATGAAAGTTAGTAAGACATATCCCTTCGCCGTACATTCCTACGCGCTGAGAATTCAAGCTGATTTCTACTCTTCGAGCGAATAGCTGACCTTTCTAAATAACAAAACGATTTGATTCTAAGAGCACGACCCCTTTTAAGATCCGTACTCCTTCGCAACTAAACGAGACTGAACAACTGGAGTTTTCGGCGATAAAAAACCTACTATGTTGCCCACACCATCTTGGTTTCTCTTTAGCGAGATAGTAGGGATCTCGAGATAGTACCCGGTGAAATTTAGGTTCGAAACCTTAAGGAGATGGTACGGGGATCTAAAGAAAAGAAAATATCCGAGGCAGCTAGCCGGGTTCACGTGGGGAATGGGGCGAATTCTGGGGGAAAAAAGAAAAAAAACACTAAGCTTAGGTAATACGGGGAAACTGGAGGATTACGACGAGGTGAAATAAAATTGTGAAACATATAATCAAGGGAAAAGACTCCACGCAATCCCGTCGACCCCACTTCAAAGGGCGAGTGAAGTAAATCACGATTTCAGACAGAAACGGATTTCTTACAACGTTCTTGCTAAAACTATTAGGTTTTCCGTATGAAAATTCAACGACACGATCGAGTGCTTTTTTTCTTTTATTTTTAATGTTCAAATCATCGAGATAATATTTTGGCCAAATATTTTAAAATACTAATTTAAAGTATCTAGTGAGAACTAGCCTCCTCATCCTAGATTTTAAAATCACTGCAAGACAATATTTTCCACGAAGACCTATTCGAACGATACAAATTTTGAGCTCAACTTGTTGAATCAACTCGTTTTTAGTCCACAAATCTTAACAAGTTGACAATTTCTTGACTCTACCCCTATTTACGATTGCACATGATGATATTATTTAATTCACGCGGGGGTCCGGACACTTATTGTATACGGATTTTACGATTTTGAAGAGATTTTGAGATTTTAAAGAAGTTTTTGGGAGTGATTTTGGGATTTCAATGTTAATTTCCCATAGAGAGCCTTCAGTGATTTTGAATTTTGGTCGAAGTGTATACGGGATTTTCGTAATTGTCAGCAATCCCTCGAATACATGCCACCCCAAAGAAGGGACGTTGGTAATTTTTTCGTCTTGAGGTGGCACGCGTTGGATGAACTAGTCACCTAGCTGAGTCACCACACTCTAGACTAGTAAAAAATGGATTACTGATTCTTTTTCGCTGACTCGGACAGTCGAGTCAAAAGTTTGCATCTTCTGCACGAGGCTTAAGTCTATACATTTTGAAGAGCACGCGTTCGAAATAGAAAAACGAGTGAGACTTGCCCTTTTTGGAGTGAAAGACGAAGCGGGAAAAAATAAAATGTCCCGTGATCCCTCGCGCGCGCGGGTCGGATCATTCGATCCTCCCGCGAGACAACCCTCTCCCCACTCCCACACTCTCTCTTCCTCCCTGCACGGCTTCCCCCATTTACAATATATATCTGGAACATTTAGTTTAAGAAGAAGACGAACTGTACAAAAATAGATCTACTAAGGCATAGCGTACGGAGGAGATAGAGGGATGAATCTGAAAAGAAGAAGATGCACTAACAGTGCGGGGAAAAAATGGAGGAGAGGGAGTAAAACCTTCAATCAGATGGTCTCTCTCTCGCTCTCTCTATGTTCCGAATTCCGTCACACTACCATATGCCCCCTCCGGCTACGAAAACGGGCGAAAGCTCTCCGAACACTACAGGCTGCATCGTCTGCTATGTAAGTACAGGCACGCATCCACCCCAAAGATATGAACTTCCACAGTGCCCATCGCTATAGGTTATGTATAGAGAAAATCTTCGGCATTTCGACACATTTTATACTTTGGATCTATTTCTACGATACGCCTGTCTGGATGGATTTCAACACCGCGAACCTCGTTGTTCACCAAATCAAACCGAATACGCTTTAAGGCTAGTGTTGAACATTTATATGTAACGCGGCTTTAACTGAAAGCCGAGTGACTATGTTACTTAAGAAATCAGGTGTACAAATATAACTCTGTATTTCTGGAAATCACAGAATCACTAAGAAATCGAGGAAATTTGAGAAATCGCTAAGTAATCGAGGAAATATTAGAAACCAGAAATTTCGGAAATAAAATGAAGTCACAGGAAATTTTAGAAATCAGAAATCAAGCGTATATTTTTCGGTGGCTAGCTATTATCTAATTCAATGAATAAAACAAAAACTTGTCACGTGATAAGTACTTCACTGATTCTTAGAAATTCATTTGAAACGGTATTTATCCTTACCCTGTATGAGGAGATTACTCAGTGATCGCAATTTGTAAATAAGTTCCCTAACTCAGCTTTATTTAGTTACCCGACTGCATTACTCCCATTGACGAGTAATTTTCCAAGACTACTTAATCTATTATGGAATTCAACGTGGCGTATAAATCCTGCAGTACATCTTTCAATATATTGCAAAACCTATTCGAACCAAAGTAAAACCGTAATTTTAGTTTTCATTTCGTACGAAACTATATACGCTTACGTAAAAGTAAACTAGATTGTAAAGAAGGTATGGCGATCTAAAAGGGGATACAGAGGGTGCGTGACCGGGGTGACGATGGTGTGGATCCGTAGCGTATCTTGGCTGGGTTACACGCGCCGTTTCGCGTCAGAAAGAAACGACAGAAGATAGGGACTATGGGACTATCCGGGGGATTCCCCCGTATACTCGCTCACTCACTTTCGTCTTTTTAAGTTAAGGAAAATTCTATGGGAATTTAAAAAGAGACGAACGAGAAAAAAAAAAAATTTCTCGCTCCATCTCCACGCGTCTCTTGGTTGGCTGCGATGGCTGGCAGGAGCTTCGTATTAAGAGTTTTACAGACAGACGTCCGCTATCCCCATCCCACTTCTCCTCCACGACACAGACGGTTCAGGAACAGGAAAGAAAGAAAAAAACGACGAAGAAGCCGTCAAAGTGAAACTCGAATTGATATTAAAATGAAAGCGAGTTCTTTGTAATGAAAAATACTCTCTTCTTCCTCTTCTTCTTCATCTTCCTCCTCTCCTCTCCATCTCTATCTTTCCGCGCTTTCGAATCGGTTGAGAAGAAACGTACGAAACGAGCCAAAAGGGAAAGCTTTCAATTATTCGGAAACGTCGTCTTCTCCGCCCTCCCCTCTCTTATATATATATCAGAAAAAAGTGTCAAAATACAATTTCGACTAGAAAAATGTTGACTTTTTCAATTTGATTTCATTTAAAACTAGCCTTTTTATTCTGGCAGACTAAAACACCAACAGATAAAAGGAACAAATACAATAAGAGACCGTATTTTTAAATCAATTTACAACAAGAAATCGATGTACGGTAGTTGTCTATTTTGGATTTTTAATAGCAGAATTAAACCTCGTTCAACTTGAGCTACGTTCATACTAGGCCTTGGAATCGATTTAAACCGTTTCAAAACATTTGTCTATTATCTAGAATTATGTGAACAAGAAACCATATTTTTCTCGAATAGATTCGATTTCTCGAAAATGCTTCGGGAACCAGTTTCGTACCAATTCGGTTTCAGCAACCAATATATGAAGCTACAATAAATCGATTTATTAAGATAATGCGTGGACACGTGGCTCTTCAAACGATTCCTGGCGATTTTAATATCGGTTTTAAATTGATTTAGAAATGCGATTGACCGTAGCTTTGGTTGCATATAAAAAACTAAAATATAATGCCGATTTCAATTAGGAAATTTAATCGCAACAATAGAGCAATGAAAACCTGAAATTAATGTTAATATCAAATCCACGGTACCAAGATTAAATATATTCCAAATTGAACAAAGGTGCATTAAAACGAATTCCATGAGCTACGGTAACACTAGCATTTCTTAATCGACTTGAAATACTAAAATCAAACCGATATTCAAATCGCCAAGAATCGTTTTAAGCGCCACGTGTTCATGCATTATCTTTATAAATCGATTTATTGTAGCTTCATTTAACGGTTGTTGAAACTGGTTCCCGAAACAGTTTCGAGAAATCGAATCAAATCGATTCACACGACTCTAGCGAAACGTTTTGAAACGGTTTAAATCGATTCGAAGGCCTAGTATGAACGCAAGCTATGGAGTAATAATATCGATAGGTTCTCTCATTGTTAATGATATAGATAATCATGCCATTGATTTTAACCCTCCCCAAAGGAATTCGCAATAACATAATCGAATTTTACAGTCACTTATCTATTTTTACTAAACACACGAGAGTTAAGTTCAATTGGATTTCGACTCTCATTCGTATAAAACTGCGAAAGAAGAAGAAAAAAAAATTCTATCGATTCGTTGAATCGAATTTTCATCAATCTGATCCTCGCGTCACTAACTTGGTTTTAAGAGCAGCCACGCGTCAATCCTTTTAAAGTCGATTGGGTTAAGAACAAAAAGAAAGCACTCGGAAACGGGGGAAGTATGAGAGGGTGGCAAAGTTTGGAAGTTCAATCAGTCAGTTAACCGCGCGTTTCCATTAAGAGCGAATAGATCAATGTTAGAACCCCAACAAAATCTTTAAAAACAAAACCTTTCTTTCTTTAGCTATACGTAGTTTTTTTGGTTATCCAACAAAAAAGTTTGCTTTTCGCAAATTCGATTTAAAAGCGCCCAAAAACTAGTCTCATCGCATCAATCAGATTCGCTTCGATCCACCATTCCCAAAAGAAAAAAAAAAGCCCTATTCACACGATCAAATAAAGATGAAATCAATCAAGAAACTAATTATTGTTTTAACTTCTGCCAACAGATAATCCAACTGACATTAACGTATTACTATAGTCGAACCTAGAGGTCGGCGTTTGGACAAGATAATCCGTAAATATTTGGTTAATCAGGTACTTATGGATACAATTAGTTAAATATTCGCCATAACATTGCATGGATAATTTCAAATTATGAATAAAGTTAAGCAAACGGATATTTTATTGTCCAAACGCCGACCTCTCGTACCATCGAGCTCGATGTTATCCAACTACAGTTTTGGAAGAAAACTTTGAAAATACTCCTAAATTTGGCTTTAAAATTAAAACCTAATTAAATTGTCAATTTTTATTCATTTTTTCTTAAATTATAGATTCTATATTTGCTTATATTCAACTAAAATTATTATAAATGGACGATAAAACTCGAGGTTATTCAACTGTAGTTGGATGAAATACTCGTGACTGGGGCTTTAAAAAAAGCTAGAATGGCAAAAAGGGAAATACAAATACAAAAAAATCCATGCAGAGTCAAAGCGTTTGTTCAACACTGACAACGCTATAAAAATCGTTGAAATATATTGACAAGTGTTGAAAACAGAAATTGACACGGCGGGAGAAGAAAACTTTAAATCCCAATAGATCAAAACGCGGGGGTTGAGGGGTAAAGAAAGGGGAAGGGGAGGGTTTGCCCCATCGCGGCAGTGAGAGAGTATATAACGGCGGAATGACAAGCTCTCAATAATCTAGCGTGCCAGAAAACAATAAGATTCTTAAACAAAAACATACACCCCATATCTCTCTCCTTTTTGAAAAGACCTCCTCTCTAATATGGCAAGGGTATATATACCTCGATGGCGAGCTTAGAAAAAGATCCAAACACTATAAGGTCGTGATTGATTGAACGATTTAAACCAACAAAAATAAAATTCCTCTAGAAAACGCATTTATTTACAAGGAAGGATTCTGGTCTGAAAAAATAAATTGGCGTATTGCTAAACATAGAGTATTCTTATCACTTAATATGTAAACTATACGCAACTTTAGCACGTGACGCGTGCACGCGATGATTTCTTTATTTTTATACCGTTTTAAATACTATACGAAAAGTATTAGGCGCATTAATACACGGTGTTTAATCTCACAACGAGAAAAGTAGTTATTTTTATCAATTTGTAATTTTAACTAATCGTCGAACAGGTAAAAAGCTTACATAAAGGGTTAGGAGTCACTCAATATAAGTAAATGTTTCAATTTTAATCGTATCACTCCTAACATATCTATAGAACAAACCAGAGATGTCGCACACTTGCAAAAATCCCACGCATAATAATATCTGACACCCTTAAACGTTTTCCCGATTCCGAATTTATAATAATTTTATCGTGTGAAATTCGGCAGTCTATTAATGACGTCACGATCTGATAGCGCTGCAACCCGATAGCACACGCCACTGCATTCGATTTTAAATTTAGAATTAGCGCGTGCCACGACGGAGGTTTTTAATTCTACTTAAAAGACCTAGAGGTCAAATTCTGGTTGGAATCGATATAGCGGCAGTGGTTTTCTAATGACGTAGTTAAAATTATAGGTTCTCGTATTCATTTTCTTTCGCTGATTTAATCTTGGTCGGGATGCGAGGATTATTTTAGTAGAATTAAGAACAATGTTTAAAAACTGAAATTGGAATATTTTGGAAAATGTCCCTAACCCTTTGAATTCGTTCATTATTCAATCCGATGTCAAGTGTATATTATTTTTGCCTTTGGACCATTCTAAGAGTGATTGTTCAACTTAAAGGTGGATATATATTATAGAGGCGATTCCGGGGGAGAAATTTCCCAGTTAGAGAATCAATAGGGGTATTTATGATTCGAAAGGCGAAATAAACCGAATGAAGCCGAAAAACGTTAGCTCGGAACAGAACGTATAACAAATAAGGAAGTTTTAGGATTAGAAATAACCTTTTATGGCGCGAGTTTAACTTTATTCGGCTCTCATTGGCGGATGGTGGATTTAAAGTCGAAATTTGGTAGAATCTTCCTCGATACGAAGCTAAGGGGATGCTTATCATACGAGAGATTTACAAGACCCTAGAGCTTCGAATTTCGATGAACCTTCGCTTTGATACGGACTTAAAAGCTTGTATCGGAAATGATTGTCTCGAATGGGGATATAGAGGCTCTCGCGATGTCGCCAACAGATGGAAAAGAAACAAGTACGAGTATTCGCGCTATCAAACCGAGTTTGCAAAGACTACTTTCATTCTACCTAAGGAATAACATTACGTATCAATCCGCTTTAGTTACCCGCTTGATTACGAACTCCCGATGAACGAAATAACAGTCACGGATGGGGAAAGTTTTCAACGTTGATAAAGCAATACGGACTGCTTACGTTATTAGGATATTAAAACAGAAAGGTGGGGGAACCCGTCTTCTTACGAGGTTGAAACCTAAACCCGATTTGACTGACTATCGAGAAAAGTCCGTTTGCCTGCCAATGATGAGAGAAAATAGAAGGGAGGGGGTAAAGTAAAGGTGGAGGCGATCGAAGCGCCCCCCCCCCCCCCAAAGAGAGTGAGCTAATACCAGAGTGAGCGGCTTTATTCGACGCTTTTCTAACAGAAATAAAAGGAACTCTCTAACATCGAGAAGAAAAACCTGCTCGTGGCGTTAAGACTATTTCCTTTAAAATCTTCAAGAAAAAAAAAATTAAACGAAAAGGTACACATATAACCCCGAGAGTCTGCGGGAGAAAGCTTAGAAAACACGTTTTAAAACCAAAATACCAGGATATCTTATAAAAATGACAATAATAGTAAGCTGTTTGATCGATCCTTAATACAAATATTGAGTTCCTCTCGAGTTATGTACGACAATGGACCTATATCTTAATAAATAAAGATGAATAAAAAAATCTGGCGTTCATAAGCGTCCTCTAACGGCCAAAACAGTTCGGGAAAAAGTATAAGAACTAACAAAACCAGGTGCTTGTCTGAAGGGACGGAAATAAATTTTCTAATTTAACAATTGTCCAGTAACTTCCAAATTGGACATTTCTTGTACCAGAAAATACTTTTTCTTATCGGACAAATGTTCAGTGATACCCTTTCAAAAATAAAAAGTTACGGAACATTTGGAAAATTTATCTAACTATGACCTTATTATTTCCGACCCTGCTTGTCTGTCATGAATAGAGAATAGACAAACATGGTTTTGTTGGCTCCTACTTTTGCATGCACTGTTTGGGCCATTAGAGGACGCTTATGAATAAAACCAGGTTTTGATATTAATTTTTAAGATCTAGGTGTGTCGATTTTTAAAAGTTCTAGATTCGAATGACAGAGTTTGAAACCCTAAAATTAATACCTTATGTACTCGTACTCCGCGCAAACTCGGGGGTGAAAGTGAAACGAATGACGTAAAGAGGGCACTTATATTACGGTACACTCTTACCGAAGAAGACGAGAAAAAAGATAGAACGACGACAAAGGTACTTGTTTTCTAATGACAAAACAAACAAAAGAGAAGAGCCTGGCAAATTTCGGTGACGGCCCACTTTACGCAACCTCACCTTCTCTCCCCCGTCCCCCTGGGGTGGGGGCATCATAGCCCCATTAAAGAATTATTCTCCAGAAAAATATAAGCCCCACCCCACCACTTTTCGTTCCTTATCAACAACGCTATTTAAAGTAGGACTGTTAACCTAGTACTACAATAAAGCGTAAAAAGCTTGTTTTGTTTTTGCGTCATTAAAGACGAGTATATTATAAAGGCGGTGTGGCGAACGTTTCCCCAATCATCGATTTTGTCATTTCGTTTTCTTCGCCTCGCGACAAAAGATATAAAACGTAAAAGGCCCTTTATAATACTAAATTATACTTCTTTTATGGCAAAAATACGGAAAATGTAAGCCGTAAAAATAAAATGAGAAAAATACAAGTTTTAGAATGGCGTTATTAATCCCTATACCCCTACATATTTAAAAGGGAAAAAATTTGAATAAAACATGGAAATTCTCATCTCATCAATGCGAGGTCTCGAAAAAGGTGACGCGTTGTTACGAAGTATAAGAAACAAAATCAATATTGAGAACGTGTCTTTTTCAAAGGGAAAATGCAACCCGACTCAATTTGAAAATGTTTATTTAATAAACCTTTTTTTTTTCTAAGCATGAAGGAGCATGGAGTTTCGTTAATAAATTTAATACTATTATAAATAGTGTAGCCAAATGTGCGAAAAAGGAATATTAAAATTTAAATTAATCTTTAACAATTTATTATTCGAAACAGTACTCAAGCTCATTTTAAATTAGTTTTAGCGCATAGGGTTAGTCCGTAATTAGTAATTTTTAACTCGATTGGACTTCGGTATCTCGTCGTTAACGAGTCACCGCCCAATGAGAAAGAGCGCACATAAAGTTAGGCCTAGTTTACAACCTATATATTAGAGAATTTTCAATCTCGCCATGTATCCTTGTTAAGCATACTTGCCTAGAATGTTGAATATTGATTTTAGCTTAAAAAATTGGTTTAGAGCCTAATTATGGCATAACTATTTTAAACGATAAGGAATAAATATAGCTGCATTCTCCCTTCAAGTTGATCTTTAATCAACGCGTTGTAGTAGCTATATCTACACGTACGCGTTCCCTTTCTTACTTCAATTTCTTAAAGTATATTATTCGCAAACATAATCTTTAAAGCTAACTTGGGTGTATATATATGAAAAAAAATCGATGTAAGGTGCGCGGGTGTGACGGCAAATAAAATTACAATGAAAGCTTCCGCCGCCATAAAGGAAAGAAGGAATGAACGTCGTTATACGTACATGTGGGTAGAAGGGGGGAGGAGGAATAAAAGAAGATCCCAGCTATAGGAACACGGGGTGGGGGAGGGACAAACCGAAGAATTGTACCTAGAAAATAGTTGTCCTCATTTCCTCTATTTCCGACGAAGCTTTCTGGAAACTCTACAAAGCTACTTATTACGAAGAGGAAACTTTTTAACCCTTCGCCCGCGAGATGTTCGTTATCGATTCGTTAGGCTTAACTCCCACCCCCTTTTTTTCTTCCTTAAATGCATTTTTAATAATCGGAAATAAAAAGAGTCGGCGGCCGAACTAGGAATCGCGTGCCAGCTAAACACGACGAAGACTATATAGGCATAGTATATAGTGTCCGAAGCGTAAAGAAAACCGGAATAACTAGCCCCCCGGTCAACTTCGTACGACCTCGCCCACGCTAACCGCGCTATCGCTATTGTATTTGCTAGATTAAAAAAGCCAGAGACCTCGATACGTAGGGATACCTATATAAAGCCAATCCCCTCCCCTTGAAGTTGCCTTCTCCTTCCGAAAAAGAAAAAAAAAACCGACCGATCTTATCGCCGGAAGTTAGGCTTAAGTTTCTCAGTTAAGCCTTTGAAAACTCGCGTACCTCATCTACCGCCGGATTAATTTTACTTTCTATTTTAGCCCCCCCTGGTAGAGTTTTATCGAAAAACGTACATTTCAGACGTTGAATGACGTTGAGGCGTTGAAAAGAAAGACCTGAATGTTACGCGTGACGTCATTTCACTGGGATTTAGTGACATGATAATTTTAATCGGGTTTTATTTCTCTAGGGGAATAGTGTGATAACTTTACGAAGATGTTATAGTTCGATTGACGTACTTGAAAGTTCTTTTTTGAAGGACTTCAAAAAACGACTTTTCAATTGCCTTTACCCCATGCACATAGAAAAAGTATAAAGATTTTGTTTTCGTTGGGTACGAGGTTCCTTCAAGCATTGTTTGTCAGTTCTCGTACTTCTAATATAACCATTATTCTATAGCGTCTTGAAAGTCGCTACCAGCGGAGTCAATTCAAAAGCATTCAGTATTTACAATTCCAAGGTTAAGTAAACCAATTTTCAGTAATAATAAAAAGCGTTAAAATTGTTACGTCAAACTATAGTCCTTTAGAAGTAGAAAATAGTACAAAATTTAAAATTTTCCTTTTTATCTTTACGATTCCCAGGGGATGGTTACAACGAGGCAATGGGCAATTCAAAAAAACGTGTAGATGGCTTGGAATCAGTTTAGTTGGAAAAATATGAACATTAAGAAAGAGGCTCTATAAGAGCTTGGGTTTAAAATCGACACCGTGATATCGCCGCATTTGACACCGGGGAATAAAAACTATTCGAGCGTAGCTAGAGAGCCCGAATATAGTATAGCTTCGAAGGTGATTTCAAGTTCATCCGCGGGGTCCTTATATAGAGAAGGGGTGTGTTTATATATAGTTTTATATCTAGCTATCATATTTAGTTGTCTCTGGGGAGACCTTATTGTATATACGGAGCCAAAATACGTCCAGCAGTATCACGGCTTATAACTACCAGACACTCACTTCAAGATTTCAACCAATAGTACGAAGCTATCCTCCATCGATATATATACATTTTCAGATTTGTATTATAAGGGCATATAGCTCTGTACGTACTGAAAACGAATTCCTTTTAAATATAACTAACCTTCAGGGTGTAGCGTCAGACTGAGTATATCTATTCGTAACGTTAGATGTACATAATACCCCCGCACCCGCGCTATAGTACTTTAAATAGTCTATTTCGTGATATCATATTGATTTGGTAGCGCTTTCAAAGTGGTAGACTGCCTTTAACTCTAAGTAGGGCCTATATAAGGAAGCGAAAGAGATAAAGGGAAGACAAGTTTGAACGCGCTTACAATTAAGAGTGATATAGAAAACTGTAATCGTGTCGAAAAAGAGTGAGGAGAATTCGCGTTTATATTAGGAAAGTATCAAAAAGGGAGTTGGGATCCGATTTTAAATGAAGACGGACAACTGACTATGAAAAATGGACACCGATTACTTGAAGAGATTTTAAACCATAACGCATTTGACGTCATTCCAGGTAAAAGAACTAATATAATTATCTCGAGGTAAGTCGTGTAAAGATTTTTTAAATAAAACTAACAAAAATCGGTGAAAAATCACGTAACATTTCCTGAATTTTCCAGACTTTTCTAGAACTTTCAAGCAGTTTCCAGAATTTTCTAGACAGTCTCTCTAAGACTTTTCAGGAACCTTCTAAAACATTCTGGAAAAAGTTACGGACGTACGCGTGTTTCATTAGACGCCACAAATAGCTCAATAACTTAATCGCGTATGTTGTTTCTAAAAATTGAAAATTCTCTAGAACAATCGGGATAAAAGAAAGTTTCAGAGAGAGTGCCGTTAATTATTAAACGAATAGTATAGGCGCTGCATACAAGAGGCATGAAATAAATATTTTTCAGGCAGTCCCCCTTTAAATTCGAAGAGATTCCTAGGGAAGAGACGAGCTAGGTTCGCGAGCGCGGGAATCGATAAGTTACTAAGAGAGTGTATAATGCCACACGGTCAGTTTTAAGAGGTCAACGTAGGGTTACAACGCGTAGTGTAGTAATCTATAGCTTTCCTCGTATCTCAAACACTCTACGAGTTATCAGTTTAATAGTAGATTCGAGAATATCTGCATGTAGGTTTGGTATATCACGTTAAAATAACTTTCCCTTTTCTTATACTCGCAAATAACGTTTGGTTAGCCTATATACACGAGTTATCACGTAGATAATTTTATACTAGAGTTTAAATTTAAAGCAAATTGATCGTGGTAGATGTATTTAAGAGTTTAAGAAGATAAAATCGTATAAATATATTAACTTACGAAACCCGTAACAAAATGAACACAGTTTCAAAAGAGGAAAATAAACCACGATTGACTTACCTATAAGAAAAAAGAAAAAAAAGTGAAAATATAATTAGTATAATTATCACAATAATAAAATAATGAATAATGGTATATATATATCAGACAAATACAAAAACATCGCACACACCCTTTGGTGGCTTAAACTGGAAGTAACTTTACTCTCTCAAAAAGTTAACAAGACGCGTTCTAAAAATGAACTAGCAATTTCTTGCCCTTTTTAATTCGGCAAACGCGACAGTTCAAGGCGAGCGATATACGGGGTTGGATGGTTGGTTAATTACTTCCTTAAAATTTGTATACGCCGACTAGTAATATGCGATTACGTAACGGACTACACTCTTTGGCAATGATAAATACGTAATAACTTTAGTTAAAGGCTCATACTCCGTACGTAGTGAGTGATCAACCTCTCGGTTCATGGTATTACATTCTGATTAGTAAATTGAAATAAAATAATCCCGTTGGAGGTTCGTTCCCTAGTTGGGAAAGAGTGTGATTAACCAATGGGAGACGTTCCATCGGAAGAGGTATTCAAGAGGTTACCATTTCTGAACCAGGAGAGTATAAAGTATTTTATTAAGTCTTTCTTATCTTATAGAAGAAGAATGCTGACTACATTATCGAATAAGACAGCTGTGGAACTTGGAGATAATCAAATTGCGCTTAAACCTTTATCTAAGGTAAATCTCTGAGTACCTTACAAAAAAAATCTAAAATTCTCGGCGTCCCTTACAAAACATCTACAAAATCTTTTTGAAATCTCTTTAAATCTCAAAGGCAATGGACTGAACTTCGTTTTACGTCAACATGGTGGATAAACATTTAATTGAGACTCTCTCGCTTGAGTCAAAGGGTAAGGGAATAGCCACGTACACCACGTTATCACGGCTAACCAAAATATCACCCATCGCTTAAATTAAAATTGCTAAAGTTAATCTCCGCCGCGCAATTTTGGTGGAAAGGGGAGTCTGAGAAACTTCGCGATTCACCGCGTTCATACAGAAAATGTCACGAAGTCTCTTTAATGTTTATACGCTAAAAGAGTGTACTAAAATTTAGATACATCACGGTTGCGCGTGACGTCAGATCCCTAGCTTACAGCGTGCTTTTCTGAGACCATTTTGTTTCGAATCTTATAGGGATCGTTAATGTAGAGGGGGACTTGACGCAACACGATACGCGCTCTTATATATTTGTCTATTTGGGCGGAAAAATAAGGAATGGGGAAAGAGACTGTTGGGCGGATATACTTTTTTTAAAATAAGGGGTTTCCCCGACACGTGACAAGTGGCCATAATTTCGAGGCTTCGGGGGTTTAAACCCCCTCTCGCTATACTTATATATACTATATATAGTGTGAATTTCTAGGGGGAAACTTGTAATGTTCGCGCACGAACGCCGGGAGGAATCTCTTCGAATTCTCTCCAATTCAACCCTACATTTATATCCCCCTCCCACTAGCTTTTATAATACGGGCGTACTGCGCTATAGTCAATTTCACCTCGAGTTTCTAGCGTGACCATAACGCCGCAGCCTCTTATCTCTATCATTTGTTTATTTGGATAAAAAGGGGGGTGCCTAATTTTGTACAAGCTACCATCTCGAGGAAGGATTGACTAAAGCGATACGTTCCGGGGGCGGGAATGGGGGTTGTGGGAAGGCGAAAGGGTGGCGTACCCCCGTGAATAATGACATCGGAAAGTCTTCTTACTCGCCGCGAAAAATGATGGCGGATAAAAAGGCTTCTCGACTAGTTTTGGTTGCGAAAAGTTTCTACGGATTCGAGAAAACTTCAATATACTTTAGAACCCGTTGAGACTCCCATACACACAGAGAATACTGTTTCCGTGAATTCAGGATCGATAAGGAATGGTTTAGTAATCTTGTCTACAGCCACGTTTTTTTAGTATTTGTCGTTAGCCCCTGTAAAAGTGTTCCAGCCACTATGCCTCCATGTTCGGTATAAAGCCCACCACCAGGGGATGATCCCCAAGAAATACTTCGTGAAAAAAATTATATCTCTTTTATAATAATAATATTTTTTACAACGAGGTTTTAAACAAGTACTGGGGCATAGTTTATTCTGGGTGGTTGGTATAACATTTACAAACACTGAAAATTCAGAAATAAAATCTATGGTTTAAAATTAAATAGTGCCAAAAATTATTTAAAAATTAATCACCGAATACTAAATAAAACTTTTAATAAATGTTAGACTTTTAAAAGTATTTAAGAGAAATTCGGTAGTTGATCCAATTTTTAGCCTAATTTGGGGGGGGGGAAGGGGGTTCCTTGATATTTTAAAACTAATTCCGAATTGATCATCTTCTCTTTCCCAATTATTTCATTCCGCAGTTTCTGAAATTATACACACGAATAAAATTGATTAGCGTCAAATGACCAAAATTGTTTTCCAATAAAGCCAGACATCTAATTTCGATACGAAAAAACTAATTTTGGCCGGAAAAATCCAGTAATCGATTTTCCTTCGGCGACATTTCTAATCCCAAATTTAAAAGTATTTTATTTTTATAAATTTCGGATTATTTATTTCGATTGGCGGAACACGAGCGTCGAAGGTGTGGTTTCTCGACGGGAGAAAATGAATTCCCTAACAGAAACTTTCCCAAAACTGTATACAAAGGCCTGGTTTTATTTTAACCCTATCTCTATCTCTCTTTCTCTCTTCGAATTCGACATTCCTGTAAAATAACTTATCAGTTTTATTTTTATTTTATTTTCTATAGATTGTCGTATAGCTAGCTTTTCTTTCTCGGTTCGTCGATTTCGGTGGTCAGAATGTTTTCCAAAAGTTGAATATAATGGGATTACCAGCCTTGTAAGGGAAGGACGAATTTCCTGGGGGGGGGGGGGCTAAACTCCCAAATTCCGAGCCAAACTTTTCATATATAAATAACTCGGGAAGTTCCTAAACTTAGATTTTTTTCTGAAGCCTTGGGTAAAAGTTTGGGGTTAAAAAGGGGTGTTTTACAGTTTACGAAATATATAACTAGTTCCATATTACATATAGAAAATTATTTTATACCATTACCAGTATCTCTGAAAGTTTAAATCGCGGAGATATATATGGTAATCGTACCTTTAACGGGGATCAAAACTCAAAATGAAAATTACAATACGTTCGAATCAATTGACATCAGTCAATTTAACTAGTAAAAGGGTTTCTTTTAAAGTGAAGCTATCAAGGATTTTTTATTAACTACAAATGGATTTTGAGTAGGATTTTCGGAAAGATGGTTAGAAAAGATTCAAAATACATTTACGTATGTCATAGAAAAAATTATAGCGATAGAGAAAAAATACATTACTTTATAATCACCATTTTCTAAATTTTTACAGGAAGCGTAGCTATTGTAGAGCCTACGGTTGATTCTAACGCGTTCTGGCACGAGTTATATAGTCGCGAATTCACGCGGTCTTTTTCGCAAAAGTACTTGATCCAGGAAGCACTACTTTTCGTATGAAAATGATCGTTAATTACCTTCCAGTAATATTAGCTATATATTTTCATTTTGAAGTTTCTTAAGAACGCGTCAATCCATAGGTTAAAAATGATACGGTGTTTTAATAGTGTGATAATATATATATTATAAAAATATATCCCCATAGGTTTCTTCACTTTAAGAAGACGATTAAATTTTGCATTATATTCGCTTACTTTCAGTTTCAGTTTACGTGGATAGTAAAATTAAGCACCTTCTTTTGCTTTGGTATCAAATGACATTGGATTTTAAAATACACCGTAAGGGTTTGTACGGTATAGAACTTTTAACGCGAGCAGGGGGAGGGGCATTCCCCCCTCAGTGGAAAGAGAAAAGTATCTCGTAAATCGTCGTTTGGAATACTCGGTTAAAATTGTCTTTTTGAGTGTTATAGTCTACTAGCACGGCATCGACTGCGGCCAAAGATTGGTTTACTCTTTCGTAAAAACCATTGCGCGCGAGGAACTGAGCGATAAAAATCTTTCCTAGTACCAAGTTAGGTATATAAAAAAAAAGGCCCGAAATTTTCTAGCTTCTTTTAACTTTCGCCCTGTAGCCAAAGTACCTATCCGGGGAAGTTAACGCCGATACAGGGTGGTACCGCAAATTACACGTATTACTAAGAACAAATTCAAACACATGAGAAAATGGTAATACACAGCATTAACCTCTCGCTCTCGCATACATTGTATCCAAAATTCTACCAATTTTCAAAACGAAATCTGGCACTCTGCCGTTTCATTTTTCTACCGCGACTTCTTATCTAAACTAGATTTTGTAGGTTCACGCCAATATATATGAAATTTACTTAACTATTTTTGATTAAATATTTTTAAGAACGTGTATCAAGCACTAGATGATGGGTTTAGAATATCCTTGACACTCCCATGTTCTTAGAAATCCAACTAATACAACTCAATCTAAGAACTCATTGATGCACCTAAACCTTTTTCTAGAAAAATTCGAAGTTAGGTTTAATAATCAACGCTTAATTTGAAATCATTGACTAATAATTCCTGAATTATTTAATTTTTTTATTTCTTAAATAAAATATTTGTAACGTACTCAAATGTGTTATTATCTCCCCATCTTCTTTAATTTAATGAATGAAATCCAAATTAATTTTATTAATACTCGAATATTTTCCAAATTAAAACTAGAAATTAATTTTAAAATTAAATATTTCGATCAACACCCTGTATACGACCTTACGATCCCTCACCCCGTTATATCCCCGGGCCAATGAAAAGCGTTTTTTACGACGGAAAGAAGGAGGCAATGGATACGAATCGAATAGGTTCGAGTTTCGTTTTACGCTTTTTTCAGAGTTGAATTTACAGCGGTAAACTTTAAAAAGAGAAATTTCCCCTATCGCGTCTCTTTCCCTTATTTCAATTGGAAAAGACGTCGCTTACAAAGCTAACTCTATAAGCCGATGGCTCTTAACGCAATTCCCTTTAGACTAAACGGAGACTATAAGTATAATACTAAGGCGTCGCTCTACGGCTTTGATATGGACATTGAAATGTCTTTATCGATCCATCCCTATATAAAGTTTTAATATACGATCATGCTTATATTATATTGTAAATTCAGCGCGTTGACAATTCACTTACGTCTCGAAGCTGCGGGCTTTTAGTCTATCTTTAAGGCGACTGATGGTAAATTTTATAAGGATATACTATAAAGATCGGTAACCTATGTGTCCTAATCTCAAACCATTTATTCTGGGAATATCGTATATTTTAAAAGGAGAATGCGACGTAAAAACAAAATTATAAATCAATATTAAGCTAGAAATCAATTTTTAACTTACTCCGAAAGTATGTGCTTATTCAGAAAATGACTCAATTGTGCAAGAAAGTGAAATCTTCAGATTTTGGCATTGAATTTAAAGGAGTACCTCCGACCAATAAAAAGACGCCCCCCCCCCCCCGACACGCGCTGCGGCTTCAGTCTTTGAATGGCACAAAACTCGTTTCTTGATTATTTTCAAGCGCAATCGTGCGTACAACAGCGCGTGTCACGGATATTTTACGAAACATTTGATAAGTCGGTGGTTCTCCTTTGAAATAAATGCTAAAACTTGAATTTTTTGCACTATTCAGACCAAGTACATTTTCCGAATGTTTTAAGAAAAAAAAAAAAAAAAAAAGTCACTTTATTTCCCTCTTCATCCTCACTTTAAACTAATCCTTTTTAAATATATGCGTTACATTTTAAATGAAGCTTAGAGTTAGATTACTAATTTAAATATTTAGTATCCGAAAGATAAAATTACGCTTTAAGCCTAATTAAGCTGAGTAAAAATATTTAATATTTATAAAGATTGAATAAAATGTATTCCAAGGCAAAATTAGAGTTGGGGTTTTAAATAATAGTTTAATTTTATCATCGCTCAGTTTAAAGGCGATTTAAATAATATATGGGTGAAAATAAATGTTACATTCGAGTTAAATCTGCTAAAAATGACGTCGCGTCTTCACAGAATCGTAAAAAAGAAATACAGAAGCGAAAAACGTAAGTTAAAGTTTTACCCGTTGGGGTCGCGAAATTGGTTTTTACGTAGAACGAAATAAAAAAATAAGGGGGACTGGTTTGAATTTCCGAAAAATATTTTCGCAAAAAAGAAAAAACCAAAGAATGGAAAAAAAAATAAAATCAAAAATGTATTCGAAGCCGGTGGTAGTATATACGTAACGAATTTGAAATTCATCGAAGCGAACCCTTTTTTCCAAGCATTCGCTTTTCTTTTTCGTCTCGAAGGAAAGGGAAATCTAAGAAAACGAATTCAATAACGGATGAAAAACGAATAAAACGCGACTGCAGCGCCCCCGCACCCAATCCAACGACGAGAAATAATATTTAAGGACGCGGAAAAAATAAAAATATTGGAATGACGCGGCGTGGCGCAACCCTCCATCTATATTTAGGGCAAACTCGACGAAATCATTGTTTACAATTCGATTACTTTATCATTTCCCCCCAAAAATAAAATGAAGGAATAGAAAAAGAGGTGGAATATTCGAATATCACGTCGTCCGATCAAGAAAAACGATATTTCAAACCCGGCAACAGCGAGCCTCGTTACTTCAGATTAGACTGCTGCAGTGTGGTCAAATATATTTCTCATTTATATCAAGCGCCTGTGTAAACGTCACTTTTTTTAAGGGTGACACGAGGCTAAAGAGATTTTCTGCTCACTCAAAAGATAAGAGCAGAAAATATCAATAAAGAAATATTTAAAACACGTTTTCTTCTAACAAAATGACAACAACAAACATTGTAAATCGAAAGCTCCATGAAATACCGCGAGATTTGGCGCGCTTTCGTAAAAGGAATGAAATCAGATTTGCCCGAGGAAATTCGGGCTTTGCTCGAAAGATTGCTACAGTTCTAGAGCGAAAGTTTGGCCACTCCCCTTTTCTGAAAATTTTAATTTGTTCCCAAGGAAAAAAAACAGGGTCTTGACGAGAATTTGAGATCCTCTTTCCGAAAAAACGGTTGAATATTTTGTATAGACACTTTTTAGACCCACCAATCTCTATAGGTATTTTACCGCGTATTAACGATGATTATCGTACCGTTCGATAATTTTCTTCGATCCTATACACCTTCGAAGTTATCTACGCGTACCCGTACCCGTTATTGGTTCTATTTCTTTTTCCAGACACTCTAACGAGCGCGTATAAGGGCAACTCCTCGAGGGATAAGTACGAGGTTAGAGAATCGGAAAACGCGAAATCAAGAGCCCGAGAACCGAAGGATCGTGTGACGCGGAGAGTTAGATAAGGATCAAACAAATCGAGACATCGTTATTAGTAGCCCAGTTTAGCCCCGAGGAGTTTAACCGAGAGAGAGATGGAGATGCGAAGGAGGAGGGAGGGGGAATAGGGTTAGAGAAAGGATGCTGCGGGATAGAGAGAGAGGAAGGCGAGTTAACGGACGAATGAACCGTAAAAATGACTTCGGCTGCGTGGATTCGTAGTTCAACTTTATAGAAGCTGAGCGTCTCAACATTGATTTTTCTCGGGTGTACATGGATTGGAGGATACGCTCTATAGCTGGCTTTTTCGCGGTGTGTTTTCATCCAAATTGAGCGAGAGTTTCGAGACGCCAAGCCATATATACCCCTCTACAGCGTCGATATTTCAATGGAAGTATTCTTAATGGTCGCGTATTCATCCACTCGTCATAGTCCCGAGACCACCTCCCCGTCGTTACCCCCTACTAAAGTTGTTAAGACTATTTCAATCAATGAAACTTTAGGGGGGATAGAGTCAAATCGGGTAGGCGGTGAAATCATCCCGATCGGTTTCAACCCTATTACTGAAGTTAATTCGAACGAAACAAAAAAAGGGGAACTGACTGAGCTTCGTCTTCTTGGAGGGAAGAAATTTGTTAGGGAGGGATTTCTTTCGGATGGCTGGGAACCGTGGCGAAGAAGCTCGTTTGGCGGCTCGCAAGAAACCCACGCAAAACTAGATAGGGCCGAACCCTACAGTTTCTTTCCACGGTTGGGAGTTAGCTTGGGAAAAAACCCATAGATATATACACCCCCGCCAAATCACCGAACCGTAGCCACTGCACCCCCCCCCCCCCCGATCCATAGCCCCCACCCTCCTAAGAGAACTACAGATCCCGACTCTAAAGACTAACTCTGACGCAACCCATGGTCGTCTGACTATCTCATTTTAAGTTTTCAGCGCGTACAAACCTAGGGTGTATAGAATATCTACGAGTAAAATAATCATTAGGATGGTTGTTTACGTATGGAAGACTTAAATGGTTTCGATTAAAGTTTTGTCCGTGAACGATGTTGTAATAGAAATAAGAGTTGATGCGGAGTAATACTCCGTGTTAAATAAAATACAGTATTAAAGTAGTTTTAGAGTATGACTGACGAATGTACCAGAATATTTTTAATACGGATTATCCGCGGTTTCAGGCGAATACGTCGCGAATGTAGTATTTGTTGTTCCTAAACCACAAAGTAGTTATCCAAGCGTTTGCAGCCACTCATCGCGATTCTTTATTAATGCTTAAAACACAAACGCGTTTTCGGAATATACGCCATCACGCCGTTGTATTTTTTTTTTTTTTTTGTACAAGACATAGCGCTGTCGACTCGTCTTCTTGGGTAGGTTTTTAGCAGAACGAAAGAAGGGAAATGGTTGGATGAAGCGAAAAACGGAGAGTTTCTTCGCCGCGGGTGGGCGAGGAAGAAATCTCGCATGGGCGCCCAAAAACGAACCCCAGAGATTTTCTCGATGAGAATGAGAGAACCATCAACTAGATGTATTCGAGGCCCGATCACCGTCTAGCTCCCGATAGCCGAATAGCGTTCCTCTAAACCTCTTTACGGATACGAATCTACAACCTAGAAATGGACCGGATTTGCCACGGAAAAAGCCAGATTACGAGTCTAAAATCGGTCCTTTCCTAAGATTGGGAACGCGATGGATCTATAGGAACTGGCTTACTCCATTAGTAAGAACGAAGGGTGGTCCGATGCCTCCCCCCACTCTTTCTCCTTTACACACCGACTAAACAATCGTATAGTACTCGGGCGAGCAAACTATATAGCCTAACGATTCCCTTTCTCATCTTTTTCTCAGCGTATTTCCGGATGCTGCTATAGTACAGTCCCTATCGCTAATGACCCTAGAGTTTTCGAGTCTACGAAGACTCTTCTTTACCAAATTCGTAGCTCGCGCATTCCGCCCCGATACCGATGGGAATCCCCCAGACTACGTATAGGGCTTTTAAGCCCATCTTGGATTTTTAGCATCTTTCTTTCGATGATGAACTCGATATTTTTTTTTTTTTTTTTTTTTTTTTGTTTGGAATATTTTACCACGCGGAGAAAATTATACGTTGAAAAAATTGTACCGTTACTCGTTTAGAGTATACGTGTACGCGAAACCAAAGTGGCATTAGTTTCGTTATCACTAGTAGCCCTGATGGCCTAAATAATCCGAAATCATAGTCGTGGTACCTTTTTTTATTTTTATTTCGCACGATAAAGATCGTTGTTATTAGCAAGTATTAATTTGATTATTTGACCCACCAATATGGTGTAATCCAACGCGGAACATTTTAATTTTTCCTATTCGAATAGCACGACCTACGATTAGCTGGATTTTCCGCTACACGCTCAATAATGTTAACGGAGAAAAAAATACTGGGAAGTTTCCTTTAATTTGACGCCCAAACTCGTTGGATATGTTGATTAAATGCTACTCATGTACGTTATTAAAATTGCCTTGACGAATTTCTCGGGTAACATTTCTCGCCAAGTCGATAGGTCACCATTTTGACTCAATCAGACGCGGCAAACTCGAACGAAGGTTGACGATAGACTTTGGGACGAGCGAGGATTAAATGTCTGGTTTCCATTTAACCTCGAGAAGGAGTGAACGAATTGTACTTAACTGGGGTTCGAAACAAAGCGAACGTTAGGGACACGCGCCAACGTCTAGGAGACTACGAGATTCCGGGTTCTAGACGCGTATGACTCCTTGGGGAGACCTCTGCCAGGGACTCTAAACGCGCAAGATGCTCTAGATGGGAAACATAGGGACGAACGCGAGAACGGGGAATTGCTCGGCCACCAAGGAGAAGGGAACGTTTTCGTTCGCCCCAACGAACTCTGGACCCCAATAGACCTAAGAGGAGAAATACCCCCCACTTTTAAAGGGGATATCCTTCTAATGGCTTGTCTAGTATAGCTAGCCACGATACACCAATATCCCGTAGAACTCGGATTCCATCCACTAACAAAATACGAATGAACTCGTGAACTGGTCGGCGTGATTCTAATCAGAGACTCGGTTAGCAAAGTTCACTCCCTCGGCTTAAACCAAACTATTCGTTCTTCATTCTCGGAACAGTTCGCGAACTAAAATAAAACTGAAGCGGAATAATACGCCGCGTTAAATCAAATAGAGAAAAAGAAGTTCCTAACAGATTGGCAAGGATCCTACAGTTTAGGTCTATACGAGAGAAAATGCCATTGGGGAGCGAAGGAAATTCCTGGACGGATAGATGCTCGGGGTGGGTATGGGTATGGGGTGAAAGGGGTCCGGTTGACGAATCAAACTTGTCCAGCGGAGCGTTTTCACCCCGATGACTCGTTCATATCTTTCCGCCCGCGCGCTCACGCTTCTAGTTATAGGTTCGGTTGACCGTCCGTCCGTTTGCTCGCCCGCCCTCGTATTAGGCTTTTTTCTCCCCTCGGATGAATCCGTCCGTTTTTAGGACGCGGGTCAACCCACGCTAGAGGGATCAGAACGGTCACTAGTTCCGACTTATAGCCCCCCTCTCCCCCTGCACTACGCTTTACGCCATAAGGCTTATAATATAAGAGCTATACTGCCCAAATCAACCAACCACCCAACGAATTCGACAAAGCAAAACAAACTGGGATTACTTTTTTTATTCTAGATCCAACCGTTCTATAGATATATATAAACCGTGGTCTCAACCTTGGAAGTCACATAAATTAACGGAAGACACTCGCTTTACCAATGAAGAAGTTGGGTTACTTCCAAGATCACGACTCGGAAGATATAGAGATGGATTTTATTTTCGCAAATGATTTGAACACGCAGGAGGGAAAATATTGATTTGACCTTCTTTTTTAAAGGTCCCGACTACCCCACAACTAGGATGTCAAAAGATTTGAATTTTGTGACGTAATGGTTTAGGTTAGATGGGACTGCGCACACTTTTCCGGATGGAGATTTTTTTTAAAAAAGATCGAATTTATTAAATTTATTTGGTACGCTATAGGTTGACTACGCGTCATCAAAATGACGTCACTAATGGTTTTATAACGTTTATGACGAGCTTCTAAAGTATAAGGGTGATTCGATAAGTAGACAACGGAAATTCACAATTAAAAGCCTCGTCCACGCTCTCGGCGCCCAAATAGAATAACTATTAACAATTAATTTGTGGTTAGAATCAGTTCGAAATGACAGCGAAGACAAAACGCGAAAGGGTTACATTTAGTCGTATTCAACGAATAATTACGATTTAGGTCGTACAGAAATCCGAGACGATAATGGGAGTCTTAATTGTACCAAGTTAGAGTCACCAATGAAAGAAATTTGGAAATAAAAAAGAAAAAAAGAAAAAGGAGAAATTAGCCTTAATTAAAGAAATTGTTTAATTAGAATAGCGCATTCCGTCCAATAACGAGTTATTGTCGAGAAGTTATCATCCTGAGTTTGCAACGGAAATCAATTAAGAGACAAAATAAACATTTTTACTAGGAATTAACAGTGCCGCTTAATGATAGAGTTTATTGCCGAGATGAAAACGCGAGCTCGTTACCTTTGTCAAGAATTTAACTTGGTCTCTGGCGTATCTACAACAAACGCGAAATAAAACGGTAGAAATACTTTCGAGATTTCATCGTTTACAAAAGTTAAAATCTTATCTCCGAGACAATAAAACCACCGAAACTCTAGAAGC
This sequence comes from Odiellus spinosus, assembly GCA_963920705.1. Taxonomy (NCBI): domain Eukaryota; kingdom Metazoa; phylum Arthropoda; class Arachnida; order Opiliones; family Phalangiidae; genus Odiellus; species Odiellus spinosus. Next base: position 7,051,536 of record OY987234.1, read on the forward strand.
TCATTCCAAGTTTATTCTCTTTGAAAACTTATCTTGGTTCCGAATGAGCTAGTCTATTTACTGCCTCGCTTACAAACACTCGTGTTTCTAAACAGCGAGAGAGAGAGAGATAATAATTAAACGGAACTAGGCACGAATGAGAAAAACAAAGGTGCATCGTGGAATGAAGACGAAAACTCTAATTAAGGAGCGAGCTGCGCTGCTCGCGAAATGAAGAGGAAAAAAGAAGGGAAATATCCGGAAAAGAAAACGAAATAATGAGTTTTCGCGGAAAATTAATAAATACAAAGATCTCTAGCGTACGCGCTGAGGAAAACGACGTCAAGTATATACGAACGGCCACGGAGAGAGCGAGCGGGCTTCCACCGTAAGGAAAGGAAATCACGCTTAATTCTCCGCAACAAGGAAAAGAAATTCCGGCAACGGGGGCCAAAGGTGACGTGTTTCGGACGCCGAGCCAGATGAGAACCCACTCGCGTCCATCCAACAACTCCCGAATACGGAGAAAGGCTACAAACGAGGCTACAAACGAGGCTAGAACACGTATAGCCGAAAACATTGAACGTATTTCCCAGCTTCATTCGGATTAAATTCTGGTTTGAACTGTGGTACTGGATGAAGTGGTTCAGGAACTCGAAGAGATTTAAAATATATAGTGAGTGGATGGATTTCTAGCATAACCAGCTAGAGATTAGGAGATTGGTTCGAGGCTTCATTCGCCTCTTCGGGTGGTCAGAGAAGAGTAGAATATAGCTGGAGTTGTGGGGATGTCGGGAGAAGTCGGGCGCGTGATTCTTTGGGAGACGAACGCGACAACGGAAACGGATACGAGGCAATTGGAGACCCGGCCTATACACGCGCTAGAGAGACCTCCTACGACACACCGACACACCACGCCCTACACCTACCCTATGTAGCGTCATCATTTCGCTATACGACTTTCGACCGAAGAATAAACCGCCAACCACGATTTGAAAAGATAGCGTCTTTACCCGTTACTTCGCTACAAACTCGACTAGAAATTAACTATCGGGTCTATTCCAGCGCGAGAGTTCGGCGCGACCAAACGCGATCTACAGTTAAGTCGAGTGTACACCGATGAGTTCGGGATAAGAATAAAACACTATAGAGTTACGCTCATTTAATTAAATCGAGATGAAGTTCGCCATGCCTTTTAACCCAAATGTCTAAAGTCATACGCGTTATTTTATTCGTGATTGGGTTAGGCACATGCACGTGACGTTTTACTGTCGCACTTTTTCGAATCGCGTTTCGAAACGTCTAGAGTACCTCTAGAGACATTATTTAAAACTTCAGCCCACGTAGCGATAGTTACTGTTTTCAACAACCGTGCGTTTCTTCCGTTAATAATTTTTTTTTAAAACACTAAACGATATTGAATACATTGATAAACTCGCGAATTCTGATCAGTTTCGAGCTACGCGACGCTCCAAAAAAGGACCTAATGTGTACAAACCAAAAAAAAAAAAAAAAAAAACAAAACGGAGCAATGAAAACTTAGCTTTATTTCTTTTGTTTAGAAAAGCTCGCTCTGGTATATCTATCTATAAAGCGTGATTAGGGAAGGGGGACACTCGGTTCTAGAAACGTCGATGCAACTTGGAATGGAGACGGTCTGAGAAGTACTATAGAAGGCTTCTCCTCTTTCTGGACTTAAAAAGAAGAGGGACCAAAGAGAAAGAGACGCTGAGATATGATGATCATCGGAGGGGGAGACCAGAGAGAGAAAAGGCAACCGAACTAAATGAGGGTTGAATTACGATTGCTGAGAAGGCTTTTTAGCGCCCATTCCTAAAAGGAGTCTCAACCATATATACGGATATCCTATACTATTCGTAGTCCTACTTACAGCCCTATATACGAGGATAGTGTGTGGAAAAACTAAGGAGACGACTTAAAAGAGGGGTGCGGGGTGGGCACGAGATGAAGTGTATAAATTCTGATAATGAAATTGTCGGCGTTTTTCGATGACCCCTCTATATAACCGCCATCACTGCCACTGTCCAATTCCGGTCAACCAAAAAATAAAACCCAAATCAGATTTGCTATAGCCGTTGCAATCCCAGCAAACCAACCTACATTTCTTTATGGGGTTTTTATTTTACGCTGGGAAGGAAAAAATATAAAGATCAACTCCATATAAACTTCCGTTTTATTTTTAGCCGACGTCAATCGGATTTGAACTAGATCGAAAGAACTTTGATTAGTTTTTAGAACTGAATCGTAATGAAGTTTCAAACCAATATATAATTTATATTAGACGATATACTTCGCTATTTTTTGTTGGTTAAAGTTTAGAAAACAAAATAAACCGATATTGTCTACTACTCCAATGCTCCATATAGCACTCCTCTCTGTATGGGTAAAATTCACAATTTTACGAGTTAGAAGGGGTCCTACTTCATCCCCCCTGTCTACGGAAAATTGGAAATTCTCTCTCTCCACAAACGACGACTTTTTTGGACGAACTCCAAGGCTGCTAGAGATATTCGCTAGACGAGCTCCCGCTCCGAAAACATCTACCGTTAGGAGGCGTACGAATCGCGCCTTTTGAGAATAACCCATACAGAGAGGGGTAGACAAGACCCGGGAGTAATAGACTTCAAAGGAGGGTTTCATCGCCTTCTGATAATATGTATTTAATTAACATTAAAACAAGTGGGATCCAAATGTTCGCGATAAAAACCGGTTCTTTGTGAAAACAAAACAAAAACTGATTTTTAATGTTCGATTCTGACATGTACCCTACAATCCAATTAATTTTAAGATCGGTATACAAGCTAGCTTAGAGAAGAGATTTTCGATAGAGATCAAGTTTTTTCTACGTTAAATTTCACGCTAAGTAAAGATGCGTAGAGCTCTATATAAAGGGTTGAAATGAAACAATCTCGAATAGCAGCGAGGTTTATATTTGTTTTTATTTCCGATTTCAGTTCGCGAACTTATGTAGTATATCCTAGAGAGAAATCGTATTAAAATCGGGGATTCCGATCTAACTGGATTTCCTAGCGATATTACTGCCGAGTTATAGAAAGTGAAATAAAGTTAGAGAGAGAAGCAAACACCCCAAAGATATATCGTTTCAAAGAAATAAAATAAGAAAAAAAAAACATGAAGCTAGAAAATATATAGAACGGGCGAGATGCTCGAGTTGGCGTTTCAAACTTAATAATACGAGAAATGGCCGAGAGAGCTTTTTTTTTCCCCAACACTCGCTCAAGGCTCGTGCTATATACAATATAACGCCGAGGCCTCCAGGGTATGGATACATTCTTTAAAGTCTCGTAGCGCGGCACCCGGGCCAAAAGTAATCTATAATAACCCCGAAATATACCCCGAGAAGAAGAAGAAAAAAATAACGGCTATACATTTCTTTCCCCGATGACCGCTTCAATTTTCAGCGAGTAAAAACAATACCTCGTAAACTTTAAATAAAAGTTATATTCGGAAGGCATACATTCCCACGCTATGAAAACTTAGAGCGATTTTAATTCTATTTTAATTCGATAGTAGTTTACAACGTTTCCAAAGGCGAAGCGGATTGATACGTCGTCTTAGAACTTAAAGGGTATAATAAAGTATCATAGTATTTCAACAATGAGTATAATATTAGTTTCGTGTATTGAAAATAACTGCAACCGAAGAAACCGAATTAACACGAAGAAAGAATATGTTTTCGTATGGGAATTTCGCATCCCTTCCAAGAATGGATCTTTGAGAATAAATATATATAATATACGGAAACAACGTTACATTTTCTCAGTGTTTTACCCTTCGCACCTCGCGTTAGGTTTTTTTTAATTTAGGAGTAAAAAACGGATTAAGTTGGAAGCGTTACGAATTAAGTTTCATCGTTTCGAATCTACGTTATGTTACTGTCAAGTTAAGATGGGATTACAATAATAGTATAATGTATGGAATACGCCAAAAAGGAAGTGGATGCGATTATCAGGGTAACTCGTTACAAATATGGTTTATATTGAAAATTGGAAGTGAAAAGGGTGATGGTGATCTAGAACATCCGGGAAAGATTTCTCCTATTCAAAACTCAGGGAATATTCAAAGACAAATTGCCATTTCTTTCCATATACTCACGCCCTAAATATAAACACGCTACTTACGTCATAATGACGAAGAATAGACTCCGTTAATTATGATATTGATCATGTTTTTACTTCATGTTTTCATTATGCACACACATCCATAGCATTTAACGGTATACACTGTGAGCCTATTCGCTAGGCTCCTAGCTGATCTAAAAGGTATAATCTTAAATAAATATTCATTCATTCGCTGTCCATCCTCTAAAAAGAACTATGATCAAAAATCCCTAAAAAATAGACCTTGTAGTTTTACTGTACATACTATTTCTGATTTCAATATTAAGTACTCCTTTACGCAAAATTTATTGACCATCGTGATTAACTTGGAATATTCTTAAATTTTCTTCACCATGATGTAGCACCATGAATATACTAAATATCGAGTACGCTATGCTTTTAGAATTAGAAAATCGGAGCTCCCACATTCTTAGGTTTTTTTAATAACTTGGTATATTGATTTATTAAAGACAGAAAAAATGTATACTGGTATAAATTTGCATGAACTACTTTCATACCTATTAAAATTAATATCGCGTAATCATCCGCGTTTAAGCTTTGTTTCTTACGGGATATGTTTGCTTCCGTAACTATGTTGGAGAGCTCATACGAAAGGGTAGATGTAGGAGGTGGAGGGTTTGCGTTTGTTGAGGGTCCATTATATTAAACCATTTATCACGAATCCGTCAAGTTCTTATATTATATTTTCTTCCGTTTTGATGCCAGCCAGAAGGGAGAGGGAGGAAAGGGGGGGAATGGCTGAAGATTTCTGATATAATATTCTAGATGATGTACGAATAAAGGACGCGCGGCGAAGTAAAGAAATAGACGGCGAACCTGTCAACTCGAGAGAGAGAGAGAGAGAACGAAAGAAAAAGAAAAAGAGCTAGAAATATGAGATGAGCGTGTATCCTCGCTAACCCCCTTCACCCACCCGCCTTAACGTTCGCCAGGCTTCTTCCTCTTCCTCCTCCTCCACCAGGGGAGAAAATAAAAGGCACTTTTATTTATTTACTTTTTTCAGAAATAAGATTTCTCGGCTGGTAACAATAATATCGTAAAGCTGGATGGCACTAGCGTTGGATAGGGGTTGCAGTACTTTACTAGGCCACCTTTTCTTTACCGCACGCGCATTGTTGTCGGTCATATCTAGCGACAGTTTCTCATCCTTGTAAGAAATAAAAATAATAGTACCGAGCAGTCCGGGTTTTCTCATCTTACTGAGTGCCCGTGTCTAATCCAAAGGGGGATAGAAATAAGATTACTCTCTCGCTTCGTTCACTCGGAGGTCAGTAAAATAAATAATTAAGCTCCAGTTAAAAATGTAATTTAACAAATATTTTCTATAGCCCCTGAAAATATTTGGTTAGACTTTCCCTCCGACACCGATGCACGACGGAAGAAACATTTCTACAGGCGCCATAGAAATAGCACTGGGACGATTGCCCCTAGATTTGCCACACTCTAAATCAACGTATAACTCGTTATAAAAAATACAATTCAGCTCGAAGGATCGTATCTTAGTAATCTTAGTAAACATTAAATTATCCATTGATTTACTCGAGTCTCGACCGAAATTTCGTTCCCTACTAAGACTGCGATTGAATGTACACTAAAGATGGATTTCGGACTGATATTGAAGATGGAGTGGATTTCCGAATATCTCGGCCACCGCGAGACCGAAGGAGAGAGAGAGAATGACCACCGAGAGACCGTACCATCAACCTTTTGATGAAAGATGCCGAGCGACATAGCGCGGACCAGTATTATGAACCGAATATGCCGGGAAGTGGTCAAGCTAGAGTCAGTATAATATTTACTTCGCTTTCATACACACAGTGACGCGACTATATAAGAATTCGCCCGAAATTCCTGTACATATTACTTCTAGAACAATACCCCTCGAGTAGGAAGGCACCAGTGGCAGGGGGGAGTGGGGAAAGACCCCTAAGAATGGATTGAGTCATCAAAACTGTCCCCCATAGATCGCTTTATACTTTCGAGAAAGTAGAAAGGATTTTGAGGCAACAAAAAGTAATATTTTTTGGAGTCTATACCGAACATTTCCCATTTTGATAAAACTCAGGATCAATAGCGATATTAAACCTCTAAAGCATCCTTCACAGTTTTTACTTTTTCCTAATATAATTTAATTCGTTATACCCTTTTCAGACGGTTTAATCACAATTAACCGAGGTGTTAACTGAGAAGGTTACGTAAACATCGGTTAAATCTGATTAAACCACGGCTAATTACACCTCGTCTGAAGAGGGTATAACGAGGAGATTTCCAACGTTTTTGTCACAAAGATAGGGTTTAACCAAAAATTTCGTATCATAAAAAAAAAAAAAATACTTGAAATCGCGCGAAAATTTAGCTACTCCCCTTTTCTGAAAATTTAAATTCCTCTCGCGAATTTCAAATCATCTTTAAGTGAAATTTTGTACAGACGATTTTTAGACCATACTGCACCCTGCATTTCAATAGGTTTCGATGAAAATTATCTTTGGTGAAGAAGGAAAATTTCTCCAGGAAAAACTTGGTGACGCGTGAAGCGGTCTTTAAGAGTATCGTAATAAGTTGTCGCAAACTGCGCGCTCTTCAATTGGAGGAGTAATAATACGGAAAAATCGGTTTTGGAGGAGGGGGAAGGTGATAGGATGTCCATCCATTGGTGGGCCAAGTTTGAAAGGAGGAAAAGTACTTGGGGAGGACGAAGGAGTAAGGAGTGTATGGGTTTCCTTTTCGGAATAGTTAATTAGTCGGGGGATTTAAGGTCAGCTATACAGTGACATCGATCGAAAGTTCCGCTCGTTGCGGCTCACAATCATCCCCCCCCATCCACCCTCTCTCTCTCTCTCTCTCTCTCTCTCTCTCTCTCTCTCTCTCTCTCTCTCTCTCTCTCTCTCTCTCTCTCTCTCTCTCTCTCTCTCTCTCTCTCTCTCTCTCTCTCTCTCTCTCTCTCTCTCTCTCTCTCTCTCGCTTCCTTTCCTCGCTCGCTGGTTTTGACTTCCTAATTAGCCCCTCTTGGCTAGCGCGATGCAACGCACCAACCTCACTTTTAATAGAGACTAACTCCTTCCCCCTTGAAGCGACTGTTTAAATTCGTTGAAATATTCAGTTAACCTCTTCGAAGCGCAAAATCGTACCATTTTTAAAGCAATACTTAAATATTCCGAGCATTCATTCGAATCGTGATATTTGATTGACAAAAAATCAAGTTCGGGAATTAAATTTTATGAACGTGAATTTTGAATCTAAGCTTTCGCGATTTTCCGTATGAAATGGAACAATTACAAATAGGAAAATTTCAACATAATTCGACCAAGTAGACCAAATGAAAAAGTGCAGGCCCAAAGGCATTTTATTATTTGTTGAATTCGTTTCATTTTTTTTATTATTTAGTATATTTGGTCAGAATATTTAAATTTTGATCATTTTTGACCAAATTTTAAGATTTTTCCTCATTATGTTAACCTATTTCTTTCGTTATTCTATGGGAATATATTGAAATTATAAGTAAAATCGTCACGCGTGAATGTAAAAAACAGTCTGGAGAACCTTTTTTTCAGATTCTTGTGATTAAATTATCGAGCGTGGCGGCGTGTCTATACTTTAACGTTTAAAAACAGGAAATATCAAAATAAATCAAAACGGACATAGATTAAATTTTAACTATGAAAGTTTAAAAACCTAAAACGCCTTGACCTTCCGTTATCTAGAGGCGAACGATTTGTAGTATAATGTCGGCTTTTTGGGGTGATGGAATGGGTTAAGAATATAGTTAACCAATTATATATAAATATATATAACCTGGATATAAACTCGCTAACACAGAATCGATCTAAAAGAGGGTGGGGGTTATCGTTTAGACGTAAGTAGTTTGAAAATAACAATTACTATATAAAGCGATAAAATGATTCATTACATCCGAAAGACATTAGACCCCCCCTTCCCCAACTAAACCAAAAAATAAGTATAGAAAAAGTTGGAAAGAGAATTATCGAAATGTGAAAAGGGGCGTGCAGGAATCCCCCACCCTGTCAAAAATTTCGACTGGGCACAATTCCGGTAATTTCACTCCCCCCTCCGCGGGTGAAGTCTAAGATTTAATTCACCGTGCTTCATTATGGCATTATGGCTTTATTTCGTGTATTTTTATATCATCAAGAGTGATTTCGTGGAAATGACCATATTATTTTTCAAGAATGATCGAAATTATGCCTTCATGATACGAGTAGTTCAAACTAATTTTGCTTTCTAAAGCCCCGTTTTCAATCAACAGTTTTTAAGATTTTGTTTTCACTTTTCCAAGAGAAGCTTATTTTAAATGCATTTACATATCGGCTTCTCTCTCACTAGAATCCAGTTAACGTGGATTAAACCCACCTTTAATTTGACGCAAAATCTCGATGCTTGGCCAAAACATTTGTGATTGAAAACACGCCTTAACAAGTATTTTTCGCTCGCACTCAAGTTATTTCCCAAATTGAAAGTTCACCCACTTATTAGAGGTAATAAAGTTGAAAGGGGTACGTGACCACACAAATAAAAAATATTCAATTGGGACTCAGATATGAGGTATCAAAAATTGAAGGTGCATTGCCGAAAACTGGTTGAACAGTATAAACCCGCGTTCATGTTAAACCGTTCTAAATGGTTCATCCTTGATACCCCCATCAGGGTTGCGCTTCTTTCGACCTTCAGAAGTTCTATTTTGTACGTTTTTCGTTTTCATCAAATACGCGTTTGTTTATCCTGGTTGCATTTCGCTCTATTGCCAGGTCTACCAGGTCCTACTATAACTCTAGGTGTGGCGCGAGTACCACAGGAAATACACAGTATACAAATTAGTTCAAGTTCAAGTCTACAAGTTCATTCGAGGATCAAAAGGGAGTGAGTGGAAGGCGCCATGGTCCCATTTTCTCTCGGACGCTCGCTTGTAAAACGTTACACGAGTGAAAGTCGAATATATATAAGCGTTCGAGAAAAGCGAGTGGCAGAAAGACGGATTATTTCCCCTTTAAAACCATTAAGTTTTCCGAATCTCTCAGTTCGTCGCTTAATGGTCGGGAATATTATGCCGCGCGGATGCTTCCCCCAACACCCCGGACCCAGTACCCCAGCATCCGAGCCCCCACTTTCTACGATAAATTCCGCTTTCGACCCCAATCCCCCGCGCACTAACACCGCGCGCGCGACGAACCCCCTTCTCTACACGACCTACGATCACTCGGAAAATATACGACCCTAGATATCAACGGGTCCGAATCGTCCAGATATCGCTAAGAAAGAGGCTTAGATAGGTACTGTATTTCGAAACTGACTTTCGAACTTCCGTTAAATTCTATCTCGATTCCGTACCACGCCCTAGTAAAATTATATCAAAAATCGTAGTACAACAATAACGTACATCTAGTTTGGTACACGGAGTCGAAACGAGATGAAATTGAACTCCGTTGTAATACTATAGCTCCAAAGAGAAAAGAGTACGAGCTCCGATCCTATAGACTTACTATACGAGTTCAACGAAAGAGAGCTCTAGACAAAGGGGTAGGGTGGGGGGCTAGTGTTGGTCACGGAGGGGAGCTGGGCTCGTAATAGACGCTCCGTTTGCCTTTTCATTTTAGGAAGGCTTATATATATACTGAGGGATGTCGGGTCTGTCGCGCGGACGCGTAGGCCCGCTAAATGTCTGAACGCTCGGCCGATTTTCCAACACGCATTTCGAGTAATACGCCCGGAACATTTTCGGCGCCCAAAAGACCCGACTCGACTCGACGTTGCTGATGGGCGCGGCAGTCTTGGCTCTAGAACGGCGGCGGGCCAACGGATAAGCGAGAGCGGGCGCTTAAGCCCGAACGCCTTGACGCAATTAGGCGAAACGAAGCTACTATATATATCTAAGCTTCGAATGTTCAGAAACTCTCTCTCGCTTAACTATCTCGCCTTCAAAAAGAGCCTTAAGTCCGCAGTTGACTCAGATTCGAGCCTACTTAATATCTCCAGCAACGCTGTTTGGCTTTTATTTCCAGCTGCACGCGTGGGGGAGGGTGTGTGCGTGGGAGCGATAGCTAAGTGCGGGATTGTTTCCAAGCCCGAAACTGGTCAACCATTCACCTCATCCTTAAAACAGTTCAGCCCCGCACACCATCCTCGTGACTTATTCTTTCAATGGACACAGGGGGAAAAGGGGAAGGTATGGTATCGCTCTCTTCAGAGATAAGAGAGAACGAACTGTATTTTCCACGGTCAACTCTTAATAGAAGGGGCGCCTCGGCCCCGCGTACGAATTTAATATTTGGTCCGGTTTAAGATTAAAAGCCAATTTTTACCAATAACTGAACCATAATGTTCCGCAATCTCGTGTATAGAGTAAATTTAACTCGGAAGAACTTCGGAGAATAAAAACTGAATAAAAAGATAATCTAAAGGACGGTTTAATTTAGGAGAGCCCCTTCTACCTCACAGAGAACCCTTATCTGGGGCTTCAAATGAAGAACGCGAATATATCTTTAATCTATAGGTCAACGTCGCCATGTGACCAACGCCTTGTATAAAAGATATCTACTCATCCTTCCTTAAATTTCACAAACTCTTTATTTGAGCGAAAACAATTTCAAAATATTTTAAACTTTTACACGTTAGTCAAATATAACTAAATGAAAACCTTGACGGTGTAATTCGCGAATGGGCCTTTAATCCCGGTACAAGTGTGACCAGGGACTAGAAAGTCTAGTAAAAAGAGATAAGAAAACCAAAATGACGAGAGATGAAACGAGATAAGGAGGTCAGAGATCACGCTCAACCGTCGGAATAAGGGTTGCGACTGAGATAGATATATTCGTGCCCCCTCCCCACTCATTCCCCCATAAATTCCCTTCTTCAAAGAGGAAGTCATTGATGTTAAAATTGAGGAGAAAAAGGAAAAATTTGAACGCGATTAAAATTTGGGAATATTTTAAAACGGTTCGAGGGAGGGAGGTTGAGTTTCGGTTGAATCTACCATTATAAATGCAAAATAATTCCTCCCATCGCGCCCACTGCAGCCTCCGGAATTATAATAATACGGCAACTCCAAACTTTCCTAGAACTAACTGGAAATTAAAACCGTATATGGCTCAATTCCCAACGATTACCAATTTTTAAAGAGTCAAAGACTTTTAACGTAGACACTCGGTTCGCGGCGCTTCCATCTCGCCTAATTATATTCAAAATTGATTTAACTTTAAAATATTAAAGAAAATGTACGCCAAGAATTTAAATAGATATTTCGCCAGCTTAGAAGGAATTTTAATACCCAAGTGCTGGGAAAATTCGTTTTCCAATTGGATCGAAAGTTGGTTCCGATTAAGAAACGTAATCGACGATGTATTTTCATCAATTCGAAATAATATTTTAAAGGGAGAATGAATTGTAATCGCGTTTTCCTAATCGATAAAATAAGCAGAATCCGTTAGTAAAAAAAATAAAATATAATAAGGTAGTAATCAATTTTGAAATTACTCTGAAAGGATAGGCTTAAGGAAGAGTTGAAAATCTCGGCGTTAAACAGTCTATGGCAAATCACGTGAGAATTGATTGCGCTTTATGGCAGATGTGCTACGAGTTTCACGAGCGAAAATTGCTCAGTTTGAATCAGCATCAGCCTTTATTGCGACAGTAAATATCAAATTAGGATGTTTGTCGGAGAGAAACTCCATGAATCCCGGTTATGCACACAATCCGTGAAATTTAAGTTTAAATTTATTTCCAACTTGGATTAGTTTGAAATTTTTTTTAATAGTGAATTAGGCCTACTATAGAATATCAAAGGAGGATTATCGAGACTGGTGGGTCACTATAAGTCAAAAATAATTCATTTTCAATTAAACCTGAGATGGCGAGTTATTGATGTCAAGGGCTACATGATTAAAATATTGTTACTATCTAGAAGAGGACAATCAGAGGCACGTCAAATTCAGATTTGTGCAAATTCACTCGTTGTTGGGCTGCAGCAATCTCATCGATTATTTAAAGTAATAAGAGTTCAAATTCGTTACATCCGTTTATCTTATATATCTTTAAATCCGGATAGCTGAAAACGCATTCCTAATTTACAAGATTAGGATTACATCTCGTAGATTTTAATAGGCCAATCGAAGGAGGTCGATACCGGTTCTATAATATTATTCCCATCACTAGGGGGATTTCCGACTAACTCCCCCTCCTCTCCAGAGACTTCCATCCCTATCTTAATTAAGTCTAATTAGTAGGCGTAGAATGACAATAGGCCCTCCTATAGACCCATAAAACTCTAGTTACGAAGATGGTTTAATTATCGAGATTGTTATACGAAAAGCTTACACATACGTACAAACATCATCATCAAGATGATAATCAGAGCGTAGATAAAATTACAACGACCATTTGGAGGTTAAATACGCGCGTTAAATGTTTTAACACGCAGATAACTAACGGAATATAATCGTTTCTATAAGTCTTTAGAGCTAATTATATGTATTTGGCGTGTTTAAATTAACTTTGTTAATAAAAGAAACGAGAATTTTGATTAAAGGGAAACTTGGAGCTAAAAAAGGAAAAGCTATCGAGTTTTTGGTGCTCAAATTAATTTCATAAGTTTGCTTCAGGCCAATCATATTATTTCAGCCTTCAACAGCGCTTGTAATGTCCTAACATTAAAAGAACAGGCCGCCGTTTGACTGCCAAGGAAGGGCTTCGACCTATTCTCTTAATGTTGGACATTAAAAACGCTGTTGAATCCTGAAATAATATGATTGGCCCGAATTTATATTTATTTTTAAAATTTTATCAAACTTCAGAAATTCATTTAAACATCAAAAACATGTGTCTAAAAATTGTTTTAAAATTCTCTAATACGTTTTTTTGGCATGGTAATTACGAAAATAAATTCAAAATATGTTTCCTTTTTAACTCCAAGCAAATTACAATAAATCCCACAGCTTGATTTTACTGTAAAGTCATCCTGTCATCTTTTATTTTATGGGTTATACGTATATTAATTGTTTTTCAAAATTGTAATTTAGGTTGAAGTGATTTATAGATAATTGGAAAGATAAATATTTAATTAAGATAAATGAAAGTAGAATTAGTATTCAACAAAAATTCACGATGTTACGAATGAGCTAAATCAAATGTTTTTGAAATAGGAATAAAAACGAGGGAAAAATTCAAGCTGGAGAATAAAAATCTCGGGATTAAATGAAAAACAGATTTAGGCGCCGAATACTGGACCTATACACGTCCTGTAGTCCGAAGAACGCGGAATGAAAAGATAATTTTCGAAAGAAAAAAACAAGTATCTGAGTGATGAGGAAAGAAAGATTGGGAGAAAATGTACCGGAAACCAGAATGCGTGCCATTTCGGACTTTATCCCCCCACCACTCCTCCAGCATCCACCCCCATGAATATTAAGTTACTTTTCTCATTATACAGCGGCGTAGCTAATCCTTCCAAACGGGAGCCGTGTACCACGTATATACCCCTCTTTAAAAATAGCAACGTATATCAAAGAATCTCGCGTATCCAGTAGATCGGGCTAAGAACCGTAGAACACCCTCGATTAGCGTAAATAACAAAGCTGAGGCGGATTAATACGTAACGATAAAACCTATAGGAGATGATACGTAAACGGAAAAGGTATAGAAGATAGAAGGTTTTAGCGTGACTAGCGTCGGAGCCAAAAGGAAAATGAACGGAGGAAAAAAATGCTCAGTCTTTCATCTTCGTCTTTTCCCAACGAGACATCTGACACGAGAGAAAATCCCAACAACACAACCGACCCAACCCAACCTTCTCCCGACATCCTCGTATCTCTCTCCGCGTGCTGTGATGGAAAATCCGAAAAGAACAGAGGAAGGGAGGAAAGGTTGGAGAACTGTAATTAATCCTATTTCGAGAGCTATATATATAAGCTATATATCTCGGTGATTACCGATACGGAAATACGACGAGATATAACGAATGGAGAAGATACGAAACTAACCGTAACCAAAAGGGTGTAATTGAAATCGACTAATTTGTACAGTTCATCGTATTCAATCTAACTCCTTGAACAAACGATGTACCTTCGAAACAACGAAATAAACGGAATGGTATATATATAGTCGAAGATGCTTAGGAATATCTCTCGCGGTAATATCGAGGTACTCCATCACCTAACTGTCACTATATATTCAATCTATCTACGTGGACGAGGGGGATACCTCGATACCAGGAATTATCCTCGAATCGCCGAATGAAGAAATACCTTTGGAGCTAGTAATCCTTAATGGAAATGGAAAAAAATACAAAACGCGGTTCTATACGGAAGAAATTAACAACGCGATTGCCTTCTACCGCATTCGGTTTAAGTCCCTGATATCTTTGGAAAGAATTAACAAAGTATCTCTCCGGTTCCAAAAGGTTTGCCGAGATAAAATATGCTAATGTAATTTGCTTCAACTCGTTGTCTCCGCGCGCTTAATTATCTCGAAAATTTCCCAATGAACTATATATACGTACACGTAGAAGTCGGATCAACGACTCCATTCCACTTTTCATCGCCAAAAAAAAAGCTACGAACGGGGATTACCTTCATCAATTTTATTTACTCTTAATGGGATACTCTGATTATCAAGTTTTTTAATCGAGATTTGGAGTTAAAATACGCGTAAAAACCGTATCAAAACTCATAAATGGTTTCGCGGTAATTTACAGTTAATTACTGGATTCGCTAAGCCTAAATCCTTCGAGAAGTAATTTTTTGAACTGAAATCGTCTTCTCGAGAAATGTATATTAACCATGGTGACGCAAATATATGAGTTAAAATAGTATCACCTTGAAGTCTTCAGTATGGTACCACTTTAAATAATTAAACAATTGTTTTTTATTTTAATTCACGGTTAAATATAAATTACTAACTATAGGGAGACAGCAAAGAGCCAAGGGCAAAGTAACCTTGACGTTACTGGACGAGCGCTTGTAAGTTCGAATACTGTAACTCCCTCACAAAGGGGGACGACACCGAAGTGAGAGATAGAAACCTTTGACGTTTCAATATCTCCTTTACCGACTCCCTATACCGATAACGACGAGCTTCTGCGACGAAGAATTAAATAATATATTCAGTTTTTCAATTTCATCTTCCCTTTGAATTATGAAGGGGCTTTGCGCCTTTTCCAGAAAATTAGACGGGTAATTTAAACTAGATTGGTCTTTTGGCGAGAGCGCAACGTATTTTACTTAATTGTAACGCCAAATTTCGCGAGCTCGTTGAAATTTTTAAGCATCGAAGTCTTAAATAGACTTAAAGGAGTTAAAATTGAGCTCGCTTCTCGACTCTCTCTCTCCGAAATCCCCCAAAAATTCCTTAAGCGAAAATTATTGACGCGGGAGCCCAACAAGGCCAAACGGGATCCGAATCATAATTAGCCTTAAAACTATAGGCTCCCAACAAAGGAGAACAGACCCCCAAGCTTGAATTACAATTTACAATAGACGTAGAAACTAGTTTCAGGTATTACGAAGCGTCGTACATCAATCATGTACCTTAGTTTTAGCTTACAAAGGTGTACACTGCACTCAAAATCAATTTCAAAGATATATATCGAGTTCAATGTTATACACGTACGTGGCTCGTAACAATATATATTATAAATGCGCGGAATAATATTTGTATTCGTGTTGGTTGTAAACTAAAACGGACGCCTGATTGGCTGACTAAATTAAGGAGCTGACCGCGTTTCCGAGAGAGTCTGGCGATCGTCAAAAGTCAATTTGTTTCGCTCGCTTACCGAATATTTCCCATATTTTAGAGAAGAATTTTCTCCTTAATTCGCTTAACTCGATAATTAATCCAAATTTGGAGCCCACTATACCAAAATCCAGTTACAGGGACACGTGGTAAATATCAAAACGACTTGAGCCTTTTCTAAAACAACTTTCTATATCATCTCGCTCAAAATTACGGAATATTCCTAAATAAGAGAGAAAATAAGACTATGTATAATGAAATAAATGGGGCTAAAACGAGGCTAATTATATTCCAAATTTTTGTCAGGCCATGAATTAGTTTCACTTTGAAGAAATACATTTGATGAAGTACTGCGCGTTTTATCAAAAATAAATTAAAATTAAACCCATTTGATTCAACTTCAAGACTCGCGGTGGGTTTCTTTTTCTTAATAGACTAAGTATTTTCCACTTAAATAAAATCATAAATTTCAGTCTCCATTAAGTGGCATAGCGCATTTCCAAGAAAAGAAAAATCAAAATATATCTATCGAGAACAAATGTATACGTTTAAAAAAATAAGGGTTGACATAATATTTGTCGAGTAAAAAGGCGGAACAAAAATATTTACTGTATATCTATTTCACTTTCATTTCGCGACACTTTGAGAAGCTATAGACACCATTTGCGTCTTATAATTAAACAAAACGTAATAAACGGTATACCACGCTTTCAACGCGCTGTCAAATCAAGGTAAAATAGACGATAGAAATTGTTTCGCCTCTTGTCAAGTTATCCAGACGTAGAGTAGTAATAAAAGTAAAATTGCGATAGGGGTCCGCTCACATTCAACCCTAGTGAGATCCCTCCCTTTGGCTTCATTCGCGTTTTTTCCCGGAACGAACCACTATATCCTTATTTCTCTCTCGAAGGTAGTAAGAAGAAAGAGAGTCTTTAAGTATAAGAACATTTACATTCCACTCGCGTCTTTCCCACGTTAGGATGACAACTCTCCCCGTTTCTCTCTCTCTATATATCTCTCATGGTTGGAAGAGGTCCAACTGAGAAGCACCGAGTATTATAGCTCTCCCCCAATTCGCTTCCGAGAGAGAGAAAAAGAGACTTAAAACCTGAAGAAAAAAAAAAAAAAAAAAAAAAAAAAAAAAAGGTTTCGCGTTTCTGTCATCAAGCCGAGAAGGAAAACTATTCCACCATTGAGAACGTATTTGCCCTTCGAAGAAATATATCGTTTCCAAGATTAAAATGAACTATACAACTCGATGACTCGATGGCGAAACGGACACGCGCTTTGACGACTTAGCGCCAAAATGGCAGCCAACGTATTCGCGAAGGGAAGTAAGGCGCAACCGACCAAAATTCTTAGGAGTCATTTTGGAGGAAAAAATCCTTGGAAACGTGTTTCAACCAACAAACCGAGTACCGCGTGCTATATCAGTTCATTCCGAGTATATTTAAACTACTTTCATCTCTACGAGACTCAATATTGGGTATCTATACTCTTTAATATATCCTATTTTGCAGAATATCCTTTTAACTAAAAGAAAAACCTCTACGCACTGCGGGAAGAAGAAAAACGTAATACGTTCGGAGTCTTTTTACCCGCGCGCCTTATCCTCAATCCCGGGAATATTTCTTCGACTGTAAAAAGTCGTTAAAGAAACTAGGATATAAAGGAAAAGATACGGCGATATTGCGCGTGGGTGCGCTAAACCGGGACTAAACCGCGCCTCCTTTGAACGCACCCGCGCGGACTGAGAGTTTGATTCAAATTTCGGAACAGGGAGATGACAAATATCTAAAGGTACACGCGTTCCTAGTAACTACAAACCGTCGTCGTTGGTATATAGGAACCTTACACGGTGGGGAGATATTCTCCGTAAGATTATTCGTGGAGGGGATTTGAGATTCCGACTGTCAAAAACGGCCAAACCAGCCAGAAATAAGAAAGAGATTTGAAAGCGGCTATACGTATACCCTAGCTCCGCGCGTAGACTAACTCTCCTAAGTCGAAAGCCATCGTAGCGTACGATCGGTTTAGTTCAATACGCGGAAAACGAAAACTGGGATAACGTCTCTATGTCAGCTTACAGTCGTATACGCCTAATATATACCAGAAATATTCCAGAAAAATAAAAAACAGAAATACGTGGATACGCGGTTATCTTTAAATTTAGTTCCACGTTTCCTTACGCCTTCTCCATTAAGTGAACCATCTCTCGTTCTGATTACTCAATATGTCTTTTATAAATGGGGGCGGGTAAGATTAATATCGTTTTCCATTGCAATCACGGAGCTATGATATCGAGATCTCCTTAACAATAATAGTTAACCATATAGACTACATCGTTCCATCTAGGACTTTTAACAACGTACACCGTATCTTAATAGATCAAGATGAACAATCAAACCTGGCATTCATAAGCGTCCTCTAACTGCAAAAAACAGTAGAAAACCTGGCGTTCATTCACCCCAAAGTCTTGTAACGCCAAACAGTGCGTGCCAAAGTGGGAACTAGTAGTTAATTACTAGGTTTACTAGTTGGGGCCGTAAGAGGACGCCTATAAACACCAGGTTTTGTTATCTTTATTTGTTAAGACAGGTCTCCATTGTTAAAAGTCCTTACATGGTTGCGATAAAAATAATTTCAGCGGAAAACGGCAAAAGATGGTGTTAGGCACCCTTATGGGATATTGTTTTGGAACCAGCCTCCAAATATCTAACCTTACCTACACATTACTTCGTTCACTTGATTCTCATATAGTTGAATCGTACGAGTCTAACCGTATATGGATGGTCCTTTTACTCGGTTTTGGGATAGAAAGAGGAACTTCAAAAAATCCCGGTTACTGCGGCACCAAAACGGAATATGAAAAGGGTCAAAGTTCACAGGATGGTAACTATTAGCGCAGTAGTATATTAGCGGGAGCTTTAGGTAGTTCTCTTTCCGTTGAAACCCGAGTAAACGAACCCTAGAACAGTGTAGATACAAATGGAGAAGAAAAAAATTGTAATTCTATCTTTTTCCCACGAAAATAACTCCAGGGTAAAATATTGCCGGCAAACGCGGTTATGGAGTATATATATATCTTAAAATGTTCTTTTTGGTTCCCCTAAAGTACCTTTTAGTTGTCGAGGCGGAATAGAGCGAGAAGAAGAACCAGGATGGATAGATACGAAAAGTCACCGGACTTACTTTCTTAAAAATAAAAATATAGGGAAAAAAATTCAAAAAAGGGAGTTGCATTTCTTTACTCGCGCGGGGCTATAGGGGTTGGCATCGTGGTACGGTCTTTGGAAATAGCGACAAATTCTTGACGCGCTTCTTAACGACAGTTTCGGGGGAGGAACCATCCGCGCGCCGGGCGAAGAAGAAAAATAACACTTTCATTTAAAATAAATGACGCATTTTTGTTCCTTCATCTATCCGGTGGAGGCGAAACGCGGCTAGTCTCTAGAAATAGTTCTTGGGGTTTTTAGAAATATTCGGTAGCTAGGATAAACAACTCATTCGCCAGCGGTAGGAGGTTTTGTCGTACATTTCCATCGTGTATATAAGAAACGGCGGGGAAAAAAAGTTTTTACTCTCACACTAACTCGAGTAAAGAAAAAAATAGAAAAAGAGCTAGGAGATCCCAGTTTTCAACACTTCGTAGAAAGAACCGTTTATTTTGCCAAAACATTTTTAAGATCGTACCGCGCCAAAGAAAACGAGAAGAAAAAGAAAAGATACTCATTTTCGCTTTAAGCTATTTTTAAACTGTGTATACATAAAGCATTACATCCCTCTATCAATGTATTCTTAATTACGCTACAACATCAGACATACCGCGTGACAATTTCAATTCGATATAGTTTTAATTTAACGGTTTTACCAAGAATTTATAAAAAATATCGAAGGAATTGTCTTTACTGTATTCCTAGTCATAGCTCAAGGAAGAGCTCCACCTCTCAACGCGTATATAAGAACTTTAGAAATATCTTATTAGCTCCCTTGAATTGTCGTTTCTGACGTGAGTGGCCAAAAATAAAGTATATTTTGTTGTCTAATAACTAAGATCTGTCTCCTCTTTCCTATCCCCATTCATACAAAGGATTCATGAACCTATATTTGGGAAATTTTTAGATATATTCTTGGTAATTTGTGGATCTATACTTGTTAAATTTGTGGATCTATGCTTGGGAAATTTGTGGATCTATGCTTGGGAAATTTGTGGATCTATACTTGGAAATTTGTGGATATATGCTTGGAAAATTTGTGCATCTACACTTGGTTAATTTGAGGATCTGTGCTTGGGAAATTTGTGGATCTAGGCGCGCATTCACAAAAGACAGGAAAATATTCCGTCTATTCCTGGTTATACCGATCATTTATATTTTTATAAAATATACACCAAATAAATCTAATATATTATTATAAATATATTAACTTACGATACCCGTAACAATGAACAGTATCAAAGAGGAAAAATAAACCACGATTGACTTACCTAGAAAAGAAAAAAAGGAAAAAACAATGATTAGTATAATTACAATATTGTTATAACTTAAAAAATGTAGAATGAAAATCGGTAACATTTTACTCTATAAGCTAGATTGGTATAATTTTGACTTATGATAATAAACAGAAGGACTTTGTGGCGCATTGATGGCTGTGTTCCGTATCCGGTGGACGAGTCTGATGTATGGCCAAAATCACGTCATTGAAAAGAGTTGCCCAATTCATATGACGGCAGAGAAATACAGCTATTCACCGAGCGCCGGAAACGGAACACAACCAGTTTTAAAGATCGGGGTTTGGACAAGAAATTTTCTGATTATTTTATCTTTATTCATAACTTCAAATTTTTCGAGGAAAGTCTATGATAAATCCAATGTAATCGCGAATAATTTTATGATTATTTTTTTATGATTAACTGATTAACTGATAGTTGTGGATTATTTTGTCCAAACCCCGATCTCTAACCAGTTTTACTCCCGCCAGAACCATCTAATAATTCTATTTATTGTGTCTATGACTACGTCGTCAGGATTCATACAACATATTTTATACCATTTTCTCTAATTTTTCCAGTGACATTAACCTGATATTTATACAGGCACAAAATTTATCAAAAAACCCTAATAAACACTACGAATTTAACTTCAAGATCAAGGCAAGTGTCATAGAATTAAATGATCAAGTACTCTCCCATAAATTTCCCTGATTTACTTAAAATTTTTCAGAGTTTGCCAGATTTTTGTCAACATTCAAATTCCCTGATATTTCAAAGTATTACAAACTTTTCAGGTTTTTGCGTGAACTATGAACCACGAGGGTCGTGGTCCGAACGAGCCATATAAATTGAAAGTAAAAAATTGGAATCTCGGCGTGGTGAAAAAAAGTTATTTATGTTCGGTGTCGGCGTAAGCGAGATCCGGGCTCGACAAGCCCGAAGACTGATTTCCAAGAGCGAAAAAAGAATTTTTCCAGAGTGAAAATCGTTTTTTTCTCCCGAAAACTTTTAACGCGATTGGATGAAAAGGTGGCGGAGAGGATAGAAGGAGACGTTGAGAGACGTCCGTAAAGTAGGTATATAAACACCGTTTGACGAATGTCCATTGGAAATGGAAATTTCGATCGGGACATTTATCGAATGTTTAGAGAAGAAAGTTTAGACCACCCGGGCGCGAGGCCCAGAGATCGAGATCCATTTTATTATAGTCTATGATTAAATATCCAATTTACCGGAGTAGCTTAACTCAGACTCGATCCACGATCGCAAGTTTCAACGCGTACAAATCTACACTAACCCGAGTGGCTCCAATATACTTTTACGTTTATATCAGATTGTTTTAAATACAGACACGTTAATTCTTTATAGAGGCACCCCCCTACTCTCTCCCTCCGGGTTCTTATAGTTTATTATAGAGTCTGAAGGGGGGGACTGTAAGGGGGTTTGATTAGTGATGAATGACAATAGCGTAGGCTTCAACGCTAAAATAAGAAAATAAGAAAAAAATCCAAAAATCTGGGTGGAACCCGCCAAACTACTTATAATTATAAAGGGATATTGATACTATTTAATCATTTTAGAACAATTAGATTTAAATTATAATCACTATTAAGAAATGGCTTAATCAATAATAGTACTAATAGTGGAATCTAGACGTAATTTCTAGTAAATTTAGGTATTTTTGAATAGAAAATTTGGCTAAATAATCAATAACTTTCTCAGGGTTAATACAACTAATTTATTAAACCAATTTCAATGATTTTTCCAGGTTTTATTGGTGAATCTTTCCTGTTATTTCCAGGTGCAACAAAGGTTTCTAAAAAACCCTAATAAGCTGATTAAGTTGAACTAATAAAATGCCCTGATTTCTCGGTTTAAAGTCAATTTATTTTTCAGATTATACCTAATATTTTGTAGATTTTTTGGTAATCTTCAAATTCCCTAATATTTCCAGATGTTTCACAGCTAGGTTTGCATGAACACAGATCAAATAACTTTCTATTCCTAGAATTATATTTAAATTGACGATTTATACAGAGTTTTCGTGTCAATCTCCCTTGAGGAAAAAATTCTTAGAGGAAAACTTAATTATTGGTTGGTATCGAAGCGACATCCCCTCGGCGCTCCCGCGATACAAAAATTATATATATATAAAAAACCCATGTTTAATTTAAGACTTAGATCGAAGGGGACGACTGTTGGATGATGCGATCCCGAAAAAAACTTGAAAAATCACCTAATCACCCCCTTAATATCAATGTCCCCCCCCCCCCCTACGGGTCTTTTTTTAAAAGAAAAATCAAGGCCATAGCTTCTTAGCCATTAATTTCTCTTTCATCTTTCACGTATACATAGTATCAGTCTATCTATAGATAATATACACACACATAAATATATGTATGTATGTATATATATATACATACATGTAGTTCATTTCAGTTTTATTTGTTACCGCGAAATCAAAAAAAGATAGAATGCAATTGCACGAAAACTTATAATTTGATTCAATATCGTTTTAAATTGCAGCCTTTCAAGCGATAAAATTACACAACATTATTAAGCTATAGAAATCAATTGTTTATCTTACTCGGCAAGTAGGCTTAAAGGAACACACACGGCAAAATTAATTCAGTTCAAACCTATATAAACGAGTGTAGTACTTTCTAAAAAGAGTATACACGAGCTTTCACTCAAAAATATTTAACCGTTATCTCGCAAACAGGATTTGAAATTCGCGTCAAGATCCAGTTTTAAGGAGGGAAATTTAAATTTGTATCTATAGCACAGGAATTTGATTTTTATCTTTCTAGGGAAGCGGGATACAAATCTCTAGATGGTTGCGATTTTTTACCGCGTGGTGGCGCCTCTAGAGGGGGTCTATTCGCTTGAATCTTTCTATTTGCAATATTTGTTGTTGTCATCATTTTTGCAGCTACAAAACGTTTTATTTTTTTTAATGTACTAAAACTATCTATATTGATTTTAGCTGTTGTACCTTTCGACAAGGATCCTAATTTGAAATCTCGTAGTCAAGAGTCTCTCGCCAATTACGTGCCTACTAGCTCACGCTCTCTTTCGTTCGTTGATTGACTTTTAATTCCATAATTGCTTTGATTTATTTTTTATTGCTTAAGCCTATTTATATCTACGCTATAAAATTCCTCGTTGTTGATTCGCGCTCTAGCTTTAACCACAAACAAACTGATTAGAGACGTTCGAATAGTTCCGTATACGCTGCAAACCCGAAATGAAATGACGATGACGGATGAGGAGCCGTAATAATTAACCAGAGTCGCTTTCATCGTCGTAAATAAAGTTCCATTTTTCATCCGATGGATGGCGCGCCGAAATAAAAACGGACGCCAGGGAAATAAATCTAATAAATCATAAAAGTCTACGTCGAGTTGCTCGAGTATCGAAAGACTAAGAGCATCCCTTATAACTTTAACGTATCAGTTCCGAAGCGAAGACGAAGGCTAGACTGCCGATCCCCCAAAGAAGGACCTCCGCAGTCCGGTAATAAATTGGTTGGAAAGTTGTCACATTCGGCCCGAAAACGTCCCGAAAAAATGAAATAAACGTATAGGAAGAAGTCTATAAGGAGCTAGAGTAGTCCTAGTTCGAAACCCAAAAATGAATGATTACTCGATTCCAATCGTTCATATTTTTTTTTTCCACGAAAGACGCGATATTTCATTGCCTAAATATAAACAAACCCTGACTCCCGTAATAAAATGTACGTCGAGATATCAACGAAAAATTGCTTCCAATAGAAACATTCCAACGATATCCGAAGTTAATTCAAGGCGTACAAAATGTAGTTTATATTCTTGACGCATTATCGTATACCAAAGTTGAGTTATCATGATATAGAGAAAAAAGCTACGGGTGACGCGTACTTGGAAGCTGAATTCGTACAAGTTCATGAAATCTGAAGCCTAATATCCCGAGGGGCTAACCACTTCCCTTAAATCTGTACACTGATTACGCAATTACGGAAATGATTACAGCCTTAGGTAGTACTAAATCCGTAGTCAGTTACGTAATCACTTTAGTACAGTCAAAGCTACAGGTGTGTACACCGATTACGGGGAGTGGTCAGCCCCTCGCAATATCCCTCATCATCTATACGCGAAATTAGTTGAACATGGTGAATAACTTGTAATTATAGCAAAAACGCATGAAAGATCAAAGGATATTGATAAATGTAGCCTCCGCGCTCCGGTGTTCAGGGTGAAGCCCAACCTATTGTACCTTTATGAAAATATTATAATATGTTTATGATATTATTAAATCTTCGAACTTATGGCTTTAAGACGAATTTCTTTCGCGTAACCTATATCGAGAATCATCGGGCACTCGAGTGTATTGCTTGTTTAATTTTAATTAGTTTAGAAATGAATTAATACGTGAATAAGTACTGGTCCGAAAGCTCTCCTCCAGAAACGTTTATTGAATAAATTGGTTTTTATGGAAGCAGTCTCGTATTTAATATAATAATATTATAACTATCCCTCATATTTACAAGTTGAAATTTTCCAGATATTTCAAGTAGCTGCAATTTCTTTTGTTAGTCATGGACCGCGAATAATCTCGTATCTATAAAATCATTTCACAATTTTTTCTCTTAACATCTTCTAATGTCCCTAACATTTGCCTACATTTAATTCTGTGATATTTCCAGGTTTGTATAGAGAAATATTAAATTAAAATAATATATACTATAAGAAATCAGAGGTTACTATCTCTTTAATTAAACTCTTTAACATCCTTTATTTAAACTTAACTATATTTTACTTTAAAAGTTTAAAACTAAACATTATTATTAAGTTTGAATTTGACTTATTTAATTTTTCAATTTTATTCGCGTTATAATCCCTTGAATTTAATTAGCATATTTCCTTTTATATTTTTTTGCCTCCAAAAGGCCAAAAACCAATTTACCGAATATTAAAATCCATAATTCAAAGATTGAACCACGCTGAGCTATATCTAACCTCGAAAATATATTTAATAAAACGCGATTAGTTAGGCACGCAGACATAGGTTATAGGGTTTAGAACTACATATATATATATGGTTGAAATTTATGTCTAGGAGTCGAAGATCTTTATAAAAACCTTACATCTTAAATTTAATATACGCCTACCTATATCTCTTTGGAAAATATTTGGTCGTGACAGGGGAAAGATATAGATAAAAGGTTAGTTGCTGACTACAGTGCGCTACAGTGCCTTTAGGGACGGAAATAAGCGCAAGACACTGGACATTGTCCGATAAATTTCCCAAATTCCCCATAACTTTTATTTTTGAGATGTGGGGGTCATTGGACATCTGTCCGATAAGAAAAAGTACTTGTCATATAATTTAAATATTAGATAACTTTGAATTGGTGATGGAGAGTCACTGGACAATTGTCCAGTAAGAAAATTTTATTTTCGTCCCTGGACTGCACGCAAAAAATATTACTATTGGGACTCCCCGATGCGGGCGCCACCTATCATGACTAACAATGATCAACTATCTTAATAGATGAAGATGAATAGCAAAACTTGGCGCACATTCATAAGCGTCCTCTAAGGGTGAAAAAAGTGCGGGCAAAGTATAAAAAACCTCGAGTTAGTGACTGACTACGGTCACACTAGCATTTCTTTTATCGATTTTAAACGAAAATCAAGCCGATATTCTACTCGCCAGGAATATTTAAGCGTCACGTGTTCACACATCTTTATAAATCGATAAATTTAAATTTTAAAACGATTCCAAGACTTAGTATGACCTCAGTTCTAGTATAGAGATTTTGTTAGTTCCTATTTTTGCCTATCACTGTTTTCGCCGTTAGAGTACGCTTATGAACGAACGTCAGATTTTTTTTATTCATATTGATCTTGGTAATCCTAGCTGCAATTAATAATGTTTCAAACGTAATCGGCAATAGAAGCTCAAACACAAACGGAACGTGAACAGATCGCTTTACCTCTATACCTTTACGTTATAATTATCTATAGGTATTTGTTTAGACAGAGCCAATACAGAGTTATATAAGAGTTACCATATTTTATAAGAGACTGAACTCGGTCTATATTAGAACGAAATTGATCGTTAATATTACAGCATGCGATTGGATCTATTCCTTCAAAGCGAAACCGGTTTTCTGTATAAGAATTTACACCCATTTCCAGGTTAAAACTTAGAACATTATAGGATCGTGACTATATTGAAGCTTTTAGGCCGGAGAGCGCCGCTTTTAAATTAAACCGTATAAAATGTTCTTCCTTTAAAAAGGCACGAAAAAAATATAAAGTTCTTAAATTTATAGCGAGGAAACTCACTCGAGTGAATGAATACCATACTTAAAAATGGTAAAAGAAAAAAACTGTATTGAAAAGATAGTAGCTTTACTTTTCTGCTCCATTCGGATTTACACGGTGAACAAACCATATTTATTTATTTATACATTCATTTATTTATTTATCTATATATATTTTGTTTTCATCCGGGTATTTATAACCAGAAGGTTTTTCCAACGCGTACGAAGCTACTAGCTTCCGCGAAACTCTAATGGTAAGAAATCAACACTAACTGATACGAATCCTAGGCCTAAGTTTTAAAATTTTTCCAAAGTAGACACGCATTCAAACCTTAAAGAATTATTTTCAGTCCGTGCAATCTTATCAGTTTGATATTTCAACGCGTATAAAGATAAGTTCCGTTTTTATCTCTTCAGTGTTTAGTTCCGGGAAATACGGGGACTTGTATATTTCTACGTGTTGAAAATTCGAACTGATTATCTAAAAAAAATGAAATTCGAAATAACTTTCTTCCATATATAAACACGCGATATTAAACATATCTTTACAAGGTTATAAGACGTCGAATTCGTAATAGAGTAACCAGTTTTTTAGCGTGATAACTGGACCCATTCTAAGATTGGTATTAGCGTGATGGCCAGTAAGTACGAAAGATAGAACGGATCGAGCCCAAGGCCTTTTATTTATCGGACCTATTCATCGTTATCAAAACTATACGTTAATACATAGAAAAATAACATTTAAAAAAATCCTAAAAAACTTTTCACCTTCTTCTAAAAAGAATTTTGGCTCGTATCGGGCGGTTAAAAACGGAGACCGGGAGGAAAGAGGGGGCGGGTATTTATTAATGACTAAGCCTCGGCGTTAATCGCGAAAGCTAATTTGTTAAAACCGGAGAGAACAATGAATCTTTCCACTAGGCCTAAAATGAAGAAGAAAAAAACACGCGAAGAGGGTCGAGGGGGCGTCCAGGATTTTTCAGCCTGGATGGGCCACGTTTTAATTTGGGAGATAGGAACCGTGAAACCAGATATTAGTTCCACATCATCCTTAGAAATTCATCCACCGCGAACCTGAAGGGCCGAAAACAACGCCGTGAAAAGGGACCGGATGACGTCTAGAACCTATAACAATAGTCTAACCTAATTTCACTTTCTTTCCATTACATCTTATTCGGTGAACGAAATTATAAAGTTTATCCACCGATCAAGATTGAATAATAAAAATAGAAAGCGGCAAAGATTTCTACGTAATCTATAATATTTCGTTTTGAATCGATAGCGCTTACAAAGTTAGACATACCTCTACGTAAACGAATCAGCCTTGAGCTACTTTTGAACGCGAGCTGTCAATTCTAGTTGGTCAATAATTCGGGAAGTAGGAGGGGAATTATACACCTTCAAATTCTTTTAAAGCGAAAAAAAAAAAAAAAAAAAAAAAAAATCAATCTTTGTTAAAAATCTGTTCTTATTTATAATTGTTCCTGTGTCCGATCTCGCAATGATGACATATTCCCCCACACACTATATGACTACAATACATCCCACCTTACTTGTCACTTTGTCAGTAATTATAAAGCTAGATCACATCTTTATACGATTTGATTGGGAAGTAAGGGAAAATGGCGTGGCGTCACGCTATACAATGGTTTTTGTATAGGGGGATTAATTCGGGATAAGCACTCAATCCAACTGATGGGAAATTAGAATTAAAACAGGAAGTGGTCACGTGACTATTATGTATTTCTTTCCCCTAATCGGTCTATATAAAAAATATAAAAATATTTTAAGTATAATTACAGTTAAATATATGGAAAAATATAGCCTAAATATGTAGAGAATAAATTAATTAACTAAATTAAAAATACTTTATATTAATCGTCTTCTTTGTATGGTTTTAGAACCGCGAATTTTTAGATTTAGTAAAGTCTTCAAAATGTCATTGAATATAGTCACGTCACCGGTTCCAAGCTTGAAAATAAAACACACTGTTTAAATTCTATGAACTTTTACAGACTATACTAATCGTAAGGTGGAAAATTGTAATTTCTCGACTCGAAATATAGGATATTATAGGAATTATTATTAAAATATATATAGGAGGAAAATAAATATAGGAATGCGGTTGCTCTGCGAGCAGAATATACGCAGTTTGCTTTCCTCCTCTCGTAATGGCGTTTTACTCTGGAATGTCGATAATACGTAACGAGTGAAGAGGAACTCTCTGCCCAACGTTGTTGGGTTTTGGTCGTCGCCAACTCATTAATCAATGTTCGTATATCCACCGCAAAGAAAAGAAAAAAGTTGTTTCTCGATATATATTTGGAAAAAGGATTGAACCCGTGATGGGAGTTCGGTTGCCCTAACGTGACGTAGATGATGTCCGAAATCGAAAAACGATCGACTAGATGTTTTGGCCCGTGTTCAGTATTCCGAACCTTCGATATACGTCCGAGTAACACCCTTAGAAGGGAATGAAATAACCCACTTTTGAAAAACTGTCTATGGTAATTTTGCTACCTTACAAAGTTGCAAATCCTAATATATTAAAGGTCTTGTGACACTCTAGTTTTCACTTTTCTTCGTGAAAAGATTGAAACGGATTGACTCTTTCAGTATAAGTTAGTGTAATGTTATCCTATTGCACTAATTCTAACTCAGCTGCTAAATAAAGATACATCAGTTTAAAATACTAAAACAACTTTATTCGTTCGCGTCACAAACAACTCTGCCTTTCTTATTCGAAACGCATACATAAGAAACCTCGTATACAAGTTATCAGTAGAGCAGTTTGTTTTTTATCTTATCTAATATCGTTAAACGTCTACAGTTATATGGGTTTTTTAAGATGCTTTTTTTAGCTATCGTTACAGTTAGATTAGGTTAAGGGTATAGATTATGTAATGTTGTATGAAGTCATAATCCAGATAATTCAACGTTAATAATTTAAAGATTATGTAGGTATATTTAAAAGTTATTCCATTTACGATTAATATCATATTTTTTATAATTTATAATTTGAAATATTACAAGTTTAGTGGTATTCTTTCAATATTTTTAAATTGTATTATTCATTTTAAAGCGATTTAAGAGTGTTTTAATATAGCTTTAAAATTTTCTTATTAGCGTAAATATATTTTTATAGGTTTTTGACACTAAACACTTTGGAACCGTTTTCAAACCGTTTTGAATGTTCAAATCGACTTTTCAAGCAAAATTAATTTAATTTTCACAGAAATAATATCTACAGATGACCTTAAAATATTTCATTTTGATCTTTTCAAAATCTTTTTAAAATTGTTTCAAAATTTCTAGTGTGAACGTGCTTATTCAGAAATGCATTTAACAATTTAAAATAATCTTCCATCGTCTTAAATTGACGATTCAATCCAAAAATATCGAATGATATAATCTTCACGTGAAAATACGAACTGACCACGTGTCTACATTTAGAATTACATAACGTCCCGAAATAATTACGCGACCTCAATTATATATTTTCTCTTTCGTATAGACAACATTCCTATCACGAAAAACCCGTTGCTTTTGGTTACGTTCTCGTACGGAATAATTTTGATTGATAACTTTGAAAAAGGTATAGATCACGATTCGCGCTTATTTCGTGGGAGATTACAAAACTCGGCTTCGAACTTTATCGGGTCATTTCCTTCAACATATTATACACTCAATAATATATTATTAATTCTTACGCGGCAATTATTTTAGAAACCCATCCTTAATTTTCTACAAACATTCCTTTTACGTATAACGAAGTAACACCTTCCTCTCGAGTTTTTGACCTCAATAATATCGGTTTGAGGGACCAAAAACATTTAAATATATCTTCTTTTTGTTTCGTAATAGAGGAAAGTTATTCCTCCTATTTATTTCTACGAATTACTTTCTTAGAAAACGGGCTAACCTTAGCTTCGTAATATATTGTAATTTCAAACATTATTACTAGCCTTATCTCGCTATAAGAATAATAGGTTTACCTTACAATATTCCATACGAGTCTTAGTGAATTCGAGAAACTGGGCCAAAGCGAGAATACGAAAAACACCCTAACCTTTTTTTTTTTTTTTTATTTTGCGAAGGCCCGAAATTAATAACGTTGGCAAAATAACCTGCCAACATCAACGTAAAACAAAAAGAAAAATTTCAAAAATCGTTTAAAATAAAAGACTTCGTGGTTAAACAAAATTGTTCGCGTATTCTTCGGTTACGGCCTTAAAAACGTTCAATTCTCTAGAGTAAAACTCGTTTATCTATCGTTATTTCGTTACGTTTTAAGATTGAATTTTAAATATATTATTTATATATGGGGGAGGAAAGGGTGCTAACCTAAATTTCAAAAATCATGTAAAACACGTGGTTTACTTTTCGAAGATAAGTTATATTTCACCCTCAACTATTCCAAGGTAATACGGCTTGTATTAAAGGTAGGGTCAAGACGAAAATGAATAAGAGTATTTTTTTTTTGGATAAGTTTATTTAGCAAGATATTCCGTAAGTGTTTCATAACAACCGATTTCCCTGAAATTTCCAGGTTTTTCCACAAATATTTCGCAGAATTCCCAGGTTTTAATCACAAATATTTCTCTGAAATTCCCAGATTTTATCACAAATATTTCCCTGACATTTCTAGGTTTTTCAACGAATATTTCCCTGAAATCTTCCGGTTTTTCAACGACAATTTCCCTGAAATTTCCAGGTTCAAGACCAAACTACCCACTCCTGACAATAAAATGGAGTAGGCCTAATAGCATTAAGAACATCCTAAATTTTATGAAACATTCCATTTAGAGCAAAATATGCCAAAAACCTCAAATTTCCATGACTTCCCTGAATTTCACTAATATTTTTTAATTTCCCAGAATGTTTAGCCTTTAATTTTTTCCCTTGAAATTTCTAGGTTTTCCAGGTTGGTATGAGCAATGTAGACAAAATTGTACAAATAATTGTAAATGTTTTGATTTTGTTTTTTATTTAAAAGTAGAACCTTCGACTAATACACCTTTGACTTAATAAATTTCCCGCGACACGTGCTACGGCATTCACTCTTTGAACCGCGATAAATCTCATTCTTGATTATTTTCACCTGCGCACAATCGCGCGTACAACAGCGCGTGTCGCGGATATTTTACGAAGACAAAGGCACATGGAAGTCTTAATTAGTCAGAGGCTCTCATTTGAATTGAAATGACTAAAATGTGAATATCTTCCCGTTTTTTGCACAATTCAGACAAGAACATTGCCATATCGTTTTAATAAACCAACGAAAGTTGTATTTAATATTAAAATTCGATGAAAAAAATATATTTTCCTCTTCACTCTCCATTTAAACCGGTTCAAAAATTAATATTTTAACCGAGCTTGGTTTTTTTATTTATTATAAAAAAGTATTTAAAAAAGAAAGGTTAGTTTTTAATAAGCTTAAAGATACGCTAATGATTTCGAGGGGGGTTTCCATTTTCTTATTATCTTTTTTGGAGAAAATCGTGAATCTCGATTTGTCCCACTTTTTTCAACGAATACAAGTTGAAGCCGAGTTATAAGGCTTTAGAGCGGCCGAAGTATTGATTATCTAAATTAGCCTTATTACTCTCGGTTGTCTAGCCCCCCCAAAAATTCCACTCAATAGGCACGAAAGCCAGGCCCGGGGGTTACAGCGGTCACATTCGTGATATATTCCTTTTTGGTTTTCATCCTCCTCGATCGCGTGATTGAGGAAGTGATTAGAAATTTAATTTCAAACGCTTTTCAAAAGAGTTACAAAGAATATTCGGATTTTTCGTTGATTAATACTATAATGTCAAAACTTTTTAAAAACGGGAAAAAAATGATTTAAATTCTTATTCAATTAATTTAAAACACGATTTGCTTTAGCTTGAAAATATTTATAGTTCAATTTTTTTATCCAATGAAATTCCTAGGAGTTTGTGTCGCTTTCGAGTTCAAACACGTATAGGGATGTATTTCAGTTCTTGAAAAGGAAAACCACGTGTTTGGCGCCAAACGAGGCCCGAATTGAGACCGATTGAATGTGTAATTTAACTAACTCTGATATTACTGGAATTAATCCAATTTAAATTATAGAACGATATCATCTCGTTAGTTATTTATAAACAATTATAACAGTAAATATCATACACTGGTTGAAAAATAGTACTCGTGACGCGTACGTGTACGCGAAAACTAAATTCTATAGCGCTTCGATTTCGTTATAACAATATTACCATTAAACTTAGCTTGTGAATATGATGTCTCAATCTCTCTTAATTCTCGTGACATCAATATACCGAAAATAATAAAATTAATTCAACTAAGCCTTGGTCAATATACGTCTAGCGTAAATTCTTTCGGGATACTCTTTCGTTTACCGTTGTTAAATCTAGTCACGAATGTTTCATAATTTCTGGACCGCGTGCTCTATTGTTGACCGAAGAAAAAAAAAAAATAAAATAAAAAATGAAAGTTAAATGAATTCGTCTACGATGAAAAGTTTCTCGTTCTTGAGAAAACTCGAAAACGAGGCCATCGCGCTTTACTTCACCAAAAACTAAGAAATATTAAGAGTACGCGAACCCGGGAGTATAATGGAGCCTTATAGGTCAACTTTAGCCTCTTTAAGGCCAAATTATTAGCTCTCGAGTTAGAGGAGAGGAGAGCAAACGCGTTTAGATCTAATGGAGTAATATGGTCCCTTGCCACGCGAAAGAGCCAATGAAACAAAGAGAGGAAACGCGCCAAAGACCAAAATGGAAACATATTTCGCGGACGAGACAGGGCAAATGTCAAAATATTTATATATGGATTCATTCTTGGAAAGGCTACAATTTCTTAAGAAAACGCGGTATCAACGCCCACTAATTCCGATTCCTTTCTAAGACAGGTAAACAACAGTAGGATGGGATTTCTCCGGAGATGCTCGACGCGCGATATTTCAAAACGAAGATATTAAAATACTTAT
The DNA here is from genome assembly GCA_963920705.1 of Odiellus spinosus. Lineage (NCBI taxonomy): Eukaryota > Metazoa > Arthropoda > Arachnida > Opiliones > Phalangiidae > Odiellus > Odiellus spinosus. The sequence continues at coordinate 7,085,189 of OY987234.1, forward strand.
TTTTATCTTGGCTTTAAACAAATATTCCCCTAGGAGTGTAAGCTTCGATAAAGGGATATTGAAATCAAAAATAAACTACGAAATAATGGTCAATAATATTTATAGTTTGACATTATCCAAGAATTATAGTAAATTATTTCAAATCTGGAGCGTGCGTGAACCAATCTAAAGGCGCGCTTTCAATCAAGATTTATTGGCCAAAATAATCATGACTGAATAAGCGCCTTAAGGCAAATTTCTATAGTTACGACTAAAAGTCTATAACTTTACTCCATAAACGGAGGAAGCGCCAGTCTTTGGAGAAATCCGGAATTGGGGGGGGGGAGACAATATAACCAAGCGCGGCCCGCCTAAATTCCGTGCCTCTCTCCCGACTGAAAATATCGAGGAAAAGTCCAAATCACTCGAGCCAGACAGGGGTGATGACTTTTTTGGTGAGTTTATTGATGGGCTAGTACGTTTACCTGGTTCTTTGTGGTATTAAGGGGCGTTGTTTACTTTTATAGAAGACTTTTATTACGACGAAAACGTTACTTGTGTTATTCTTCAATTTCTAACTCCGCTAAGCTATATAACCCTTTATCGAGATTTAACAGTTCTACTTAACCAGAAGAAAATCGTTAGTTTTTAGGGTACAGCGAATCATTTACAGTTTTATTTCACATTCCCTTTAAAGACTTAGTCGAAAGGGATCAGGCCTTTCAACAAAATTAGAAATACTAGGGGGTGGGGTCACGGAAAAGGCTTAAAACTTTTGAAGTAAAGTTTCTATAAAACAGAAAAAGTAATAAAAACACGAGACTGATCGTATAAGAAAGAGTCAAACAAAACTATATAACTCAATTTTAACTTTGATCACAATATTAAACACTACTTTTTTTACTACGGGATTTAGTAAGGACGTATTCATCCGCCGAGTCTTTCAACCAACTGAAAAGTTGGACATACTTTAACAGACATTGAATGGGTATATATAGTAAGAAACCTTCAGTCAGAAATTTATATTCCCGTCGCGATCAGTTCAATGTAAAGTTGTAAACTACTTTTCTACCTTACGAGCTTCAACGCAGCGTATTCTTCCGCCTCAGCTTTGGTTATATCGCAAGGTTTTACTCGTGGACAAAGGAATAGTAAAAAAATCAAATAAAAATCGAAGAGTAAAAATATACGCCATCCGTTTTTAATGCCCCCTACTTATATGTACTGGAAGCAGGTTATGGGGCCCGTGAACCCCTCAAAGCCGCAACTTGACTCGATCTTCGATGGACCAACAACTAGCTTTGGGAAAATATTGGTTTTCATAAGATGACCTTTCGCGTAAACTCTATACCAATATACACAGAACCGGTGCTGGATTGAACGTCAAAAAAAAAAAAAAAAAATGGATAAAATCCCCATATCCTATGGGAGAATTATAGTGGTTCTAAGGTTGCATCGTAAAGTCACAAGTACATAATCCTTCAAGTTTATAAGACGACATAATGCGGGTGACGATGAACCGAGTCATATTTTCTCAGTCTATGGTTTCACCCTAAGTGTTCCGAAATTTGCATAGAAAGGCGGCCAGGCCCAGTATATTCTTTCTAGAGTAAATCAGACTCGATATCACGACGGCCGGGCGAGACGCGCTACTTCGTTACGCGAAAGAGAGGGGAGAGTTGGTTTCCGTCGATACGTTTTCACCCCCGTAAACGTCTAGATAGTTCAGCGCAATATTAGCACCGCCTACTTAGTTCCAATCTCAACCGCTAGAGAGGGCAATTTCGAATTTCGAATTCCGAATCTCAACCGTTTAGAGTTTTGGATTTTTTCCTCTCTCCTTGGGCGAAACCTCCGACGACAAAAAATTTCAGAACCACATACCAATCATTATATGCATTGTTGTAAACTTGCAGCACGATTTACATACGGTATAGATTATAGTCTGTACTATTTGTAACGCTTTAGAGGAAATACGGAAAAGAGAACGGGTCAGCTGGTGCTGGTGAGAAATCTACTAAATCCCTATTTCGTTGTATAATATCAATTTTCTTTTTGGACAATTGGCTTTTTGAAATCTCCTCGATAAATAAATTTTTGTTTAATAATCATTTTTTAATTTGTACTAATTAATTTCTAATTATTTGCCTAATTATTTGCGATTGGTTGTTATAATTTTATTTTTGCGTATATTTTTATTATTTTGTTTTTGTCCCGGCAACCATCCAGAATTTTATTAATATTATTATTTATATTTGTTGGAAAATAAATATCATAATTATTATTATTATATATACCTATCTATATACAATTGAGAAATTGAACACGAACGAGTATTTGAAAATAATGGCGTGACCGAAGAAGGTAGCTTCACGCAAACGCACGCGTTTTAAATCTATCATTATATTACTGAATTGATTCATCTTAAGCTATTAAATCACAGGAGAGACTTGGAAGGAACTTTTTAAGCTAATAATTACATTTTTGGACAAATTTTGGTCCAATCTGGGCTTTCGAAAACTCTTCAGTTCAACGCTTCACGCGACTAAAATAAAATTTCTATTAATTCTATATTGGTTTAAAACGAAAAAAAATATTTAGTAATTTAAAAAGTGAGCGTATGGTTTTTTTATACATTCGCATCAAGTACTAAATTTTCTGTCCGAAATAAAAATGATTACGATTGTCGATATCATACGGCGGGTACTTTTAGAGACCCCTGCCTACGCCTTTACACCATCAGTTTTAATTAAAGAGAGGGTGAAAAGTAACAATTTTTTATTCATTCTACTAATCAAAATAATTAAGACATGTTTGAGTAATTAGGGAAATGTCTCCGAATTGTGGAAAAAATTAGGAATAAGATAATGAATTGAAAGGAGATCCTCCGTCTAATCAAAAGACCCCTAGCTTGCATCTTCATCTTCGTACAATCCCAGCGACACCTGCTGTTGTACGATTGGATTTTCGTTCGATTCAAAGAGTTTGCCGCAGCGCAAAGTTACATGTGTGTCTTTTGATTGGTCGGAGGTTCTCATGTTAATTCAATGCCAAAAATCAGAAGGGTTTCTGAAAATTTGCACAGTTAAAACGCAATTTGTGAATGTTGTACTACGCAAACGCGTCTTCATTTTAGACGCAGAATCGATAGTAAAAAATTCCTTTTTTTCCTTTTCATCCTACCTTTAAATGTCAGTATTGATCGGGGAATATTCAATCTAAACCCTTTTTGTTTCTATCAATATCTTCTGTCTATAACACGATATAGGTAAGGGTGACTATATATATTGGGGTTGGCCATCGATGGAGAGACGAAGATGCGGGGGATGAACAATCGATATATAAACCTCACGCTACGTTCGAATCATTCGCAATTTGCAGGGCGTAAAAACCTAAATTCATTCCATTTGAATCGGGGCGGCAGAGACATAAGGGAAACCTCCTAAAGGGTTATCAAAAGCTACCATGGTCGCGCTATATGGCGAAAAGGATATTGGGGTTCGGTGGGGCTCTTTCCCCTCTATCTTTCTCTTTATAGATAGATAGAAAGTGGGGATTGGGGGATCGGCCAATTGATCGATACGATTAGAAAATATATCCTGGGTGGGGGAGTTCGGATTGCTTCCCCCCTCCCTATCTCCTCCTCCTACTTTTATAACGAACGAACCGTGTAAGGTTGTCAAAGGGTGGCACGTTTACGGGGTTGACAGGAGAGCCCCCATTTTTCCAATTCCACCGAGGGGTTACACCCCCACACCCATTCACCCTCAACGAGAAACGATCCCCCTCTCATCGGTTTTCTCCGTGAAGCTCCACGAGTATATAAAGCGAAGCTATATAGTTCTCTTTCGAAACCCTTTCCAGGACGAAAACCGATTCCATTTTCCCCTCATCTATATATAAGAGTAACAGGCTTACAATGGAAACTATATCGCGTTGGAACAGGGTTTTTTTAACTCCTGATTAAATATCTTTTTAAGAATGTAATTTTGTTATACAATACGAGTCTGTCTTCAAACCACCCCCGCTTGCCCAAGTGCAATAACGCCTTGGAACCTTTCATTTCGTGTCAGTTTATATCATTTTAGGCTCCCTTTTGCCAAATATAGACCGCTCCCGATGTACGTCAACTTTGCCCGGATTTAATTCAATTTCAAATTACTGTAAGCGAAAAGGTTCACGAAATTTTTCCTCGCTTGATTTTACTATCTTTCAATTGAAAATCGTTGTTGATACGAACTTTCGTCGGTGATCAACCAAAAAGGTTAATGCTTAACGAAACGAAGATACCTTACAATACACCGTGACTATCTATAAGATATGGTAGTGTTAGGTTTTAATTCTTAAAAGAATATTACGAATGAGACAATTTTTTTTTTAATAAGGGTTCGGAAACAAATCGAGGAATTGGCGGAAAAATGGTAACAATATTTTCAACCCTTCCCACATTTATTTCAATCCCTCTTTCTATATAATTCTAGTATTCCTTGGTATTTTAATATATGCCTATATATATGGATTAAATGGGTAACGATATAGCAACTCGGTCAAAAGTAAATCCAATTATCGTGAGCTTTTTAAAAATTAGATTCAATATTAAATTTTTGTTACACATTTTCCATCTATTTAATATTTGTATTCGATTATTAGACTGAGAATTGGAATAATTGCGTAAGGCGAACGTGTGTGTCAAGTTGTATACATCTACAGTCTTTACTATACGTACACGTACACGATACAACAGCATTTTTTACAATATCTAGAGATATTAATATACCTATACGACAATAAAAATTATAATAATAAAATAATCATTTTTCATGGACTACTTTTTCCATTCTGGGGGTATTAGTATATACGGATCAATCCGCCCTAGTTAAATACACGTTGAAAACTCCTCAAATTGATTTTAAATATACAAAATAATCGTAGAGAAGCCGACAAAATTGCGCGTTGAAAAATTGTTAGATTTTTTTTGGGTTCATATTTAGTTTTTTTCTCCATAAAAATGGAAGTAACTATATATAGAAGCGCGCTTTTTTGATGAAGCGATTGTCAAAACCCTAATCGATAAGTAAACAATATCGAAACCCCCATTTTTTCTTCCACCCCCACTCCCTTTCCGCAAAATATCCTGGAAACCTTAATCCAGCTTTTGTATATAAACTATTAAAGGATGCACTATAGATATCGTAATACACCAATCGAGAGACGAAAGGATTTAACTATTACTTCACCATATGCTTCTGAGATACCAGGTTTTCGCCGTAACTACGTCATAATAGAAGCGTTAGAAGAAGGGTATATATATATAATAGACGCGGGATGTTATCGAAAAGGACAGATTAGTTTCGGGCGCCAACGTAATCGCTCAAAAAAATACAAAAACTATAGCGGTTGCCAAGCTCACAAAGGATATCATTTTAACGGCGAAATAATACAATTTTGGTCTATTCCAAGAACGCCAAGCTTTTCGCTATGGCTTCTTATACGGCGTAAGAACCTAAGCAGCTTTTCCGAAGTGGGTATAAACGGAGAACACCAACCCTTACGTTTTAGGCTTCACCAACAAAAAAAAATTGCAACAATATTGTTAAATAGACTCGACTGGAGCGCGTAGGATAGATTAATTTTCATCTCGATTTGATACCGCCTTGGAAGTTGGCTTCCCTTTAAAACTAAGAATAAAAGATAATAGAAATACCTTCCAACCCGTTGTCGAATTAATACGAAACGTAAAAAAGTACGTACTATATCTATCTTAGCTTAGTTTAAGGCGCGGTAGCTTAGACCCGCGTGGGCCAATCGATACGAGAGATGGTGCCCAGGGTCGAGATTGGTGTCAAAAGGGTTTAGTGGCGTGATTGACACCAGATGAGGACCAAGAAGCTCGCGAGAAGGGCTTTTCAAAAGGAAAACCGGGTTGGGGGAAGCTTATAGCAAGAGGGGTGGGGTCATGTGTCTCAAGAGATTTTTCTCAATGGATCATTATATCGTCTATAAAAAAACCTAACAGCAGAGAGATTTTTTATTATTATTTATATTAAGTAGCAATATAGGTATTTTATATCGGCTTATAATTTGATACAATGTTAAACACGTTATCTTCGGTCAGGGTTAATTTCGATTGAAGAGCCCAGATGTATAATATATCGTTTCAATGTAAAAGTAAGTGTACAAATATGGTACCAAAACTAGCTAGTAATGCAGTTCATAAGCGTCCTCTAACAGTGTGGGCTAAAGTATTTAAACTAACAAATCATGTACGTCGTTTACGAATATAAAAACTATTATGGTACATGGATTTATTGATAATTTTAAAAATAATCACAATAGAAGAATCACACATGGAGTTAACAAATTAACATTAATTAAGAAAAGTTTAAGAACAGCTTTCGAGCTCATAGCTCTTTATCAACACACGGCGTTTGTTAATTCTAACTTTTGTCCGCGCACTGTTTAGCGCCGTTAGAGGAAGCTTATGAATAATACGAGGTTTTGTTATTCATCTTTAAAAAAACAATTTCGTTAATCTAGAAGGAAATAGATAGGGGTCGCTACGATCGTTTTAAGAAAGACCCACTCGGATGAAGCGTTAAATACGAAGCTATATTTGACCCCTCAATCTCTTTACAAACAACATATCGTTTCGTAAGTGTTGAAAAAAAAACCGGGTCGATATCTTTTTTTTATTTCAGTGTTGGATGGAAGGAAAAACACTGGCTTTTAGTAGGAATTTCTTTGTTCCCCGTTACGGCAGAGGGCGCCATGTTTTAATCTAGTTACGGAAGCTTCCTAGTATCGATCTATAATAATAAGAAGAGTATATATATGTTGAAAAAAGGTGAAAAAATAGTCTAGAAACTTTGCCTAGAAATCTGATTGAGTTTGCATAAAACCGATAACTATAGGTAAAGCTTCTTCCTCTTTTAAGTTCCTTGCAATTAGAATGAAACGTAGCTTTGACACCGCTGCAAACTAGAAGTGGCTGAGTTTTAAAGAGGATACGTTCAATGATGGAAACTTTGTATTGTGGGTTAATAATCCAATATCTTGGCCCAATTCTTTTATGAAGGCTTCATCTCCACAAACACAGTAACTTTCTCTCAGCACCCCCTGCATTCCCCTACGCTATTGTTATTTTTTATTAAATACACCCACTTTTCCTGGGAAAATAAGGCTTAATACCGCTAAGGTTTTATTTTGTTTTAAAAAAGGCATCAGTAAAAATTATTTTGAAAGAGCTATTGATATGCCAGTTTGATTTTTTTTTACTTAGATATCGATATTGCTTGATTTAACAGGAAACCTCCCATGAACTCTCGCTAAATCTCGTTTAAATCTATCTCAGCTTGGAGTCAAGAATGTTAGGTCACGTCTATAAGACGACTTACGGTCTGGTTCGGACTAAGATCTTGTAAATATATCGGAAACCCGACTAAACTTGCCTAAGAAAGTAATTTAATAAAAAATAAATTACGAAATTAATCTGGTTAAATCTTCGGGGAGTGTTAAGGCTCAGTTACAACTTTAGAATGGAACTAATCATAATTTAGCCCTCTTCTAGGCTTTCAACGAACGTTATTAAAAATGTATAAAAAAAAAACATTTTGGAAAATAGAATTAAAGGGAATATGAAAGACTACCTTTGACATTTATTCTCGGTAGATCAATGTTTAGGGTATTCAAGAATTTCTTCGTAATTATTTGACACGTTTTGGGATTATAAATTAATTTATAAAAGTTGGTTACGTTTGAATTTGTGACGCGTTAGTCTGGATTTGAAAGAAATTCAATAGCTGAAATAAAAAATAATTGGCTGGTAGTGAAACGAAAATATATGATAAATAAATTTAAAATTAGTTCCATTTTAGCTCTCGTATAGTTTCCCTTTAAAATGAAATAATAAATTCCAGTAATTTGTTGTAAAAGTAGAAATTATTTTTCTTCTAAAATAAAATCCGAGCAATTTTTAAAATTAAATTAAATTGGCTCGTAATTGGATAGAAATTTTTTATATTTTATTAAATAACGCCTGTCAATTTTCAAACGTTTGTAAGAAAGTAAAAACGTGAATTTTTTGGAAACACGAAACGTAATAGGTAATGGAACGCTTAAAATATTATTTAAAAAAAAGATGCCATAATAGTAATTGCGGGGTTTGAAACATGAGCAAAACGTGAAAAATGGCAAAAAATACTTTTAAGACTTAAAATAAATGACCATTGGAGCATTTTTATAACTGCCGAGGAGTTACCAAAGCGAAAGAGAAAAATGATATTCCAGCTATAAAGGGGGGATTTAACCCGGGGGGGGGGGGTTTAATCAATAAAAAAGATTTATCGGGCAACCCCCAAAATTTGCTCACTCTCTCGTAGAGTTTGGGCCGCGGCTATTGGTCTCTCTCTCTCTCTCTTCCGTTTTGGGGCCAATTATCAAAAATCGTTCTTAGCAAAATAGCTCTCTTGAATTTTGATAGAAAAGGCCGAGGCCCCTTCATCCGTACATACGGTATAGAGTTAACCCTTAAAAACTATTAATTATTCCTTCTTCCCCCTTAGCTGTTTTCCTTCGCAGCTATATAGTCCTATATCCCAAACGAGTCCCATTTCGTTCTGCCATTGGATAAATCTCGCCTTAAGTTGGTAGCGCTTCCGACAACTATCTCAATATTTATTTCTCGGGTATAGAAAAGAAGAGGAGAATAACTTCGAAGCTCGCTATCAACTTAAGACGCGTTTTTACCTTAAATTCGTTCCAAGACGAGTTTACTATAAGCATCTACTAATCTATTTTGAAGAATTCGATTAGAAATAATGGGAATCCCACTTTTCTCACGCGTTAACCATACAAGGTGAAATGAACCGAGTTATAAAGAAGGTAAAATAAAACTGAAAGCGCGCGCGCCTAAAACATTAAAAATAACTCGAATGGAGCGAGCTGCGCGTGCTTCTTCGACAAACGATACGATTCAACCGGAGTTTGCATTAACTATCGGACGTTATAAGCCTTTTCAATTAAAGTTGGAACTTATAAGATGAAAGGGAGTTTTAGAGTCGTGGGAGTCGAAATTCGGGATTGATTTTCTTCCCGCAGTCTTTTTCGCCATTATATTTGTTGAAATAGCGAAAGGTTGCCGAGACCCTCCCCACTCCTTCCGCCTTCCTTTTCTAAATGGAAATTAATTTTCCAAAATCGAGTTCTTTTTATTTCTATATACTTGTGTATAAGTGTAAGAGGGGTAGTGCTAAAGGGAGAATGCAACTTAAAAACAACAGATTTTTTATCAATTCCTTATCGTTTAAATAGGCCTAATACATCTGTAAAAATAAATATTAAACTAGAAATAAATTTAAATTAGGCTTAGCTAGATTCATGAAGATCACCTGAACTCCCCATATAAGGACTAGCGACCAATGACATTGATCGATGGCTCTTATACGGGGAATGCAGGATCTCCATGATCAATCTCATTGGTCGCTAATCTTTATACGGGGAGTTCAGGTGATCTTCGTGAATCTAGTTAAGCCTATTTTGCGGGTAAGTTTAGGCCTATTTAAACGATAAGGAAAAATTCCTTGTTGCTAGGTTGCATTCTCCCTTTAACGTAAAATACATTACGTACAACAAGTAAGGGTCGAGATAGATGAGATGGTTCCGGCTAAAATATAAGATCGATAATGAACTAAAGCGACAAAATTAATCTTTTAGACTGCAAACTTGGCGGAGGAATAGAATTTATGAACTTTAATTGAAAAGTAACGTAGTTTTCCGTACGAATAATTACGGCTAGTAATTATTATAATTAATATTCCAGGGGACTCTCTACGCGACTAAACTGCACCCTTATATTATTATATAGTTGGATAAGATGAAAATTTATAAAAGGAAAAATTATAACCCTCGTGATAAAGTCAGAAACCAAAATTTTATTTTTCAGTCAGCGTTTATCTTAAATGTTTAATTTTTTTTTTTTTTTTTTTTTTTTTTTTTTGGCGGGAAGCATTTCTATGAAAGGGTTGTGGGGTTTTAAGTTCCGGCGTTAAACCGTAAGTGGATAGCACGTTGTTAGAATTCCACTTTCTTATTATTTTAAGTTTGGCGGGGAAAAAAAAGATGTCCTCGTTAAAACGTCGCCCCAAGCCAGTAAAAATGTTCGCGAGCTGTGTGGATTCGTTATTAAAGGTATTTTTTTTTAAACACGCATTTAGAATTTTTGGGCATGCTTGCATAAGGCCGCGGCCGGCAACCGTTATCACCTTCTTATTAGCATTCTCAACGAGATACGTCAAGGTGGAAAAATTCCAATCAGCGCCAACATTTCCGGTTTCATCTTCAAACACCAAAATTCTTATCGTATTATTAAAATGCTATCATAAATAGTGAACGGAAGCCACGGACTAGCAAAAGATAGGACATTTTTTTGATAACTACGTTGAGAAACTGAATAGTTGGTATTATAAAATAAATTGTGGATTTGGACATCTTGTTGAAATGTTTCTTGGGCCGTCACGAAATCACGCGAATCGAAAATATTTCCACTAGAGCGCGCGCAATTTAGCGTGACGTTTAAAGGCGGATGCACACAGACCTATTTTCACGCTCTTGGGCTCATAGAAGTACCATTAGCGCGCGAGCGTGAAACGCGTGAAAATAGGTCTGTGTGCATCCGCCTTAAGACTAGATTCGCGCGAGAAACAAAGGAAAAAAAGTGCCGATTCACGTTAGGCCTAACAATTTCACGAGCTATGACGTACAGAATAACATTTCAAAGCTAAGACCCTCCTATTTTATAACCTGAAGTATTAGGAATGAGTACGGGTACGTCAAGCTATCCTTAAAAACAATATAGCTTGACGTACACGTTTAAATCTCTCTATTCCATTTATTATACAATTTCAAAATAGGCTTAGCTTCCAATTAATAGCTACAGTTGTAAATATCGTCTGAACGAGACTTGTCTGAAAATAATTGAAATTTTTAAGGATAATATGTAGTAGCGCACCCAAATTAGTTTCCGTGCCTTGACAGCAACGGGAAACGAGCATCAGGAGTATTAATTAGATAATATTAATATATAATCATTATACGACGATTTGATTTGGCGGCTTTTTTATTCTCATTTTTTTAAGGTCAATTCGTTGATAAGGTTAATACTACGAGGTGTTCTAACGGCTCATTAACCATCTGCCTTAGGCTATAATTAAAAATCCTAGCTTCGAAGCGAAGGCGGGAAGGTTATTCGGTTTAAACTTTTAATTAAAAGGCGGCTTGAATGAGCGTACCGCGTATAGTGTCTGTCGCTTATTAGAGCGCGACTAATACCTCGACTAAATGACCCCCCCTTCCCACCACTCTGCAGATCGTTACCTATTTCCACTAAATCTCTATACGCGCAAATTTCGCTTCCAATGACAAATGAAATTCATATAATTTTATTCGCGCATAAGAAAAAATTACGGTTGATAATCGGCTTTCAAAAATTAATTGAAATCTTTAAAGCATAAGATAATAGACGCTTTTCTCAGAATTGACTCTCCTTCGAAAATATCCTCGAGGTAATAGCTTAACTGTTATGACGTAGTAGTTTACCGAAAACGCGGTATTTCGGCCTAAAACTCTTATCGCCATCCAAGCCTATAGTAAAATGATTTACGGAACCTATAATGTATGAAGTAATCGGGTCGACGAGGCTATTTTCGTTAACCAAAATAAAACTGATTGGATTTGTAACAAAATTAATTTAAATAATTTATATAAGTTTTTAAAAACTCGTTTCCCTGGAAGAGATTGGCGGGAGAAATACAGTGATTAGCGAAAAAACATTCAAGAATCGCGATATAGTGGCTGCATCTTATTTCGACTTCAATTTTGTCGCGTTTTCGTAGCTTCAGCGATATCGTTCAATGATAAATCGCTTCAACTATCGCTCTCGTATATAGGAAGCTCAAAAAGGACGAGAATTTGTATTGATAACCGGTTTTCCAATTACCATTAACTCGGAATAACTCTTAATCTTGATAAATATAAGATAAAGGATCAAAAGAAAAAGGCTTAGCGCATCGAGCGGGGGTTACCAACGTCATATTTCGCGAAGATCACGATTATTATTCCGAAGAGAGAGATTAGGTATCCAGAAAACCGTGCCAAATATATACTAAGACAAAAGAGAAAGAAATGGCCAAGATTCTCTCCGTAACCATAGCCTTTCACTCACCCTCTCACCCCTGGGGAATGAGCCAACTGGCCAATTCTCGCGTCCTAAATATTATTTACTCCCCTCCGTATACTCTGTCTCGATTCCCAATAGCCTATATCTCCTCCATCCGATAAATATACTTGATTTATTCAACAAGCTTAATGGAATAGGTATATACCGGAAATATGTAACTGCCACGCGAGATGGAATTCAGAATGTCAACGATTACAGAAATCATAACAGATTGCGACTGAATTAATATAATAAAACTGCTATTCTAAACTTTTTTTTAAAGTTTAAATATTTTACAACTAATGATAACTATATTAATATAACATATATCTTTGGAATTTATTGGAAATTAAGTCAATTTGGTAACAAACTGTGGTTTTAGGGTGGTTTAGGGACCCAAGGAATTTTAGTCAAAAAAGTGAACCCTCAATATCTTAGTATCGTTACAGGGGGGGTTTCACTAAGCTGCCATTTTGCAGGCAAGATTTAACGAGGGCTCTATGGCCGCCTGCTGGCGAGTAAAGGGGGATGGCCACCGTGCACTGATCAGAACTGAAATTACTTTATTCAGTTTGCGTTACAATAACTAAGGCAAATCCATAAGCTTCGAGCACATCAAGAAGCGATCATGCATGTTTAAACCACGTGGTTTATTCCAAATTTTAAATTGAAAGCGCGGATAAAACTATAGACGCTATGACATGTTGATACATTTTCAATTAATAGATATAAGCTTCGCGTTCGCTATCTATTCAATAGACGTTTGAGGTCATCGTTCTTGTCCTTTTCCATGGCAAAAGATGGGGGTGGGGGGAAGAGAGTCAAGACGAAGACGATTAAAAATAATAACCCCTATAAATAAGAAGAGCGATAAGTAAGAAAAAGGGCCAGTAATATTTCCCACATCGTTCTCCCACCCCCACAATATAACCCCTTATATATATTATATTCGGCCAATCGGACACGGGTTGCGTAGGGGTCAAAGCTACGTTAAGCTTGACCCGATCAGGCATTAATCTCGACTATATGAGAGAAAATTCTCATTCGGTATCCTACGAAATCTCTGGTTGGACCTCGTTATAACGTAGAAACAATGAGAAGAATATTAGCGGGGGCGGAAATAGGTCGCCACATCTGCATTGTCGCCAAAATTATTCCCACGGTCGAAGCGTTCCCCCAGAGAGAAAGAGAAACCAAACCAAAAAGAGATCGAGAGAGATTACTCAAATAGTCCAAAAATCCAATAACGATTTCCCGTTTATCGCGACTTACATTCTCATTTGCAAACCAAAAGACCGTTAAAAACTAGATTTAAATACATACGATTAACGTTACGTCAGTTTCTAGCGCGTAAAACATTACGGCGGAGTAATACGCGTCTTACGCCTACCTGTCGCGTTCATCGTAAAATGAAGGAGAAATTGTTTTTGTTTATAAACGGGAGAGTGTAGAGGAAAATCAAGTTATTATTGATTCTAGTATTAAAAAGACATTTTGTTCAATAAAAGATTTAGAAAGTGTCTCTGAATTCTGCAAAAAATCAAAAACTAATATTGGCATTCAATTAAAATGAGAACCTTCGACCAATCAAAAGCCTCCGTTATCTTCGTAAAATATCCGCGACACGCGCTGTTGTACGCGCGATTGTGCGCAGGTGAAATCAAGCACGAGATTTAGCTCTCGATTCAAAGAGCGAATGCCGCAGCGCGTGTCAAAGGTACATGAGCGTCTTTTGATTAGTTCGAGGTTCTCCATTTAATTGAATACCAAAATCAGAAGGTTTTGTACAATTCAGATACACTTCACGTATGTTTTAAAGCAAAAATGATAAATCATTTTCCTTTCCCCTCTCCCTTTGACGATACTATCTGTAATAACAATGCTGTAAATAAGTACTGAATTGCGTAATAACGTTAGCCCAATCAAAAATTACAGTCAAAACACACCTATCACATCAAGAGATAAGCTACCCCCTCGGCATATAGCGAAAAACGTTACATGGAAAAAACCTGTTCTCGATTGGGAAATGTTTGCTCTAAACAAGATTGGAAATGACGTCACTTTATTAATTCCTTTCCAACAACTCTACGGAACTTAACCCCTCGTAACCTTCCGAACAATTTCCTTCTTTTCATTCGTCTTTATTATTCGGTGTTGCGTTAATAATTGATCTGGCGCGGCGTGTTTAATTCCGAATGGTTGAATTTGTATTAGGAGGGAATGCATATATTTTTTCTTTATCTTTTTCCTAAACATTTTGGTTAAACGAGACCTAATCTATTCAATAAATCATAAATGCCACGTATAAAAGAAGCGCTTTTTAAAAATATGTATATACCGGTCGGTAAAAAAGGCGTGAAAAATTTAAATGAAATCGTGTAGAAGTAATTTTGAAAATTTCTTCCATTTCGCTGGCTTTTTCCACTCGTTTTAACACAATGTAATAAATGGATAAATTGGAGGAATTCTTTGACTGGTGCGAGCGACAGCCTAATCAACCTAGATTCGTTTTGAACGAGAAAAAAATGATATTTTACTTTCTCTCTGGGGTGTAATACCGAATTTATCACATTCCATTTTTTTGTTTTTTGAATTGAGAAAGAATTTATATTTCTCGCGGTTAAAGTCTCGTCTTAACTTCTTACTCATCCCTCCATTAAAATGTCATTTTATCCGCCCACGACCTAACAAAAGAGTTTGACCCTTATAAAAAAATTCACTAGTGTTTCGAGTTTCTACCGCCGTTAGGATCTTCGTGGGAATTGCCCTACATCTTATACGATTTCTTCGCGCAACCAGCCGCCAAATGATCGCGTCATTATTCCAAACGTAACCTTTCAAAGATTACGTCACGCCGACAAGTTGGGTCGAGGTATACAAAAATTTTCATTCCCCGATGACTCTTCTTAAAAATCAATCCCATCTCGAATTCGAGGCTTTATTCTACGAAATTAATTTGGAAACCTTTTCAAATAAATCTAATTTTAATTTTTTTTTCTAAAGATGCATTTGAATTACTAATTCAAAATATTTAAATATTTAAAGTTAACGTAACTTCAGGGAATTTAACTAGCAAGTACACGAGTGTACGTGTACTCGTAGAACAAATCTTGTGACGTAACTGTTAAGGTGATTCAACCACGCCTTTACAAAATTTAGAATACAGATAAATTCTTAAAATTTGTGAAATACATTCGTCTGTTCCTGTTACATTTTATACCACGACTATTTTTATTCTTACAAGATTTTACGTATTGTATTAATCCGCCAAGTTTCCGTCCCTTTCTGTAAATTTTTATTGAATAGAGCTAGATATAAACCAGATTTTTCAAATATACTAGAGTTTTAGACTAAACTTGTCTCTCGGGGTGAATCTAAAATTTCGGTCAGAAACTGGCTTAATGCGGAGAAGAAACCAGTGAAATTTCTTTGGGCGAGAGTTCAGGAGGGGGAACGGATAGTAGGGGAAGCGAAACTAGGACGAGAAAAAGTATTATATATTTTTTCGGAAGGTTTCTTTCTTTTCGCGTTGGTGGCTGGGCGCAATATTGGAAACTGGTATTCTCTTCGATCCCCCAAAAACCTAAAGTTCGAGTAAAAAAGAGAGAAAGCGCTTTACGCCCCCAAACCAAAAACCCCCTTAAACCCCTTCAACCCCAGAGAAAGATCCTAAAAAGAAGAAGAAAACCGAAAGTCCACCAGGAACGGATAAAAAAAGATCGAAGAACATTTTAGGATGTAGAGCTAAAGGAATGCCCCACAACCCCATCCTTCCCGAGCTATACCCCCGGAGTAACAACCTTACAAATATCCATTGGAAACGAGCTTCTCTAATGGGAATCTAGGTCCATTCCGAGGCTGAAACCCAGTACGGTACGGAGATGAGAAAAAAGAAACAAAGAAAGGAAGCCCAAGAGCAAGATGGAGAGAGAAAGAAAAAAAAGGTGGTTGCAAAAAATTCTCTCATCTGTATGCCGAGTGGGCCACCATAACCCTACCCCCACAAAACCCCAGCCCCATCTCGTATACCCAGAAAGAAAATTGAAGCTGAGAAATATAAGAAGGAGAGGCGGGGGAGGAATGCGAAACAATTCAAATGACCCAATGGGTTTTCTATATTGTCCATTTCGCATCTCGAGTTTGCAACGCCCCCCCGAAGCTATAAAGGCAGCGTATTATCTTAAGGATAGCCTCGAGATCTAACTTCAATCTCGTTGTATATTCAAGACGAGATAGACGATATTCGATCCTCTTTTTTCCAAAACCACTATCGAATATGGAAAAATAAAATATTCCCAAGTTCTACTAAAAGAATGAAAGAAACGCGTGCTATCGAAGATTCAAAACTCCAGACGAAATTCTCTTTCCATATTACGAGATATTACACAACCAAAAAAAAAAAAAAAAAAAAAAAAAAAAAAACGGGAATACATGATCTCATTCTTGTAGTCTATAGACGAATGGATACTTTTGTGCCTTAGTCTATTTTAACACACATTATTACTTAGTTGTATAAATATGCGGATACCAGAAATAGATAACGATTAAATAGGCATATCAATATTATTTACAAAAAAAAAAAGAGGTTGCTTCTCACCCGCATTCGGGTCAAACAAGTTAAGGGACAGAAATTAATTGGTAGAAAAAGAGCGACTTGATATCTTTAAAATTATAGTTAGTGGTTATAGTCTACTACTCCAAAGATTTTATTATCATTAAATATTTTCCAAAAAACGGATAAAGACGACCTAGGAAACTGCTCTCTAGGTTATTTTTAAATTCCTCCAGTATCACCAATGAAAATAGCTAAAGATGGAGTTCCGTTAATGTATACATATTTACAGATTTACATATTTACCATAAGAATGTTTAATTTCTATAACCGTTTAATATTAGCATTTAAAGAGAGGGTGAAGAAGTTAAATGATTCTGCTTCTAATAGTAGGAAAACATTCAGGAAGTGTTCTTGTCTGAATTGTACAAAAAAGAAAGGAACCCTTCTGATTTTGACATTAAATTAAAAGGAGAACCTCTGACCAATTAAAAAAAGCGTAGGTCTCCTGTACCTTTGGTCTAGTAAAATCCCGGTGACACGTGCTGCGGTACACTCTTAGAATCGAGCGCTAAATCGCGTGTGCCGCCGGTATTTTACTAAGCCAAAGGTACAGGGGACTCTTTTTGATTAGTCTCCTTTTAATAGAATGACAAAATTTTGTTTATGTTTCCAATTATTTTACAGAATTCAGTGACATTTTCCGAGTGTTTTAATGAATCTTATTTTTATTAGTATTAGTATTCACCCTCCCTTTAAAAATCCTTCAAAAATTCTTAATGGTATTATAATTTTAATGTTATATTGTTTTTTAATCTACCTCCGCGGAGTCCACAAAACGATTACAAATACGTACAATTTTAAACGCACTATTTATAGGATATAAACTAAAAGAAATTCACTAATTAGCGAAGAAGTAATGATTCCGAGGGGTCAAACCAAGGTCATTGTTTTTGTTAAAATTATATATTAATTTTGGAACATAGACCCTATAACACTTACCGGGTCTATTAATATATATTAAATATCTATAATATTCGCTTATTCGCAACCTTAGTATTCTTCAAAACGGCATTAATACCTCGGGGTCTCTCTATGAAAGGTATAATCCCACTTTAGATTGTAAACTAGCGAGCGAACACGCGTAGCCGTTGTTTCCGTTAAGTGTTTTTTTATTCAATTAGTAGAAAATGGTGGCGAGCTCCTCAAATTACATTAAGCTTAATTTCAACCTCGAAAGAGTAGGAAAATATTATAGATAAATCCGTTTTACAATGGGAATTCCAGTAACTTCTAAGGGTGAAAGATAGTCGGGGAATGTTTGAACTTTTTTGGTCGTCGGAATCCGTGAAATTCAATTTGGTAGAAAAAGCGTCGACGAGGCTAATGATAGCGCTAAATGGCTTCGTATTAAAGTAACCAGATATCGTCTCGTTTCAAAACCAGCTTTCAACGCGTACGAAGCTATAAACACCACCGATATCGATATTTTTTCTTAGCTTTGTCAGCGATGAAATTTTTTAAATGCTTAAAACAATGCTCTTCAATTTCCACTTTCATTTAACAGCGCGAGTAAAGTTGCGAGCTATACGCCTTATCTCATTCCATACATTTTATTTAAAGTTAGATAAAGAGGGGAATCCCGCTTCGGGCCCCGCTATCAATTCAAATTGAAATATATAAATAATTTCGTTTCTAGGTCAGAGCTTTTAAAACTATTCCAACTCAGCTAGAAAATGAAACTATATTAAAAATATCGTTCTTTTATTTCTAAGGGAATCCGAGATTTAGGCGCATTAAATCGTGCGCGGGCGCCCATAAGAGAGACTTAGAAAGAGAAAGAAAGAATCCGCTTTTTACAAGCGAAAGAAAGCGCCAAAAGATAATGATCCTCGTGGAAAATATACAGGGTGTATAAAGGTTGACACCGCAGAAAAATTCAAAAAATATAGATAGTTTTAGCAGGGTGGGAGTATTGAGGATGATTGCTCACAAATATTTTACTAATAATCTTCTAGATAGAACTTTTGATCGTATTTTAAGACAGTTTTTATCTTTCTACTCCAATTAATAACTGAGAAAAAAGATTTTTCACGAAATAGCGTAACGACGTCGAATTCAGGACGTCTGCATTTATAATTTGGACCTAAAGGGGGGCCCTAATTCAAACCGGGGTGGTTTTAATTCAGACCAGGAGGGGCTCCAATTAGGACCGGGGTTTTAAATTCCTGACACTGGCTACAAAAACGTCAATAATACCTACATTAAAAACCCGCAAAATAACAAAAATATTGCAACTTCAAAGCTTCGTGATATTGGAAATAGTTCCCCACTTAAAACTAGCCAAAAAAGGCATCTATACTTTAAATTTAAACCCTGTACATTTCCAAAGGTTTTTAAATAAATAGTAACGATAAGCGAACGGAAAAACAAAGAAAACGAAAGAATGTTTAACGTTATTCGGTATATGACGGGGAGAAAACCAAATCACTGGGCGAGCTTCTTATCCGTAACTATAATCATATGATCCATTCTCCATTCCGGAAAAAGAATAAGTAAGAAGAAGAAGCAAAAAATAATAATAATAAAACAAAACAAGCTTATAAAAGAGTTCTTTCTCGGGTCGAAAAGATTTCTTCTTCCAAAACTCTCACCAATATAGCTTTTTACCCAGGATTCTACCTATTTCTTTTTTCGGGAGTTTTTGGCTAACACACTAAGAATGAAATGGAAGAAAAAAAATGTATCGCATTGGTAATGCGGATGAAAAAATAAAAAGGAAAAACAAGAAAGAGAGAGACGCAACGAAAAGATGGGAATTGATCCGAAAGAAATATATTCCTTATATAGTTTTAACGAAGTAACTGGTCACTGGGTTTGAAAGTAGGGGAATCCTTGACCCGAAAATCGCATTCAAATTGCGAAGATCCCCGTTGACTCGTTCGCTGACAAGCAACTTCGTGATAAAATTATACCGTGTTTTTTTATATTAAAATCCGACGTTACTGGTCCCTAAAATAAGATTAGGTTAACGGATCGAGTCGAGCTTAATACGTAGTGACGAGTGACGAGAGAAAAGAGGTTTCCGGATTTCGTTTTCTTTTTCTTGCCTCGCTCGCCCTCCCTTAACTGTATATATTTTATTTTATTTCTTTTCTCATGTAGGGTCGAAACGTAGAAACTACGTGTTTCTCGCTGCGCCGTTGCAGTTATCAAAACGAAACCTTATGGATTTTCGCTTTTTTTTAGCCGTGGATAAAAAGTAAAGAGAAAAAAAAAAACAAGAGGAAGGAAGAGAGAAAGAGAGAAAAACCGAAAGGTTACTTTATTTTCCGGAGAAATGGAAAAAATACAAACATTAGGATCAGTCGCGATTTACAGTACGAGGTAAACTTATCTCACCCACTTATCTCTTAACACATCGAGTCTCTTTGGAAATAGGTTCCTAGGTTTATCGGTATTCCAAATACCGGATGGAATTTAACATACAGTTCTAATATCAGTTTGAATTTTCTATATTCCACGACCGTTTTCACTTCAAATCGGAACAAGGGAAACTTTCTCTTCATACCGTAACTAAAACTGAAACCAACTTAGCCCAGAAGAAGGGGAAAACCGTGTAATCTATAAAAACACATATATAGCCGAATAATATCAACGAAAAAAAAACAAAAAAAAAAAACGAAATGTTATAAGGTTATTTTTAAGAGGAAATTGTAACCGTGATCAAAGGCGGCATCAATGGATTTCTATGGGAAGTAAATTCGAAATGGAAATAGCTTCGATTCAGGGTGAATCTTTAGGATGAAAAATAACGAGGCGTCGATGTATGGACGGCTTTTCCGGACTCCGGGTTTATTTTTGGGATGACCTTTTTTTTTTTTTTTGGCCTTTTACGTAATAATCTTTATACTCCGCAGTCAAGAGTCTCAAAAAGTCAAGTTTAGACTACAGCGCGTATCCAGTTAAGGATTGCGTTAAAGCTAATAGGGTTTTAGGAGACTATCTAACTTCGTATACATTGAAAACGTAAAATGTTAAATGACTATATTTCGGACACTCGAAGTTTGCTACCAAATTGAAGCTACACGACGGAAATATTACGTTTAACAGTTTGGCAATCTCCGGATGATTGTCGAACGAATACAAGATGGACCGGAAAGAAAATCTTTGGACTTCTAGTCTCGGATAACGGAAAGAGAGAGAAAGAGATCTCCGAGTGCGGGGAAATCGAGCCACGATGGCGTAATGTTCGATAGAAAATATAGTAAGATGGATTGATATCATTTCCAGAATTTGTTTATTTTTTGGAAGAGTTTCTTAAAAAAGAATTTCGGAACTATATTATCCCATTTCCCTTTCAAAATAAGGATGGCCTAAAGTATATTCCATTCCATCTTAAATGGTTAGCGCTGACTAAGCTACGTGTTATCGGTTATCTATATATTTTGATTAAGCTACGAAATAAAAACGAAATGCTTAAAGCGCGTGCTGAAATTCAAGACTGAATTACAACTTTTTTTCAGTTTATGTTCATTCATTTTGATAGAATCTTTTCTATTTAAACGCAAAAAACGAAAAAGAGAGAAACAGAGGAAGAGAGATTTTTGAATATCTTGAAAATCAACGTTTTGAAAACTTAAATCTTTCTAGCACGACTTTTGATATAAAATATATATATTACAGATTTTAAAAACGCCCAAGAATAATTTTTATAATATTTTCTATCGAGGGGATTAACGTCAAGTGATTCGTACAATACATTATTTAGATTTAATATTTTCCGATTAAAAAACGGTTATTACAGTAAAGGCGAGTTTTCATTCAAGATGTTTTTAGCTAAAACTAGTCTTAACTAAAGTGAATTTCTATAGTTACGATGTAAAAGTTACTTTTTTGGCAAAAAGAAATCTTGATTGAAAACGGAGCTTAATAGTATAAACATAAGCCTATTATTATCTCTAAGTAGCCAGCTAACAAGGCTATATATGCGAGGTAACAGACTTATGATATAAGAAATAGGCCAAGGCTTAGCTTCATAAACGATGAAAAATTTAAGTCGAACCATATCAAGGCTTCCTCTATATCTTTCTACCTGTCATTGCGAACTTAAGAGAAAAAAATCTACCGGCGCCAGAAGAAGAAGAAAAAAGAATTGAAAGCACTCTCGATCCCAGAGGTCAAGTCCCAAGTCGACCTCAAACCCGTGCGGAAAGAAAACGAAAGAAAAGAAAAAAGCATTTTCCGAGATTCGAATATGGGATTTTTCTAACGCGATATTGGGAAGAGCTACCTACCTAACCTTATCCGCTTTTGCAACCTTAGAAGGAAACTGAATTTCAAACGAAAAAGCGGTTTATCTACGATAATTAAGGTTCGTTTCAAGGTTGGAAGTTATTTTTTCTCATTTCCCTATTCGTTTTTTTTTTGTCTGTGTTTTTGGCTGCACGCGAAACATTCATTTCCTTCTTTCACTGTGGAACATGGGATTTTCTTTTTTCTTCTTCTTAAGACGTAGGCGTCAGGTAATACCCTCCCCCCCCCCCGTAAAATTGTAGGGGCCACCAAGAGTACGGATTGAGGAAGCGAGGTTCAAATGTTAAGGCGCTTAATTCGCGATCTGATACAGTAATCGATACAAATGTCTTGCATGTTTTTGGAAGAAAGAAAAAAGTTTTTTTTTTTGGCTAAATATCTCCGAAATTAACCTCATTCTCAATAATTTTAACACAAAGGTTCTTATAATAATGTCATCAAGTGACTGAATACTCGACGTAGCGGATGTAGCTTCGCATACACGTACGTGTTTCAGTTATATTATTATATTATATCAGAGGTATATAATAACCCCCTTCGGGGGGAAGTATGAAAGCCCCAATACTACCAATGCTAAAAATCACGAACAACAAGAGCCCGCTGCTGACTATCTAGGCCACTAGCTCGCGCTGGACTTCTCAATGTCGCTACTCTAGTAAATGGTCTTTGTATAAACAAGACGGCTCGATTTGTGTTTAGAACTTCCCGTCTCAGGAGTCAGGCTGTCTGTTAAATTGGAGTCGAAGGTTGACTTCAGCTCGCAAATTCCGGAAGTGTGCGTAGGGAAAATTTAGTGAGGTTCAAAATGGTGTAACTATTTTTTGGGAGTAAAGCGGTGTGTCGATCCGCCGTGATTTACGCCGGGCACTTGTTGTTCGTCGATTTTGCCTACCTTTCATACTTCCCCCCAAAGGGGGTTATTATATACCTCTAATTATATTATTTAAAAACTCCCATTACTGTTTAAGCTCCAAGTCTTTATAAATATTTGAATTTCTTACAAGGAGCTAGGCAATGCGCGTTGGTGATAAAATAAGTTTTTTGTTGAAGTGAGGCTGTCACAGATTTTTCATGAATTCCAAATGGAATTTGAGTATCACTTTCGGAAATATCGTCGAATATACATATACATATGCCACTGGAAAGATTACCGCGACAGAAAAATGACAACTTTTATAATAGCCATTTTAGACATTATAAAAATAAAACTTCCCCGCAATACTACAGTAGTTTATTCTCGCGCTTCCTGCCGCGTGATAAGGTCGCTTAATTATTATAGTACTTCATCATTTTGTCATTTACTAAAATAAAATTAAAATTTATTGCCAATCAAAGTGTAGCATTTTCTATGTTTTAAATGCGGGGACATTTCGGTATAATAAATCTATTCACTTATCTTGGCACAAAAATCAAAATGTATTTATTTATAAGAAGAATTGCCACGAATGCATTAGAATTATATCGAGAATCTAGTCTAGTCTGTTAAACAGTTCAAATCGTTATATGCCAAAATAACAGTAATTTGGACATTTTAAAAATATACTTAAATACTTTCCCCGCAGCTAGGTCTGTACTAGAAAACTGTTGTTCTGTTCGTCGATCCGCCTGTCTGTAAATCTATATTGTTACGTATAGCGGCGATATTTTAATAGTATTAAGGTAAAGGGGGTTCGGAAGGGAGGAGGTGTTACGCGTGTGTAGAAGAAAACAAACCGATTATTTGGTTCTTGGCCAGGGTTAAGAGTCCCGCCTCTTTAAAAGAGGATTAGATTTAATAGCGGAGTACATTAGATTCGTTTATCTTGATTACGGGCCCAGACCCCGCGAGCTCATTTTATTGTAAAATTGAACAGCAGAGAGAGAGAGAGAAAATGAAGAGAGATCCAAGGAAGGCAAGAGGGAGGAAAGACGAACGAGAAAAACACAACAGGTTTCTCGTATTTTGTCTGTCCGTCCCGTATTCTCTTTAGCTTTTTTTTTTTAGTAACACCCCCTAGTGGGAAGGTGTAGCTATTTTATTCATTGAGTCGTCGTCTAAGTAGTTGTTGTAGTAGTTGGCGTAACTGTGCCGATACAACGAAAACAGGAAAAGTCAAATAACTCGTAACGAAACTCAAGAGACAATAATGAAGTATATTAATTTTTTCCTAACTTAAATTTTTAAATCTTAAAATAGGTTTGGTTTCACATAACTTAAAAATCCTCAAAAAACTAAAAATTCGTAAAATCCCAATATATTCTAAAATATCCTCTCGGGGTGTTGCTTCTCTTAGGGACTTTGCCATCTTGCTTCTCTTATCTCTCCGCGTTTCTCGCTAAACGTCAAATAAAAGGATCTCAACCATTATCATCCCAAGAACGAAAGAAAAACGAAAAAAAAAAAAATCAAAAACCAATGATAGGTTGAAGTATTCAACTCGTACGAAGGATAAGTTCCCCTCTATCTCTAAGGAAACTATAATCGTATAGACAGGATAGAATCTTATAACGTATACATACTGAGAATAACGATTGGTTCTGATTAAAAAAGATTCGCCGATGCACGTTGCCATATGTTTCGATATTAGAGAAAAAGCTTCTTCTCCAGTTCTAGGCCCCCTCCCCCTCTTTACCATCTCTCTTTCGTGATAGAAATACGTGCGCCACATCTTTTATTTTATCCCAGATGAGACCAGGAATGAAATGGAAGGTAACTTGACTAACATCTTTAACTATATTGATACCTTTCCCTCGAAATATCTTCATTAATAAACTATGGATGGATATAACGTATACCTCGAGAAGAAGCGAAGCGAGAGCCTGAGGGGTCTAACTACCACGCCTATTTTCTTAAATCGTCGTGAGGGGGGCTACAACCCCCGTGGGCCCAAGACCAGTCAAGTTCGTACTGGAAAAACTTTCCACCAAGATTTCCACTGACATTTCTTTAAATATTACGTACCTTTACTAAATTTTGAGAGGAGTGACAAGCTACTGGGAAAATTAATTAGAAAACAAATTTTCGTGGGGTAAGATACATTCCTTGAAAAGAAATCAAAACCGTTCTCCATGACTTTTATCCAAAAAATATTTCCAGGACTTTTGGGGCAATTTTGGGTAATATTTTTCCAGTGACACGTATCTGCATATATTGAATCTTTTTTTTTAACCATCTTTCTAAAAATGTTACGCAATTTCTATAAATCTTGTCTCAAATTAAATTTAAGTCTAGAAGAGTTATTTTTTATTAGTCGATAGAGAAAAATTGACATTTGACCAAAGAAGGATTTCAGGTTAGTCAAGTTGAGGTTTCACCAAAACCAATCAACAAAAACTCCGAATAGTGTGAACAAGGCTTCAAAATATCGAGACGGGGATAGAATTGAATGTCCCTCCCTCATCCCCTTAGAGGGATTTGTGGGAGGGAAACGAGCTCTATTAGAATTTAGAAAGTACAGAAGAAAAACGGTTTTTTGATAACAATTTTGGGCTAACAAATGATCGAAAGCTAACATTAGAATTAGAGTCCAGACAAGTTATGTCTCGACCTTATAGATGGTTTCGCCGCTCTAGCGCCGCCGGCGGACAAATTATACTATTTCTATCTGTATCTCACTAAAAAGAGAGAGAACACATTCAGAAGATATCGTATACCTTTTCCTCTTACTCGCTATAGATTTAGAAAAGAAGTATTTCTTCTTCCCTCAAAAGAAAAAAAAAAAAAATTGAGATCGTCACACATATGCTTCCTATATGTACTCTCTGGCTCGCACGCTAACCACCTGTTACCGAAAAGTTCCACAATTCTAAAGAAAATAAAGGTATGAGGGTCCTAAAGATTTTTGAGGGGTGCCATATTCGGAGGTTACCTACACATTTTTATATTTACCCGGGGGTTATCTTAAATAGATAGTGAAACGAAAAATCTAATTTTTCAAATAATTTTTAAATTATATAACTCACTATTTAAAATATTTAAATTGTTTTTTTGCAATTAAAGATACGTCAGTCTGCGTGCGGCTTAAATGGAAGATAAATTCAAATTTTCATTTAATTTCCAGCCTCCCTTTGAAGCGAATGAAGACGCGTAAAGTCTCAATTTTCATCGCGATTAGAAACACGATATTCGTAACAACTTCAATAAAACTAATTGAACTTAATTTACATTTAATTAAAAAAAGGTCGCGAGTGGATATGGAAGCAACCGCGATTAAATACGGATTAAATGCGAATTAAAATCATCAAATCCCTGGCTAATCCTAAAATATTTCAACCCAAAAATGAATGACGCGAAATTTTAAAGACACTGCAGTTTTGATTGGCTGTAGATATTTCCGACTCATTTTAGAAACTGATCTAAGAGTTAATTAAGGCGCGTTTTCAATAAAGATATTTTGGCCAAGAATCGAGCTTAAATCAAGCTTATTATTTAACCCACGTGATAACAGGCTTCGCGTACGTGACAGAGAAGCGGATATCTAAATGAATTTGATATCAGAAGCAAGTTTGATTGAAAAAAAGGTACTTTATGCTTATCGGAGTAAAGAATCTCGATTTCAGTAACTGAAAATTAAAAGAGAAATATTTGGAGTGATCCCTTTTTTGTGGGTGACAATTTGTAAAAAAGGTGTGTTTTGCGGTTCTCTTTATATCGCGGAGAGATAATGTACGAAACTGGTAGTTTCGATACTACTTGCCAGATGGTTTGTGAAGATGTAAGGAAATTGTTTTTGAAGTTTTTTTTTTTTTTTTTTTTTTTTAATTTTGAGACAGATGTCTCGAACACGAACCATATTTACGGCGTTTAATTGAAACGAGGCCGAAACTAATTGCGAACATCAATTAGTTACGCGGCCGCAAGAGATAGATTAATAGCGAAAATACGGAACGCGACATAAGGCGTCAAAACAAAAAAATTATTGGTAAGGAAAACAGACATATTCTAAATTTAAAAAGAAATATCACGATTAAATCGAAATTTCCGAACAACAATATTTTTATAGTTAATACCTATCAATTTGGGTCCTACGCATGGCGGCTACAAAATTTAGAGTTTCAAATTCCAAGACTATTCCTTGTTTTCAAAGATCATATTTGGCCGTTTTCCTTGACCAAATGAATACACTTATATTGTGTGACCACAAATTTACCAAAAAAACTATAGTAAAATAAGAAATTTTGCATCGATTTATAGGAAAATGATCGAATTCTATAGAACCACATTAAAAAAAAAAAAAAAACGAAAAATTATGAAATTTTGAAATTATGGTCTCCCTAGTGTAATAAACTGGCATTTGGAGCCATCTTTACAGGCGTATACCAAGTTTTATCATTTTTCCACATTTAATTTTTTTGCTATATATTTCCTAGTTTTCCCTGACCTTTCGACCCCCAATTTAAAATTCCCAAGCTTTTCCAGATCTTCCCTGAACCATGGAAACCATGAACTACATCGGTAAATTATAGAACCTTTGTTTTTCGTTATTACTCTTTTAATATTTGATAGATGTGAACCAAAAAGTACGAAATAAAACCTTCTTTGACTCGAATATTTGGAGCTATTTTTAGAAACAGTTCTCTCGAATTTAAGGAAGGTTTAAAACGGGAATAAAGCTCATCATCCGCACAACGAGAACTAAGAAATTAAATATATTATTAAAGGAAACGGGAATTAACTCGCGAGGGGTCATCCGACGTAAAAATACAATGATCCAATTTCTAGGTAAATCTAGAAATAAAGACGTGGGTATAAACTTTAATTGCCCTCGCGCGGTACGAGTT
Source organism: Odiellus spinosus (assembly GCA_963920705.1). Taxonomy (NCBI): domain Eukaryota; kingdom Metazoa; phylum Arthropoda; class Arachnida; order Opiliones; family Phalangiidae; genus Odiellus; species Odiellus spinosus. The sequence continues at coordinate 7,113,007 of OY987234.1, forward strand.
TTGTGAAAACCCGGAGGTAATTTGAGAATAAAACTAGTCTCTTCCTAAAATAATAAAAACCGTCTAACAATAAAGGTTGCTTTGCAAATTGGTGGCTCCAAGCCACTAAAGGCCTGTTCAGACGATAACCACTTTTGGATAAAAAAAATCCCCCAAAATTTTCGAAGCGGGAAGTTTTCCCTGCCAATTTCTACACAATTTCCCGAATTTCTCGAAAATTCTGAAATGCCGTGCACAATAACGGCAAGTGTCCGATCTCATCGGGGTCAAAAGTTGAGCACTCGAGTTTCGTCAATTCAACTTGTAGGAGTTAAGTTTTATTACCAAAAATATAGGTTACAAAATAAAGAAGTTTCAGTCTTTCAACTTTGCGGAATAATTTGAGTGAAAAAAATTGATCCGTCTGAGCAAGGCCTAACACAAATCTTTCTCGAAACGCGTACGAGTACGTCAAGCCATAACGTTTAAATGACACGTCATAGAAAGTACCTTGACGTACGCGTTTCTAAATTCCCATTCTCATTATCCCTGTAATACTCTTAATATATACAGTAAATTAGGGTGATTTAAAAACATCTTTAAAAATTGTATCTACCAGCGTGTATACATTTAGTCAGAATGACTGAAATGTAGATGGATGGTACCACGAGGGAAAGGCTATTTAGAAGAAAATGGAGAGGGGGTAAATTTAGGGGTAAAGGGGGGAGAAAAGATACATTTGGCTCATTAGGCGAGCGGTAATAACCGAGGAGTATCCATGAGAGACAACGGTCGCGGTTTCGTCTCGATTCCAAAGAAGGTCGTCGTTCCCAGTACCGGTCAGACCCGTTTCGTGGAACCATCTCAAGCTAAACATTCCCCCAACAGTTCTAACCAACCAAATATTCAATTTGTCCGCCTGATGATTATAATTTCTCTACTAGAATAACGCCTAATCGTATTGTAGTTTCGAAACGGAATGGACTGAAAGAAAAACGTACACGCTTAAACGCGATAATCAACGACTTCGAGGAAGAGTAGGGGAATAGAATTAAAAACTCAAGGGGAAACGAGAGAAGGAGAAATTGAAAAGAAAAATGGATTTATATAAAGCTCCGGTTTGAACAATGATAAAATAATAAAAGAAAAAATATTAAAACAATACGAGTTGTTAGAGGAAAAAAAAATGTTTCTTACGGAGGAACTTGATTTTTTTTTAATATATTTTTGGTTTTATTATAGCCCCGTGGTCTCCCGTCATGGAACGAAAGGGGAATTTTACTAGTCCATCCCATTTCTATATTTCATTAAGTTCGAGTAATATTTCCCCATTATATCTAAATATGGGATATAGTCTCGAACTCGCTGACAAATCAAGTTGAAATAGACTATGAGAAACGAAGGCGGGAAGACGATCTAACTGGTCACCGAGATCAATGGTTTCCTCTTTGAGTGTACGGCTATTACTCGAGGGACAAGAGATACTGTGGCGTGACGAAAAACCGAAAACGTTGAGGGAGGTCAATTCCGGACGCTTTTAAAAACCACAATGCAAAGTATAAAACTATTATTTTTCTACACGGGGTACTTTATAGATTCTTTTCTTTCTCTAAACAGCTTATCAGACTTATTTTCAAAGAATAAAAGAAAAAGGAAAAAAAGTGTATTTCTACGAGGGTTCCTTCTTGTCGATTGTTTCTCAGTATGGTACCAATATTCTATCTCTCTCTTTCTCGGCGTCAAGATACTATCCTGGAGGAATTATAGAGGGTGTCAACGACTGCTTCAGTGTTTAGTCTAAGGAATAGGACTGCGTTATTATATTCGTATTCCTACGCGCATACGTGTAAATCTATTTGCCAGTCTCAAGTCCCTTTATAATTATTTTACTGTGCCATTTGGTGGTGATTGGCAACGTATGGCTCCCGCTTTGATGGTTTAAAAAATGGTTTATCATCGAAAAAGCTAACTCTTTTATATTAGAATTTCAACTAACCATCCTCTTTTGTATAATTTTATTTTGATCAATATTAAAGGCGTATTTTTATTTAGTTAATTTGATTTGTTAGAGAATTGTTTATTTTATAAATTCGAGACTTAAAATATCAAAAACAAGCACTTCCATCCAACGGTTATTACTTTCCAAAATTACCATCTTGAACTTCGCCTAAATTGGATCGCTACTGCTCAAATGGCAACCCGGAATGTTAGGCCTAATTCTGTAACCATTCGAAATCTAGTTGTTGATCGAAAACCAAATCTACTTGTCGATCGAGAACCAAAATAAGCGGTCGATCGAAAACTGGAAATTCGCTCTTATAGTTAAGTTATGTTACATATCTATAAGAGGGAATCTGCAGTTTTCGATGGAAAAAGGATCCCTTGGTTCACTATACTGGCGTTTCTATTCGAAAATTATCAGTCGGCCGTTCCCTCTATAGTTCCTCCAATGTACTTATACAGAACACGCGGAGATTGAGAAAAACATTTTTTCAATATTCTCAAGGCAACCTCGATCGAGAATGGAATGTATATACTATAACACAAAAGCGGCGAAAACCCCCGAGTACTCACCACCCGGTTCGAGTACTGAAAAAAAGTGGTTCCAAGCCAATCTTTTATTACGAAACAATATCAAAAACGAGCCAGCCGCGCGCAGTCTCAAAGAAAAAACGCTTTTCAATGATAATATTGAAGAAATATTTTATTATAATAATAGCTATATAAGAGAAACGGCCCACCGCCCGCAAGATGAAATTACCGATAATAGTTTTCATTCAAAGTTGGAAGAAATAAAAAAAAAAAAAAATATTACGTTAACTACGATAATAAATTATTGGCCACTTATTTTCAAATTTCATCAAAGATAACCGACTTTAAAATTGATATAAATTAGATCCTACCGAATTTCGGAAAATTATTTATAATAAAGGGAAGATAAAACCAACAAAAAAAAAAGGTATTCAAGAATTAACTTTTTATTATTTAATTAACTTTTTTATTTAATCGCTTTAATAAATAATTAAATTAAATTATATATTAATACGATAATATAATTAAATTTAATTATTATTTATTATTATTATTAGACGGAGTAAACTTAAGTTTGAATAATTAAAATTATATTGAAATTATAATTTGTGGATTTTTTTATTCGTGTTTATCTTTCCTTTTAATTCGTTATTGGCGTGGTTCGAGCGTTACACGTTTATAGTATGTAAATTTAACGTCAAATTTGGCTAAAAAAAGACGTTAAGAAGGGTTAAGAAGGGCGAAATGATTCAAACTCGCGCGCGACAAAATCAAAACTTAATCAAAAACGTTTCTATCAAAATTAAAAACGTGCGGCGAGTTGATTCCGTCATAATACCACGATAATAAACCACGCGATGCTTTAAAGAAAAAAAGATTATTTCAGTTTCATATTCTCGAAGTCATATCTACAGACATATTATTATCTAATGAAGATGGCGCTCAGGCATACATAGGGGCGGCGAGCTAAGGAAGATCTTGATCAACGAGGCTATCGCGTGAGATCTATCGCGAATCATAATTCGGACCACACCAGAAGAATCTAGAACTCTAAAGCTACAAAAGTTCCACGAAACCAACTGGAATTAGAGGGATGGGGGGCATCTAATTATTATAACCGGCACTCCAATCTCCATCTTCTCCCTCCCGGGCTGATTATGAAGTATCGTTTGTACAACGATATGAGCCGAATTAACTCGAAGGTTCCGTGGCATAAAATGCTTATCGTTTCTTTTATTCAACATTCCGACGTCAGTTTGCAACTTTGCGAATAGTTCCAGAAACGCGTATCTCAAATATAACATTCCAAGTAGAAATAAAATTCAATTTTACTTTATATCAATTGAAAATTACACCCGAATTTTCATAATCTAATTCAATTTTAGTTTACAGCGCGATTAAAACTAAAGCGTCCCTGTGTTTCTAAGAAACTAATTTGTAGTTTTCGTGCACATTTGTAGCTTAGTAAGCTTTGACAAGTGACTTGGAATTTCATTCTATCACGCCAAACCTTTTTCATTCAATCTTTAGTTTCAAATTATACGTTCAACTAATAACAGTTTATTCTCGGAAATGGATATAATAGACGTTTAACGCGTATTTATCGGGTATCTTCCCTCGTTTCTTCCCTTTTCCTTCACGTCGCTTCGTTACTCGCAATTTCGTTGACGATTATAGACTTCATCGACAACCTTCCCCCCTAATTTGTATTTCTAGATCCAATAAAGTAGGGATTACAGATTTGATTTGAAAATAGAATCAAACTATAGAGTTTATACAAGAAGGAAACAGACGCTGCGAGCTATATTAGATAACTTAATGCCAGGAGGGACATTTAGAAATCGACGCCGAGTTTTCCCCTATCTATTTCACGGTCTTCCGAAAACTAAGTAATTAAATATTTGCGAGACCGAAACAACGAGACATTGGAGCGTCTTATAGAAATTTTCAGTTGCCCGGGGGTCGCCCTCAAAGGATCTGGCAATCACAAATCAGTCGACAATTTAAGATATCCAATCAAAATAGATATAGATTTGAAAGAGTAAAGACGCTATACTGGGCGTAAGCCTAAATTTGCACGAGTTGAAAACTAAATAATGCGTGACTCCGTAGTCGCGTACATATTCTATCAAAACAATATAATAATTGGAGAAGAAAAATAATGAAAGAGTTAATTACTAATGTCGCGGAAGAAATTTCTATCAGCGACTAGGATATATGGATACAGAGACCGGTATTAAAACCATTATCGCGACTATACTCGACTCATTCTAGAAAATAATTAAGTTACATTTTCGCGAAAACAAATTAATTTTGACCCCCTATTATCATTTGCGTGATAAGGAAGTAAGATTAAACAATTTTATGGAAAATAATATCTCTTTCGCAGCGAGTATTGTTTTTTTTTAATACAATTCGCGAAGGGAAAAAAATAAGTTGACTCTAGCGTATTGTATTGTTAGATCAGTGGTTCCCAACCGGTGGTCCTCGGTGACCTGCCTGAATCATACTTTAACTTCTAATTCTAGTGCTTCAATCGCGATATGAGATGGCGGAAGCTTCTAAAATTTCCTCTGAACTAAGCTAGTGATTGTTTATTCGAGTTGAGACAGTAAAACGGGCTTCGAAAAGAGCCAAGGCCCATAAGATACATTTTGGTAGATTTTCCTCCCATCCCAGACCAAGAAGGATCAGACAAGGAGAGGAAAAGTGGGGACGGCGCAGTTCCTACTGCGTCGGCCTAAACTCCCACTCTGGGAGAACGGGGGTAGAGATGTTTCGTGGTAAAATGTTGTCACGTGGGTAAAACGGATCCTTTATCAGCATCGTGGTAGCCTACGACGCTAGTGACCACGTGACAACAGTTTACCTCGAGAATTTCCTATCCCCCTTTCCACCCGAGTGGTAGGTTGGCTTTTCTCTCTCTAACTCAACGCAGCCCTACTTTTCCTCTCCTTGTCTGATCCTTCTTGCCCAGACTAAACATACGCCCTAAATCTCTCCTATTAATCCTATATACCTTTTTCCCACGCCTATATCCGGCCTTAGATAAAGGATTTGGTTAAAATATGATTAAGTAAGCCGCGGATAACTGAGATCAGGATACCATTAATTAATTTTAATCCCTAAAAACAACAAGTTCCAGAAAATCCCACCTCACCCACCTGTGATTCAAAATCTTTTCTACGTGTTTTTGCAACTGTAACATCAATAAGATACTAGCCAGTCAGTAATTTGGTTCACTGCGTCATTATAAGACAGAGTAAAATATATTTCTTTGAGCTTTTAAGTATCTCTTCTAAATACGGCCGACAAAAAACCCTAACCATGTGTTCTTAACATCCGAAAGAAAAATTTCATTGAAGAAATAAAATATAAGTTACTAGATTATTGATGGGATTGATGACGTCACACAGTTATACAACAACATTGAAGGGTGAAGGCGTTAAAAGAGAGAGCGGCCCGAGTTAAATTGATTGAGAGATGATTGACGTCCCCCTAGCTTTAGATAGCTTCTTCCTCCCTTCGCGTCTTCGTTTTCTCGCCTAAATTAAAAGCAAAGTCTAGCCAATTTTTTTCACCCCAATATTGAAAGATAAACTCGCTTATAGGAAATCGGCGTTGGCGCCTCACCCATGCATGGTTCCGCTACTATACCTCCTCCTCCTCCTCTTCCTCGCTATTTAAGTGAAACGAGGCCTATAAACCCTTTTTAGAAGCCCCTTAAAGTTTTTTTTTCGTCCCTCTTTTTCCAGTGAGCTATAAAGGACAGACACAGAGTGAGAGAGGACTAAGTAAAAGCGAAGCATTTAGGAAGAGAGATTTTATTTCTCGCAAATGAAGCGGCAAATTTTCCAGCCAGAAGACCCGGGACCCAGCTCGCCATCAGATATAAGGATGTTGGGGATGAGGGAAGCCCAAGATGAGAGAGAGAGAACGGAGAAAGACATCGCCAATCTTAAAGGGTTAGTGACGTCAATAAACAATATTTCTACGTAAATTACACACTCCCCTTTCTGTATATTAGAAGTAAACTTATCTTAATTTAAAGTTTGTTTAACGAAGTTGGACTTTCAAACTTGCTTTCAACTCTGATGAAATGGATTCAAACAATGATTTTTTTGGACCAATTTTTTTGGCCAATTTCAATCGAGAATTCGTAAATAAATATATTTAGAAGGAATATTTGTCCGTCTTTAATAAACCGGGTTGTAACCAGGGCAACCACATATGTGTTTTTATGTGACTACCGTCAACAGTGTCAATTCAGGAAAGCTAATAAGATATTGATAAAGGTGTGATAGGCTGCGTTGAGAGGTGGAGCTCTCTTTCTTGGGCTGTGAGTCGGATTAAAGTAAAGATTATATGTCAAATATTCCTATTTTTATTTATTATGAATTCTTGGTTTAATTTTAAACGTTTATTAACGTTGAGTTTTCACAAATTAAAGAGTCCAGCATCGTTTTAAATATTTTCAGTTTTTCATAATTCCCAAATTTCTCGAAGAATGTCATATTTCCCAAAGTCTGTATTACTTTAAAATGGAAAAATAAAAAAATAAAATATGGTGGGGAGAAAAATGGAGAAATGGAGGGTGACGGGCTTCTACCCGGAAAATATAGTCTCATTTCATACGGAGTTTGCTTTACGTACGAAGTAAGCTAGATCCCTTCGAATTGAACTTACAACTACTAATATTCAACTTATATCTAGTATAAATTGTCGATTCCGATTGTTTTGAACAATAGTTCTATTTTGTACCTCGAATTTACACTAAGGCCGAAGCAAACCTGCGTCAATCTCTACTGGTTTATCAGACGCCAAATGAAAGTAGTATATAGCGTTATACAACGGAACCAACTGGTAAATAAGGTGATCGAAATGATCTATAATGAAAGCAAAGCGTGGGAGTCGCGAAACAAAAAATCCATTTGTGAAACGACGCGAAAAGGGTTAAAGTGAAAAAGAAGGGGCTTCTCCCCATACTCCTCTTGACACGACCCCCTCCATATGAAAAAAGAACGAAGGAGAAAAAAATGCAATTGGTTTTCGGCATCCGAGCGAAGGGATCGAACCCCCGCAACCTTGCCCCTACACTATGGGTCCTTTCCCCCATTTTAGAATTGAAACGAGACGTTACCCCCATAATAATAAGTTCCATAGATTGGGAGGACTTTTTTCATTTATATACGAAGTTTAACACCGTGTATAAATCCGCCCCCGCTTTACCACTATCTTAAAACTTCCGTTACTCTGCGATTGAACGCCATTCTTTCTTACGACGAATACAATTAAAATTTCATCCCTGAACCAAACGTATCCTATTTTAAGAAGGGCTGACCACTCCTCGTAATCGGTGTACACGTAAAGTTTTGACTGTAATAAAGGAGAGACTTAAGAGATTACGTAACTAACTAGCCCCTCGCTATTTTGTCAAAATTAAAAAAAAAAAAAAAAAAAAAAAAAAAAAATCCAATATAGCATTTAGGTCTTTTATTCGGGCTTTAATTGGAATATTATCTATATTTTGGACTTATCGAAAATGAATAGTATAATCCGAGATTTAGTATTTTCGAGGAAACTCATTTTGACAGACTTGGTTCGCGATAAAATAAAACACCATCGCGGTTCAATATTTGGTTTTTAATAAAAAAAGAAGCTGCGATAAATGCCCAGAATTTTCAACGAAATATAATTTATAAATTTATAACATTTCAAATATTCGTTAAACCTAAGATTAAAATATCATCCGCCATTCTATCACTATAAAGGAGATTTGGGGCTTTATTTTAATTCGAAGCCAATATCTAAGCGTTCCCGCAAAGGGAATTGACCGAAAATGAAATTATTCCGAAGCGGGATAGTGATGGGCAAAACAAAAAAATATCTTGGGAAAACTCTAGAAATTTAAGAGCGAGAAAGAAAAAACAAGTATTGAAGAAAATTCAATTAAAGCCAGCTGAGAGAAGTTTCACCAAATTGGCCGCTTTTAATAGGCGATTCCCCCGAGCGCCGAGCCAAGACAAAACCGCGGTTCGAATCGCCCGGAATATGCAACGAAGTCGAAATTAAGACTATCTAGCAATCTCTAAGGAAATCGTTGAATCTACGAACTCAAATAATCAAGAAATACTCGAATTGCTATTAACGTTCATTCGAGATCTTTACTCGTTTTTAATCCCAGTTCACACCGAACGCGAACCAAAGTTCGTGGAATTAATATGACGTCTTACGTATGCCAGTAAAACACAGGGAGAAAAGAACAACCCGCGCCACGTGACCTAACTCTTAAGCCTCGTTCATCCTTGAGGACAACAATCACATCCGAAACCGGATACAGAGTTTTCCATTTGTTTCTATAAAGTTTATACGCTAACATGTCGCCCCCGGTTCCACAATAGACATGGAATAATTAGCGTTGTTTTAAAAAATGACGGTAATTAAACAAATACAAATAATTATCTCAAACTAGTTATTCGTGTTTGTAACTCGAGTTATTTTAAACTTACTAACCCGCCTCATTGTTTTCAAACCATGTTTGAATTGAAGAAACTAGGATGGTTTTTCAAATTGCTTCCCGAACCAACAAGAACCGATTTCTCATATAAGTAAGCCAGGCGCAATGAAGCGCTTTCAAGTAACAAATACATGTACCGCAAATCCTTCACTACGGGGGATAGGGTAATAATATAGAAACCTCGGACGTCCCCCTTAAAGATAAAGATGGTTTCCGGTTTGTAGTAAAAATTCCGCTCAAAATAACGTCGCACTATCAAACGTAAAGGCATTAAAAAGGTGACGAACTAATGGAACTCCACGCCCGAGAAAAAAAAAGTGAAAATAAGACACGTTCGAATTATTCGAGGTAATGAAAGTAATGAGAGGAAAGGAGGATAGTAGGTATAGATAGGGTTTGAGACGCTGCCAGGGGAAGAAAGACCCGGCATTTAGAAGCTCTTTAGAGTCCCGGGAAGTTAAACGGAATAAGTGGGATGGAGTTTAAAGAGTCGGTACTAGAAAAACAAATAAAAGAGCGGGATGAAGAGAAAACGAGAAAAGTTGGAAAAGTTCCCAGACCACTTTCGTTTTAGGCGAGACTAATCTACGGAAATAGCTTAAAACGAATATATTACTCAGTAACGCCGAAAAAACACCGACTCTATAGTTTAATATACCACCTTGAGATTACAAAGCGGACGAACCTAGGCTTCCCGGTATCTCTACGATAAGTTTACTGAAGAATGAAGAAGACTCGTGAGAGATTCGGTTTGGAAGAGCCTGACGTATCAAGCTGGAATAAATATACATATCTCTATACTTTAGTTCGAGATCAGTTGTCATAATGAGAAACTACGAGGCGGAGTGATAAACGATGTTATACCCAAGAGAGAAAAAATTGTCCGCGGTAACTTCAATCGAACCTCATCTATTAGCCTATTTTACGCGACCAGGAGCGAAATCAGCTTGGCAAAGGATTTACGACATTATATGTGGGAAATATTTAGACTTAAAATTCCGAGAGCATTGGTAATTTCACTGTGGTATAAGAATAAAAGGCTGCAAAAGCGTGTGGCAAAGACATAAGACTTAAAGAAAACCAATAGGGCTGCCACCAAAACACGGGAATAAAACAGGGAAAAAGGGATTTCTTACAGTAAAAATAGGATAAAATAGAGACCAAAATTCTATAGATATGAACCAACTAAAAACCAAATTAAATGTTTATCATCACTTGTCCTAGTTCGTGAACTTCGCGGCGCCACATTTCGAATCCTAAGAATTCTTCCTTTTATGTTAAATTTTAGTATTTTGAAATGGAAAAATTCCAGACAATTGTCATTTTTTCGAAAATTATTGAAAATGGGTTACTTCAGGAACTAAATTGCGATTTTATGTATTTTTCAGAGACCTGGTGGAAGCCCTATAAACAAAATAGTGCAAAGAACGGGGTTGGTGTTAAATGTCTTGGGCCTAAACCTCACCCCCCCCTCCCGACGATGCCCCCCCCCCTTGTAAAAGTACCCGGACCAGCGACGACACGTATTACCTAGACAAAATTGACAGACTCCTTTAAAGTTCTCTTCCCAGCGTGTCGAAAATTTCAATGGGGGAGAAAAAAAATGGAGTTTTATTTGTCCCCGGGGATTCTATAGTCGGATTCAGTTTCAAAATTCAGTGCGCGCGAAACTAAGCTAGCAGTCAAACCTAACTCTAATAATAATAACGAAGATAGACTTTCCGGTTAAATAGATTCGTTGAACTTTTGGGAGCCGATGGGAGAATCGGTGACGGAGAGATTCGTTCTTTAGGAGAAAAACCAATTTATTCCTATTTTCGAGAGAGACCAATTGGCTCGCTTCTCGAATATACTACCGCGTCAGGTTAAGTTCAAACTGTACCGAGGGTGATAACGAGGTTTAATAGCCTTCGGTAACGCTACATACGTCAAAGACGAGTCTCGGAACTATAAGGCCTATAGAGTGTAGATATCTTTCTCGCTTAGATCGTGTCGGGGCCCCGAGTTAATCAGAATTTTCGTCGTCTGCCTGAAGATTAGTAAGGACACTTATAGGTGACGCGGGGGAGGGGGGCCAAATGCGGCTAAAGGGAAAGGGCGGAGGGAGGTAGAAGGATGGGTGGGTTCACCGAGATCCCGAAGGATTAAGAAAAGGAAATTGAGCGCGAGCAAACGAGAGAGATGGAGAAGCGGGGAGGAAGATGAAGATGGAGATGATGAAGAGGATATATAGAGAAAAAGATTGCCTGATGGGTTTCGAGTACGAAAGACGCTTTTATCACGGGATGAAACGCGTGCCAGAAGAGAAAAAAAAATGGAACTATCCGTCATACATATATGAAACTATTTTTGAAGATTAAAAATGAAAAAGACTGTATGCGCCTGCAGGATCTTAACCCGCAATCTCAGCCAATAAGAATCACTTTGCTTAGACTTGAAAAAACCTATTAATACTCAGAGTAATTTAATCGCTCCTGGGATATCTCGAATAGTATTAGAGCAAAAATTCCAAACGGGTCTATTTAATTTCCTAGAGAAATATTAGAAAAATATTTAAATTATGGCTCTCATCATTAATAACCGTTAACTTAAGTGTCCTGGAAAATACAAGTTGTTTATAAACTGAAATGTGACTCGATTCGGGTCTTGTCAAATTGACAAGCTCGCGAATTAAACCTTTAAAAATTAAAAAAATTAAGCTTTTTAATTAAAGCGTGTAAGTATTTTTCATTTCAATATGTTCCCATGGAATAGCCAAGGCCCGAAACGAGTCAGGTTGCGTCTTTATTAATCTATCGTTGTTATTTTCGCGTCTTTTCCCACTTAGTCAAACTCCTTTTACAATCGCCAATATTATGTAAATATATATAATATACAGCATCTCGCAATACTTTTGGTTCCAATCGTTGACTGAAAAATATGCAAGACGATAAGGAACCAGAATTTTAACCAATTTGCGGATGGAATAATTTATAACAAATTGGTTTTAAGTTTCTTTACACTTTCATATTTAATGTTTTAAATTTTATTAGACTTCATTTCTCTAGAGAAAGATGGGAATTTAATTCGCGAGGTTAATTATTAGAAGATATTTTAAACAAATTGCGGCTATGGCAAGACCAAGTCGAGACAAAGCGACAATGGAAAACGGCGAAACAAAGACCAAAATATGACATTTATAAATGACGCGCCGCGTGTTTATCCGCGGACAGCTAACGTATACTGCGTGGACTTCCGGTAATTTCTGCCGCCGATTGTCAAAACCCCCCGCGCTCGAAAGGAAATAACCGCGTAAACGATCAAAATTTCTAAAATATATGAAGCGCTTTTCCGACTCAAATTCCGTCTCGAAACCCAGCAGCTATACCGCGAGTCGCGCTTTCAGAAGGACATTAAATCCTTTGCAAATAAGGTGGTTGCACAACTAGCGACATTCACCAGAAATTAACGATCAACCTTCATTTAGGAATTTCTGGATTACCAAAAAAGACCGCGAGAAAGCGACCTTATCACTCTTGACAGAACGCGCGAGAATCAACTGTATAAAATAGCCACGCGACCATATTGATGACGTAGTACTGTTTTGAATATTTATTTTAAATTTTAAAAATTCGAAAATGGTGATTATAAAATATGAAATTTTACTGTCGCTATAATTTTTATTCTGTGGCATAAATATATATACTTTGAATAGGTTTTTAACGATCTTTCCGAAAATGCTACTCAATTTCCATTTGCAAATAGGAATAGTTCATAAAAAAAATTATGAGAGCCTCACTTTAAAACAAGCTACAGACAAACTGTTTAGTTAATGCTAACAAACATTCACAGGCGTAAATCTTACAAAAATGAGTTAGTTTTTTTTAATTCTTGGGCTTTTAACACGCTCCCGACGGAATAAGAGTATAGAGGAAAAAAGTCTTGAAAGATTAAGAGACGCCGAAAAAGTAAAAAGAAACAAAAACTAAAGATTTCTTCGAGACGACGACGATGAAGTTATTACAGAGGAAATAAAGCTATTTTTATTAAACTCGAGGGAATAAACCTATTATCTTTCGGAGAAGGTCCCATCTCAAACCCCCTTATAACTCGTATAGACCCTCGCGAGACCCTAAAGAAAGTTCGGCTAAAAAGGACCAAAGGAAAAAAAAAAGTGTCTAAAATAAGAATCTTCCTCGGCGTAGCGTTGATTGAGTTAGCAAATTGGCCCCAGTTTGAATTTCTAAACCTTTTTTCTACGAATCTAGTTTCCACTTTATCTCCAAAGACAGTATTAACAACGGTACCGCGGATTAATATCTCGTGTTAAAACTGGAAAGCGGAAGAAATAGCGAATTGATTCTTATTGCAAAAACTTCTAACTTCGGAGTGGGGAAAGGAGGTTTTCTTTTAGTTCCTAACTACTACTTTTTCTCGTTTAATTTGCTATCGTTTAAGCTTTCTCGAGGGTGCCATGATATTAGAGAAGATCTTTGCCACTTTTTTTCCCTTTTTTCCTTGTCTTTTACGTTGGTTTTTTTCCCCGAAGCAGCATCCTACTTTCTTCTTCTTCTTCTTCTTCTTCTATAAAGGAGAAGTTCATCCAATCTCGTAATATATATATATAGAATTTGCGCGGCCGCCACCAGCTGCGTAAGAAATCGCCCGAGAATTTTGGCAGTTTTTGCTTCGAAAGATTTTAACCCTTATCTATCTCTATCTATATATCGAATTTCAATCTTACGAGGGATCGAATTTACGTAGATATATACGGAAAAAACGTTACTTCTAACGTGGCAACGGTTATAAGAACTTTAAAAAAAAGCAGGTTGACTTTTCAATAAAGATAAAGCTTTCCTTATTATTTATATAATACGGTTTTTACGAAACAGCGAGGATTTAGAAGCTTTGTCAGTGATGAATATTCGCACTGATATTGACTTTATAAAAGAGAATTTGATATGGCGGAAAAATCATTAGGATTTTTTATTTTAAAAATCTTTCAATATACCAAAAATAGTTAAATTTTTATAAGATATTTTAGCTACATCTGTAATATTGTAACTTCACAAATTTACGAAAAATAAATATATATAGTATATTCTATATTAAAATGTAAGCGCGCAATATAACTATATTTCTAGAGAATATGTTAATTAAGCGATTATTAAAAAAGCTTCAGAGGAAAAACGACAAACGCTCCTATAAGGTTTTTTAATTAAAATTTTAAGACACGCGAATCTGTATACGAAGTAATTTCCACGCTAAAAAACGTATGTTCAGAATATATATTAAAATAGTAAATTGCGTTTTAAGAATATTATAGCCTTAGGTTAGGGTTGCATCCAACAAAGGGTCCGCGAGTTACGGTTATCAATCATTAAGAACCCCACCTTGGAATCATTATGTAAATTTATTACGAATTTTTGGGTGTATATATAAAAAAGGGATTAGAAAAAAAAAGGAAAAATAATTAAAGAATATAGGCGGCAAGGCTAATGGTTCTTTCTTCCCTTGGCTAAAATAGAATTCTTAATGAGCTAGTATCGATAAAACGGGGGGAGGGGGGGGGGAGACCTAGGTACCTAAGGAGGAATGGGGTTTCGAGGGGTTAAGTATCGTCGCATGATTCCCTCTCATCAAAGAGCAGGACCGCGACCCAGAAATAATAGAAACTAAAGAAAAGAACAAAAATAGAGGGGGAAGTATTCGAGTATTTGGTCGTCATGAAGGGACATCCCCCGAGCACCTTCACCCGCCCCGTGTTAGAGGCAGTCCCGCACTGCCGGGTAATTACCGCGCGACCCAAGTACCATTACAGTCGCGAATATCGCTCCTCAGTTTTCAACGAGACAATAACCTATTCCTCGTAATATTTTTAACGGGTTTCTATAGGGATTCATATAGTTTCAAAGCTGATGAAAACTTAAATTATACATCAGCCGCTGTTATATATAGAAACATTTGACACTAGGAGGATTGCGTGGAATAGAGGTAGCTGGTGGGTGCTGGACCTTGCGCCGGAAATTGAAGACTATTTACGTAACGATCGACGCCCATTAGCTTACAACGTACTACTATATAGCCTATTCTACTCGTTCCTTTTGATGACATGCATGCAGCCCGCGGTATTATAGCTACATATAGACTAATCGTTATTTTATAGATATTACGCGTCACGATCAAGCTGTTCGTATTGTATATGGCCAAGATGATAATTAACCCGACGTTGTGATAACGTTTAGCGTATTAAATCCAAACAATATTAACGTATATTGTAAACAAATTATTACAGGGTTCATAGATCGCATTTGGAAAACTAAGTTCCTTGATATTTTCAGGTTATTTCCAGGTTTTTTTTTAAAGGGTTGCCACAGTTTTTTCAGATTCAAATTCCCGGACCTTTTCCAAGGATTTTCCCTGACCGTTTCAGCTAATACTACCCAATTTTTAACCTTTTTTTATATAATCGCGTTCGCACGCGTATCTTTGTTCTAAACTATACAACCGACACGGTCAGCTTCAAATCTTTTCTGGTCCTGGGTTCTTGAAAGATCTTTAAATTCCCTGACTTTTTTGGTTCATTTTCAAATTCCCTGACTTTTCCCAGTTTTCCCTGACCTGTGGCAACCGTTTCATGATAATTATATGTTGCAAAACGACGCAATAATCTTTCAACCAACAACCGTTTTTAGTTCCTTAACGAATTTCGTGTTGCTTCGCTTAATTCATTCCATTTTAATAAGGTCTCAACACCAACCAGTGAGATTTGTCTTAGATGGATTTAAAGATGTTCTAAAACTCGAATTTTCAAAAACTTATACTACGTAATGGGAGATTGAAGCCGAAATGTGCAAAGACCTTAAAACAATTTATCGATCCTCGCGATAATTAACCCAGCAACGATATGGAGCCCCCAAACAGTTTCATTATAGCTTTAAAATTGGGCGAAACAGTACAGTGACTTGGAAAATCGGCGATTCTCACGAAGAACAATGGGTTTACGAGGATATAAATAACAATGAATAATTATAGTTTGGAGTCTCGAAAAACAGCTATACCCGTCAGTAAATTCGTGCTTCTTATTTTTAAGTTTGTTTCCCCTTCGTGATATCAACAATATACGTGAAAACTTGAAAACAACGCGGCTAGTACTCCCGATATTACGATATATCACGAACATACGAACAATTAATTAAGATGGAATTTAAAAACAAGGTTTGGACTTACCACCTAGTCTGGCCGCTCTCGTAGACGTAACGATCAACGACGCCGCCCACAAAGTAATCCACGCTAATCCGACGTTCATCTTCGAGCCACAAGAGGATCCTACAGAAAAACAGAAAATAAAAATAAACACGTTAATATATGCAAATGAGAAAAAAAATGTAAAATATACGATATAAGAACAGTAATACAGATTCGATTAAAAAATAAATTAAAACATTACTTGTAAGCAAGTTTTAAAAATAATGAGATCAATAAAAAATAAACTTAAATTAACTCTGGGTATTAATTAAAATGATTTGAAGTTCGATAATTATAAGTGTTTAACTCATCCATTAAAATTAAATGACGTTAAAACACAGGCTTAATTTACATATTTTATTAGTGATCAAGTTCTACGTTTGAAGACTTCCTTAGTCGTATAATAAATCGAATAAACTGAGACGAATAAAAGGGGTTTAATGTTCGTAGCCAACGAATCCAAAATTGTTCGTTGGCACGACCAGGAACGGGACTTCAAAAGGGAAAACTAAATGACCCGCAAATGGTCTTCGTTCCATCCCGGCGTATCTTCACCTACTTCACTCTTAGATTTACGAGGGCTTACAAATCTATCCTACCAATTTTAAACAATGAGTTAAATATGGGCCTCTATCTTTATTCGCGCAGAAAATTGAAGGCGAGATAGAATTTAGATATATTCTATTAAGTTCACAACGACTACTTGTTCCCTGTGGAAACTAGTATATTAGTATTACTTCGCCTTATCTTCTCACGTACTGAGAATTCTAACATTTTTTTTTTCTATATCGGTTCTCTCTCTTTCATTTCTGGGCACATATAAGGATTTTCCCGGGTTCAAGATGATTTAGTGCTAGTTTCCTTAAAAATCGATATTTGGCGGAAGCCATTAGCGACCATTTATACTTCGTTTCACCTACAATTTACAGCGCCTACTAACTAAATGTCAAATAGTTACTATAAGATGAATAGGGTACGAGACTACACGCCTTCGTACCCAAAGAATTCTCCAGATTCTTCAGAAAGAGGAGAAAAATCTTCCAGGAAATAAAAAAAAAAAAAAAAAAAAAAAACAGCCAATAGATCTAAACGATAGAACAAATGAACCACGAATGAGGGGTAGTCTGAAGGGAAGGGTGGAGGAACAGGGGGGCAATGGGGGAACCCCGTTAACTTTCATTGGAGTATATATGTACTAAAACAAAAGAGGTCGCTAACTCGAGTAGAATCCGCAGACATAAATACAAAAATAGATTGACCCTAATTTGAGAGACAAGTAGCAAGTATTCAAGTATCCTAACGTTCGAAACTGATACGAGTTACAATGTTCTTGAAATAAAATAACCACATATTTAGACGTAGGCCTGTATAAGAGATTCGAAGGCAATTCCAATTTCCACATCGAAATGACGTACATGTACTTATATAAGTCAAGCGAGGCTAACTCGTTAGATTAGAATATTGGTTAAGTCGGAGATAGACGGAATTAACCTAGTTTGGGGCGCCCTATAGCTGCCCTGTCAACTCGAGGATGTGACTAGAACGGCCGGATCGATTTTCAGACCGAAATCCGACAATCCGAAATTAGTCAAATTTATTTTATTATCAGACGAAATAAGAAAATGTTGGGATCCAACTATGTACTTAGATTTTTTTAAGTCGTTTTTAAATTAGTCTTAATACGGGTTCAGTTCCATCATCAATGTTCAGTACCGGTAAAGCTTTAGACCGAGATAAAACGAGCAAAGATTAGCTTTGTAAAAGATGGAAATTCCAGATGGAACAGACTCACTAAAAACCTTCCTTTTTAAAATCTTTTTCTCGAAATACCGACATACGCTAAGAATTCGGAAAATTCCGTAACAAGCCCTAATTATCCTACGTTTTATCATTAACTTAAAAATTGTTCTTTTCATATACTCAGTCTCCACCTTGGAAGAACCATTAATAAACCGGGTTTTCTATAAAAATCTAAACTGTTTCCGCAAGTTTGGAATCAAACATGTATCACTAAACATAAACGCTTTTTGGTATCGCTTTATTTAAAAATGCAACACGCCAACTCTCGGTCGTAACGCAAATCTAAACTTAAAGCGCGAAAATGCATATTTAAGACAAACACGCAAAAAACATGGGCATAATTTGTTCAGTCACGTGACAAATTTCGATCTTCAACTTTCCTACATTCGCTCTTCCATGATCAGAATTTATAAAATATAATGCTTTACTGACCCTTTAAAGCGAATCTAACCTTCTTGAATTTCTTTACTAATGCCCATGACCAACCCTTTCATAACTAGGCATGCCCTATAGCAAATGATTTCATTTTTTAAATTCAAGTATAAAACTAAAGATCGATTGAAGAAGGGAGGCCTCGGCTCGAAACATCTCGTATAAACGAAAGTTTAAAGATAAATACCATGTCGTTTTTCTCTGTAAAAACCCGTAATTTCAAGGATAGAGATCAATTACCCAAGCGCACTTTTTATGAGTACAATTAAAGAGGAATCCGCTGTTATATTCCCTTTACGTGGAAATAGATTAGCAACGGCCTCTGAGAGTGGGGCGTATCCCCCATAAATACGCCAGTGGCGTTAGAAGCGGGGAATACAGTCTGCTATTTTAGCAATAACAATAAAAGGGCAGTTTGTCCTTTTCTTAGCTGCTGAGGGAGGGATTTCATTCTTCGATCAAAGAACGCGACTTCAAACCAAAGAAAAGAAACTCGCCTGTCCCCTCGCTAACCCCCCCCCCCCCCGAAAAAAAGCAACTAGGGGATGTGATGGGGAGGGGGTATCTCGGATCGAACAACTTTGGAATATTAAACCTTTTTTTTTCATTCCTTCAATACTAAGTTTTTCATCTTGAGCTTCCCGACAAGAGGAGGATGAGGAGGAGAAGGAGGAAGAGAGGAAGATGAGAGGGATATATATGGAAGGCAGGATGGATCGATATTCTCTCAACTCGCGCGGGATTCAACAAGCGACCCGGACGATTTTTTCCGCCTCTTAAATATAAATATCCTTAGCGGAAGAATCTAAAAAGAAGAAAAAAAGAAATGTGACCTCAGACAGAGAGAGAGAAAAAAAAGGAGGCGTCAATGATTTTTCATCCGCTTTCCTTCTCATCTCTCTCTCGCACTCGTCTCGCTGGTTTTTCGAATATAATATGATACGACTGATATCGAATACTATATACACAGCAGGCATATAGGCCCGCACGCCCAGAACACATCCCCCTTCCATCATCCCCACCACCATCTAGTCATTTTTATCAAGAGAGTATTGACTGAATTTCATATAATGTATACACAAAATATGACAGTTCTTTTTATATTGATGAAATTCTATTTGTTCAAATATTTGAGTAGCGCGTGTTGGCACCATCGATGATTGTTAAAAATGTATTTGTAAAATAATAAAGGAGAAAAGAGATGTTAAAGGGAGAATGCAACCTGACAAGTGATTTCTATCGATTCCTTATCGTTTAAATAGGCCTACGTTTAAATAGGCCTAATATTAATCTAGAAATTTAAAACTTTCCATCAAAATAGGCTTAGCTGGATTCAGGGAGATTCTGCACTGCCCATATAAGGATAGCGATCCATCACATTGTTCGATAACCCTTCGGGGAATCTCCATGAATCCAGCTAGGCCTATTTTCTGGGTAAGTTTTAAATTTATTTTTAGTTTAATATGTATTTGAATTTTTTTTTACTGGTGGATTCGGCCTATTTAAACTACAAGGAATCTATAAAAAATGTTAGGTTGCATTTTCCCTTTAAGGGTTGATACTATCAATTGAAACTAACACAACTTTAAAAGTAATAATGAACTGCGGCTAAAGTATTTTTCTGCAGAGCTCCCCAGGTTCAAATTAGTCCATATTTATCGTTATTTAGTGGGGGGGGGTCCCCTTTTTGAGTACAACACATACATTTTTATAGACAATAAGATTTGAACTACTTTTTTTTGTCTGCAAGCGTGGGTCCCTCTTTCAACGGTAATTGTATCTTCATTTCAGGAAGTTAATGATAATGGGAGAAGAGAGGTGGTTAAACTTAACTATAAAGATCAAGTAGTTCTAATTTAATTCGTGATTAAGCGTTAAAATAAAATGGTAGCGGCGGTAGCCAAGTTATTAGGCTATAAAGGCATTTTCATTTTAGAAGTAGCTATATAGGTAATAAAAACGGAAAATTGGGGGGTAAGAGAATTTTAATATTTTGGGGTAACGCCAACAAATCGTTTATCAAAAACGCGATACTTTTAATGGAGATTTCGTGGCGGACTTTAAAAAAAAAAGAAAAAGAAAAAAGCGAGGGTATCAGTTATAGCCCAGCACTTCTAGATAGATATCCAAAAATGAAATTCCGTTTCTACGCGAGGCGTTAATTTAGCGGCTAGCTTTAAATATAAACAGAGGAAGAGAAAAATATTTCGCGCTTCACGATTTCAACCGCGGTAAAACTTTTTTGGTCCGGCTAGAAGAAAAGCGTGCAAATTTTTGGGAGAGATATCGCTCGCGCGCCAGGAGAAGGCAGGAGAATCCGAGTATGCGGGTAAATTTTTTTTCTCGTATACAGGATTTCTAAAACATTGTTTCGTTCAGAGCTCACGCTATCAGAGAGTAGTTACCCTTATTTTGCAATTTTTACTACAAGTGCAAAAATTTAAATATATTTTCAACAAACTGTTCAAGTCTACCATAGAGCCTTAACCTTATTCTGGGTGGTTGCTGAGACAATTGCAAACAATATAATTAACAAAATAACAATTAAAATAAACTAATATTTTTTGAAGAAGCCAAATGTCCCATTTTTTTTTTTTTTTTTTTTTTTTTTTTTTTTCCCATAAAAATTTATATACTATATAAGCGGTAATTTAGAATTCCTGTCATTTTTAAATGTGGAATTTCTCTTTCAAACGTTTCAAAAATCTTATTTCTGACTAAACCAACCCCTCACTCGAACAATGGTACGCTTTGACTATTTGACTTTGCATTGATTGGGCAAAGTGACTCAGACATGAAAAATTACATAATGTCCTTATAACCAAGGGGGTAGACACTCGCGAACTCGGGTGTTACTAACACTTTAAACTCTTTGCTCCATCAAAGCTGAACTGAGAGTTCATAAGAGTTCGAACTCAATGCACTGTCAAAGCTGAACTCAGGTGTACAGCGAATTCAAGAGTGTCTGACCCCTCGCTTCTAACGACGCCGCAAACAAGGCGCGTTTTCAATCACAATATTTTTGGCCAAAAAAGTAATTTTTCGTGATATCTAAGGTACATTTCTGTATGCAAATTTCCTTTAGTCACCCCGTAGAAAAAACGAATTGTGGATTTATCAGAAATAATTGGGCAAACGATATTAATACCTAAACATTCATAAGAAAACCAATTTTACTCCAATAAAATAGGGATCCGTACCATGATTAAAACGATACAGTTACCAAAATTTTTATTTTTATGGTAGTAGCTCGAATTTGCGGGCGACTAACTCTTTAAAAATCAAATTGGTTCAGTGACTTTTGGGAAAGGCGGCCCGCGTTATTTTTCGGTTTAATCTAATCCGAGCGCGCGAAAACTGAGATTTAAGATGGAAAAGAGTTTGCGCCAAATGCACGCATCCAGAAGAGAAACAGATAGAGAGAGAATACAAAAATAATCGCGCTTTCGTGATATCGTTTTAAAAACGATTCTATACTAGAAAAAGGTCAAAAATAAACTTAAAATGGAAAGTTGGGGACTAAAAATGGAACACAAACTTATTTTCGAAATCACCATGCCAGGTTTTTTGTTCAAATTAATTTCTAAAGTTTGGTTAAGTTTAAATATAAATATAAATTCGAACCAATCATATTTCAGCTTTCAACAGCGCTTGTAATGTCTTATCATAAATAGAAAACGGCCATGCAGCGTTTTATGCCCAAGACATGGGGAGTCGAATGTTAGCTGTAATTGAAGGTTGAAATACGATGATTTGTCCATATTTATATATTTACTTTTATTCAAACTTTAACCAACTTTAGAAATTAATTTTAACACCGAAAAACGTGTCTAACAATTGTTTGAAAATTCTAGAATAAGTTTTACTTTATGGGCATGGTGATTCCGAAAATAAATTCAAAATCATTTTTAGCTCCAAGTCTCCATTTAACAAAATGCAAAAAAAAAGTTGAAAAAATTGAAACGAGTTTTAGAGTGACGCGACGCCGTTTAAATTAAATACTTTCAACTTCTCATTCTCGAAATAAATTAAATTTTGAATTGAAATACGAGTTGATCTAGCCGCGCCGCGAGTCCTATCTTATAAGCTGTTATATCTAGTTCTAGCTATATCCAAATTGTAAAATAACAACGCCAGAATATCTTCAAGAAACGAATAACAAAAAGGTTTAGAAAAGGATTTCTTTACAAATTTAAAAGAGCAAATTCTATTACATAGTATGATATAGTCATTTCCATCTTTAGTTTACGGCGCGTACAATACGAAGAAAGCCATAAGATTTTTACTTTCATTTCCATAGAAACACAACCCTAACGGTTTGATTCGTATCATAAACGCGTTGAAAACTGAAGGTGGGAAAATATTTAGTTTATAGAACTCGAAATCTCGAATACATTCCTAATGGAAATATAATACGAGTGTAAAATTTATTACGGTATATGAAGAGAATTTAAAAGTTCGTGAAATAAGAAACAACGTAATGATATTAGGGGTGAAATGAAATAAAATCTGATTCTAATACAACGTCTATTAGATTCAGCGCTAATACGTTTGACTCTTCGGATAAAGCCGTACCTTGGGAATCAGTTTGACTTTTCAATTGGCCCCAAACTGTAATATTGTTCTTTGCGAGCCTAAGCTACAGAAACGTATGAATGCTGATTTATGAATTCAATTGCAAACTGGAATGGAGTCTCAGTATATGGCGTCACGCGCCACTGAATAAGAAAAACTAGTTTGACGAATATCATCCCAAGAAATACTGGCTTTCTGTTTCTCATAGTCAACGAAACTACGTATCTTCGCACCGAGGTGACAGGCAGATAGACCCTAGTCACTCCTTACGAGCCAAACGGGACTCTAAAACCGATAGGGAGGAGAAATTGAGAAATTTCTGTGAAGCGTGTAAGCCGAGTGAAACACGACTAATTTACGATAACTCCCCCCCCCCTCCCCAACCTTTAACCACCACAACCGACCACCAATTTCATTTCGTGGGGCCATTATTTAAAAGAAAGCTGAAAAAAATAAAATTCTAAAGACGGGTTTGGTAAATTCAAGTCGAATACCATGTTACTTCAATGAAACTGGTACCTGCAGATATTACTATCCATATACAACTGCTCTTTTATTATTATTATTATTATTATAGTTTGACGTACTGGTTCCCGTTACTAATACCGTTTCTCAATCTTTTAATCGAATCTAGAGAAAAACAGCAGAGCGATAAACCCCAACTAACACAGGGAATTAGAAGAAAACTTTCATTTCGTTACCGAAACATTAGGGAAATCTTACGAGGTTTTCTTACAAGTTAGTTCCCATAACCTTTGCACTCACCGTTTTGCGACGTTAGAGGACGCTTGTGAACCCTGGGTTTTATTATTCATCTTTATCTGTTACGATACGGTTCCCACTGTTAATAACATGTCTTTATTTCGCGGAACAATAATTCGGTATTTTTCCACTAAACTTTAAACTTTATATACCTTATAATTTAGGATTTAGATTTTAATTGGTTTCGGTCCTTTTCATCGTCGCTTAATTTGAAAGCGTTTCGAGAGGCGTTGGGAATGAATCTAGCTAAATCGGCTAAACTTTTCTCAACAGGTTGAACGGGAGAAGAGGTCAGTTAAAACGAGAGAGGTTTTGGAAGAGTATATATACGCGGCTTGGGATGATAATTCGCGAAAGAGAACTATTATAATTCGAAACTAAAATATATATTTATACAGTATATATCTTAGTGTCGCGGTGGTGAGCCGTAACCTCGGGCCTCGAATCACCTAAAAATCGCAGAGTCGTCACTTTTAAAGAGCTTACGATTATAGCGAACCAACCCGAATGATTAGGCTTTAAAGCCCGAAAGAGAACGTCATCAGACGGAGAAAGAGAATACAAGGTTCGTTAAAAGGCTCGAGGCAACGAGATTTAACCCCGAAATCTAAAACTTCTTGGAAGTTGATCACCCGCGCAACGACTCTTTGGCCCTCTTTGAAAAGTTTAAATCAAATTCACGCAGTTTTGAATTATCAAGAAAAATTCACGCGCTTATTTAATATAATATTATTATAATAATAATAATTAATTCGTTTGGTACGAATCTTTTAAAAATTTCGCTTTAAGAAACATTTTGTATTCGGTAGAATGAATTTTAAATAATAAATTTATAAAAGTAAATTTTTCCGAAATTTTGCGATATCGTAAAAGTTAATATATCTGTCGATATTTTCTCAACTGTACAAAATTTTGCTTGGAAAGTACTTCAATACGACCTTATATTTAGCATCGGATTTAATTTCTCCTCGGGCATAATACTTCCGACCGTTTCGAATAAGATATGTCGTTTAATTTCTCCGCGCTGCCTATAGCTATAACTTACTACTTTACGATCGGCGAATTTAATTCGTGGCCGCCTTTGTTTACGCGAAGGCGGCGATGCGAGAATCCTATTCCAAGGTAAACTCCGTATTAAAATACCAAATTGATTTTCTACCCGGCGTTCGTTCTACTATTCATTCCGTATATAATATAGGATAATTTGGTGTCCAAGCCCCAGCTAGAGTAGAGCGTGCGTGCGGGTTGGTTGGCTGCAACCTAGCTCGCGTATAGAAAACGATAAGCTTCGATATAATAGAGCTAGCCTACGATACGACAACAAAAATACAAAACTGAGGAGCCTGATCGATCCAATATCGATTGGTTTAAAATACAAGCCGGTTCAAGCCGACAGAGTGTAGTATCAGCCTCTCATATAAGTTATAAGTTGATAGTTGTGAATATTAAAACGTTTGAATCCGTTCAAATCAGCAAATTAATTAGGACCTCTATGTTAACCCGGAAAATTTATAATTTGACAGAACTAAGACGCCACACGTTGAAAAGCTGGCTTTACGCAAATTCAAACAAAATTGGAAATTACACAAAAAAAAAACTAAAAAAAAAACGACAATATAATCTTGAAAGTAAATGTATTTCAGGATTAAAAAAAAAATTATATTAAACAAATTGTTGTCTGACAAAACTATAGGGCCTACACTCGTATTTCTTGTATTTCCGAAGGATGCAATTTTCAAAAGTATACTACAAAATTAAATTAGTCATTAAGAGCCTGTAACTATGTGATATTAGATCCGATGGTACAATTTATTTTCATTAACGTATGTCGTGCTCTTTCCAAATGTACCATTATTATTTCAATCAATCGAAGATCACTCCAATTACAAGAACTAAACAATGAAATTTCGGCCTGGATTTCGTTAGGACTACAATGTGAAATAAAAGTAGAAAATGTCCGAGAAGTAAAGGTTGATTCGGGGGAGGGGTGAAGCGAACTGACTCGGCGATAGTGTAGCAATAACTACATGGTAATGATCTATTTAGGTTGACTATCTTAATCCTATAAATCTCCCGTAGTTATAGCTCCACGTTTGCCCCGTCTAAAGCAGCCTTTATAGAACGGGAAACGCTTGGGTTTGAACAACTTTCACCCTTTGGAGACTAAGCTAAACCCCCCTGAACCAGCTGTCTTTTTGGTAGGCGGAAGAATAGGGTTTTCTCCGAGTTCTTAGTCGCTTAGAGAAAGGATAAAATGCAAAGTAGCTCTCCTTTCGATAACAACCTGGCCCAGCTAAATCGAAGAAGGCTAGCGTGGGGTTTCGATTCAGTCGGAATAGAGAAACATTTCTCAAAAGAAGAAGCCGAGAGTTTTTTCCAAGCCCCGAGCTTTCCTTGTTTTATGCTAATACGCCCGAAATTTATTTTCTCCAAATCTAAAAGAGATTCCTCCAAACTCGAAATTTATTCCGAATCGCGACCCTCGATCCCACCCCTTTAGCTCAAAAATAGACCCATCTACAACTTCCAATGGCGCGTTTCGTAACTTTTCGGCCCCACGATGTCACCTTTGAAGGCGACGAGGGAATGGAACACGTGATGAAGCAATACCCTCGACAAATTTAGAAATTATCAATATTGAACAACGTGGAAATCTAATTCTCCAGTAGTTACTGCTCTATGTCACTATTTACAGAAAGGTCAAATTGTAATTTAAGGGTCAAATATAGAAGATAATTTAATTATTATCTTCAAAAGTTCATACGAACATTAAAGAGAGGTTTGATACTACGTCACCGCGCTATGATCACGTGCATACTGTAAAGGCTACGGTTGATTCTCGCGCATTTTGCCAAATGCAGTGATTAGCTCGCTTACGCGCGGTATTTTTCGTGAAAATACTTAATCCTGAACAAGTCCTACCTTTCGTATCGAAAATATCGTTAATTATCCTGAAATAAACTACGTCATATGTTGTAAAAATTTTAAGTTTATTAAGAACGCGTTAACCCAGAGGTATAAAAAAAATTGAATGTGTATTATGTCGTTTTAATAGTATGATAAACTAAAAATATAATCCATCGGGCGTCAGAAAAACACAATGGTGTGCAGCCTCACTTTAACGCATTTTTTATCACTACATAAATACGCGTAAAAAAATGGTGACGAATGATAAGCAAGCCTAATCCGTAGTCAAGATTTAACTACGAGGGGAAGAATTGATTGCGCTATACTTCTACAACGTTATCAGATGATTGTGACGTCAACAACTAAAAAAAGAAAAAAAAAGGGCCCAACTGATATTCCGGATGGCAAATAAATTTTCTCAAGTTGTCTCCCATTTCTTTTAATATCCGAAAAGGCAACGACTAGCTACAGTGACTATAGCAACGGCAGCTTCTACAAGTACACCAATTTCCGGGACACACACGCGCGCGCTAAAGGAACCAACTAGGCCTATATAGTACTTGTATTTCCTAACAAAGCTCTGGCTTTCTTTATTCGTCGTGTTGTCCGAGCTGTAAATACATCTAAACCATTTAGGGAAGGAAGCTCGGCCAGACACGCGACGAACAACCTACGAATCGACTTAAATGCGCGTGTCTTCGTTAAGCCTCGTACCTCTCCTATACGAAACTGTATATAAAGGCCTTAACTTTACTCTGACGAACTCGAGTACACTTTCATTGTCTTAATACGGATTAATAGCGACTCTTAAAAGACAAGAAACTAGGGACGCAGTCTAAAGAAAGGACAAAAACATAACACGCTATACTTCGAAAAACACAGAAATTCACTCTAATCCCGTATATACCCAGCAAACTCGCCTACAAGCGGAAGAATATATTTACAAATACCTTTTAATTTCCTCAGTTCCCATTTAAAATAAATATTAGGCCTAATAATTTATAAAAAATCTATGCCAGGGCTCCCAGCGCATAGCCCAGAAAAAATTATAGGTTTTAAAAGCCAAAAAAAATTATAGGTTCAAAAATATCAATTTATAGGACTTTTTATAGGTTTTTAGTTTCGAAAAATAGGTTTCTCTGACATGTAATGCAATATAGGCTCTATAGCCTCTAGACCTGTCCCTCTGCCTTTCTTTGGCACTACTAGCTACTCACGCCCCTCTCGACAGTCTACCTAACCTCTAAAAAAATAGAGTAATAATTACCAGTGAGCTAGGAGAGGAAACCTTCCTGCCACAGCTTGGTTTTTTGCAATCGTTTGCACTTTTTCAAGCAAAAGTATAATTTTTATAGTTATTTAGCTCATTCCTTTCGAATTTTATCACCGAAATTGAACAAATTACCCAAAAAATAGGTATTATAGGTTAAAAAGTGCAATTATAGGTTTTTATAGGATCACTTCAGAATTATAGGTAATTATAGGTATTATAGGTGGTCTGGGAGTCCTGCTAAGCTTATCGACGAAAATTATATCAAATTATCATAACCTAAACCCCCCCCCCCCCCCCCAAATAAAAACGCTAGCGGTGTTTTGATTCCGAGTGTTTTTTTTAAGAACTTCAACCTAAATTCCATTAAAAGTCGTAAAGATAACTTGAAATAAAATAGGCCTAATATTGAATCAATTTTAACAATTATTTTTTTAACTTCGAATACATTTTTAAATGGTTTATATTAATATTTTAAACGTTAACTGAAAATTGCGCCTAAACGGAAGACTTTAAGCTTAAAACAAAGTCAATCTATTAAAAAATAAGAATAAGAAATAAAAATGAAAAACGCCTAGCCTGAAATTTTAATGTCAATTAATTATTCGGGAGCGTGTTTTAAATTTAATTAAACGACGAAGAGCAGAATTAATGAAAGGTGAAAAAAAAAAATGTGGCCAACCTAGACAAACATTTCTGACGTTACAAGGGAACCTATTTTTTGCTACACTTCATGTACTACTTTTTTAGAAAAAAGAAATCTTGTGGATTCTTCAGAGGCGAGCTTGGCTGCCAAATTACGCTTCATTAGCATATGAGATTAAGCGTAAACCTCTTTCTTAATTCACCCCTCGCTATCTCACTCTCTCTCCTCCCAGGGCAAGTAAAAAAAAAAAAAAAAAAAAAAAAAAATGGTAAAAAAAGGGACAGAATTTGAAACAAGTGAATATAGTGTAGTTGTCAAGAAATATATCTTATCTCCCTATGGAGTTAAACATTGCTTATCCCTCCGCTTAAGTTTTGACCATTGCGTAACCTCATTTTGAAACGAAAATATAGTTCATCCATCGACTTAGAGGCAATAAAGTCCTAGGCGTAAGAGTATTCGAAATCGATTCATTTTTGGGAAATAAGTCAAAACACAAAAATAGGTTTAAACAAAAATATAAATAAACTTAAAATAAATTGCATAGCATCTAAGGCACTAGGGTAGGGTCGCCTAATTCTGAACGCTTTTTAATAAATCTTAGATCTCGTTTGCTATGGAATTTTTACCGACGAAGTTAAGTATCTGATTTCAAGATTGAATCGTCGCGGGAGTTTTTCGTATTTTCAGAATTAGAAAGTTTTAGACATATTTTGAAATTACGTTTTCGCGAAGGGTTTGTGGCCAATTTCTGGGTTTGAGAACTCCAACTGTACGACGAAATCGATCGCATAAGCCCGCGATTTTTCCGAAGCTCGTAAAACCTTATTTCCTGGACCCTAAAGGGAAACATTCCCTTAAAAACGGTCTAATTAATTATGCTAATTATCGCGGTTGGCTAATTAGGCCTTTAGGGTCGTACCTTCTCCGGATATTTTCCTAGGGTGTTGAAGTCGCGTTCCTCGAATAGCCCGGTTCTTAATCTACAAAATGAGCCCTTCCATCTTTAAATCGACCCAACCAAAGTTAAGTTATAAATTTTTAAATGAAAGTGTTCAGAATTAGAAGCGTTTAGAATTAGGCGACCCTACCATATACCAACTCGAAGTGACTTGAACTGTAGTTTCATATGTAGTTCCGGAACTCGGTAAGAAAAAAAAATGTAAGAAAAACATTTGCCAAAGCTTTCCATGGTAATTTCTATTAACTCCTACGAAGGAAAATTTCTCAACTTTTCTTTTTTTTTCTTCTAAATTCCCCCTACCCCTTTCGACTCTTCCTTGACTGGGGCTAAAACAAAAAAAGATGCCTTGAGTTGGGCAGAGGATGGGGCGCGGAGGCATACGCGCTTCGTAGTATCGAGAGAGAATGAGAGAAAAAGAGTCGACAAGTTTGGAAGCTCCGACAAGAAAAAGATTTCCGAAGAATAATATTTGCATAAATCAACTCGCAAATTTTCAAACCCCCTTTCCCCATCGCCACCCTCCATTTTTTTATCGCGCGCCTCAAAAAAATTACGCTCTCGATGCAAAAAAAGACTTATTACGTATATTCACTTTCATTTAGGGAATTCATTCGCCGCGCGCGCGAATATCTTAAAAAATTGACTGGCTTATCCCGAGGCAAAATTCCATTCAAATGTCTGTCTAAACAAGTTACTTCGTACGCGGAAATGATGGAATAAAATTAGGTTTTGTTTTATAATTATCGGTCTAAAGTTTAAATCGAAGATATGAAGAACATACAGAATGAGAAAAGTTATTCAGATCTATATTAACAAAAACGTGGTTAGAAATTGTCATTTGCAAAATATTTTACATTTTGATATGAAATTTTGCAATTACTTTGGTTACACCTTTATAGGAAAGCGCTTTCCATTAAAACGCTCTTCCATTACTTAAGAGTTCGGCGTTTGGACAAGAAAATATCCGTTTGTTTTATCTTTATTCGTAATTTGGAAATTACGACGGGAAGTCTATGATAAATGCATGTTATCGCGAATAATTAACTTATTATTATTGATTATTATTCACAAAAAAATGATTAAGCACATTTTTATGGATTATCTTATCCAAACCCCGAGCTCTACCAATACTCATGCAATGGCACTCACACTTCTAAAAGTGGATAATAATGGAAGTGTCCAATTGAAGCCCATCGTTCACACAAGAAACTTTGAAACTGTTGATTATCAAACCGTTTTGAATGTTCAAATCCACTTTTAAATCAAATAATTCCGTTTTTGGACAAAGGATCTTGACAGTTGACCCGAAAAATGTCCATTTTAACCTTTCCAAAACGGTTATAAAAGGTTTCAAAGTTTTTAATGTGAACGTGGCTATAGTTGAAGCGGAAAAGTAGGAAACTCCTAGCGGTTATAGAGTGAACTGATTTAGGTTTAGAATGTCAATAGGGTTTGCTATTGAATTAAAATCGGCGGTTATATAATATAGCAGCAATTCACTGGGTGGAAATAATAATAGCAAATTTATTTATTTTCATAGGTTTTTGAATGATTTTCGATAATTTGCAGTTATTATTAACTTACTTGGACAAGATAATCAACAAATATTTGGATAATAAGTTAATTATTAATAATAAGGAGTTAAATATTTGGATTTATTCGTGGATAATTGCAAATTTTAAATAAAGACAAAGTAAACAGAAATATCTTGTTCAAACACCGATACCACGTTGTTAAAATCATTCACAATCGCGTGATATACGCCAATTTGTAACCCCGAGCTACGTAACATTTGATGATACTCGAACGATTTCGTTCGATTTCTCAAACTCGATATTTTTTCGATAGATTTCTATTATTTTTTTTTTTTTCTTCTTCTTTTTAAACGGGGATAACGACGAGAGAGTAATTATTATATCGATCGATAAAACGAGTGGCAAAAAAAGAATCTGAATAAAAGAAAGTAAGCGAGAGAGAGGGCTATAGCAGGGAGGGATACGGGTCGGGGTTTCGAGAAAGTTGACTTAGGGCTGACGGGCGAACCAAGATGATGGTGGCTCGAGATAGAGAAGAGACCAAATGAAATTACGAACAGCTACTATACGCCTATAGCGAAGATGTATAGCTAGGCTAAGCTGGCTTCCCGTAAAAAAAGAAAGGGAGACGATTTTATATAAAGTTGATCGCTAATGACTCTGACCCTGTTTTAAGGCGGAGGAAGGGTTGAAACTAGGAGCTTTTTACGAATAAGACGCCAACTTAGGACGGGGAGACTAATTCCTTGACTAAATAAGAAGGGAATCGGGCCCCCCACTCACCCCACCCCTTTCTTCTTAGTTTTCAATTATAAAGATATCGGAAGAAGAAGAATTTCCAAGTCCGATGAAATCCCCGACTACGGAGCTCTATACGTGTAAGCGCAAGTAAATCATCCTTCAAGTTTACAACAAGGCATGTTATCATTGGTATGTGATTCTGAAAGTTTCGCCCGAGGAGAGAGGAACTCTAATAAACGGTCGAGATACGGAATTCGAAATTGCGTTCTCTAGCGGTTGAGATTGGAACTAAGTAGGCCGTACAGATATTGCACCGAACTGTCTAGACGTTTACGGAGGTGAAAATGTATCGACGGAAAACAACTCTCCTCTGTCTCTCTCTCGCGAAACGAAGGAACGTGTCTCGCCCGGCCGTCGCGATTTCGAGTCTGATTTACTCTTAACTGGGCCTGGCCGCTTTTCTGTACAAACTTCGGGTGAAACCGTGGGCTGAGAAAATCGGA
This sequence comes from Odiellus spinosus, assembly GCA_963920705.1. Taxonomy (NCBI): domain Eukaryota; kingdom Metazoa; phylum Arthropoda; class Arachnida; order Opiliones; family Phalangiidae; genus Odiellus; species Odiellus spinosus. Next base: position 7,145,397 of record OY987234.1, read on the forward strand.
CTCACTGTCACCCGTAATATGTCGTCTTATAAACTTGAAGGATTATTTACTTGTGGTGGAAGATTTAGCTGCCACTATGCAGAAGAGAGAAAACTCTATAAAATATGTAAAAAGCTTTCCGATGGGTATAATTATGGATCAGAGCCGTGCATACCGCCTCTGGCACTTTTAGCCCGCCTATCTCCCCTTTACCTTCCCTTCACCCCAAAAAATAGAAGAGTGTTGCTATTCATTCTTACTATTTGGAACGCGATCAAAACGAGTATTTTATTTATACGCCTTTCACTTAATTGTCTCAAAATCAATGGATATATTATATATAATTTGTCAAAAGAAATTGGTGCTAGTACTTGGGTGTGTATAATGTTTCTTGGAACATCATTCTGAGGGAGAGATTCAATACTGGGAAACAAACGCTTAATAAGAGGAGTTTTCCACTGACTATTTCTTTCATGCGAGGTTTAATATCGCGTATCAATTCGCCTCAGGTTTAATCCATTAAGAAAACTCCGCTCGAATGGCGGCCGCCGGGTTCTTAGAAGTACAAGATTTTTTTGATTATTTTTTTTTTTTATAATCGCCTTACAACTTTGTCTAGATATAGAATATCAACTCTAGAAGATTAACCGGAAATCGAAGGGCCCGCCGGAATTTTATTTAAAATATCTTTAAGCTCGACTGACTAAATGTACGAAGCTATATATAGACTCGGAGACTACTCAACCCGTTTTCAGATTCAATTTCGAAGCCAAAAAAAATTATGAATTGAAACATAATAAAATAAAATAAAAGTGGCGGTTGGAAAATTTCAAAATACGTAACTAAAGTAGCTTCCGCGTGCCTTGGATGCGGCATTGACGCGGCCTATACACACCCAACTAACGACTGGAAGCATCGGTAACTTTTTACGACGCCATTTACCAGCAAAGACCGCCTCCCCCCTCTCGACTAGTAATAAAAATATTTTATACTCGCCCTCCGTTTTTACACTCGAGTGAAAAGCAAAGTCTCGAAAATGAATTAAAAATTACGCCATCCACTTCCCATCAATTCAAAAAGTGGCGCCTTATAAAGTCTCTAGGGGTCGCCAGGGCGCGATGACGTCAGAATTCTTCACGCGCTAAATGGCACGAGTTGATCATACGTATATATAATTATCTTATGTATAGACCTAGAACTTTTAACAATGTAACCTATCTTAAATTCTTAATAGATAAAGATGAATAAACTAATAAAGGCACGTTTTCAATCAAGTTTTTTGGACAAAAAAGTAACTTTTTCGTTATAACTAAGGTAAATTTCTATAGTTACGACGGAAAAGTTACGTTTTGGCCATAAAAATCTTGATTGAAAATGAGGCTTAACAAAGCTAGATACCGTTAGAGGACGCTTATTAAAGCAAGGCTTTGTTTATATTCTATTAAGATAGGTGTCCACTAGCTGTTATTATTCCTACGTCTAGATAATTTTTAGATACAGTTTGACAAACGCGTCAATTGGTAAATATACTCGGGAAACCTATAAATATTACCTATTATCACGTGCGTAAATTAATTCTATAACTGGACGCTTAGCCGTAATGAGTTAATCAAACGAAGAACGCGTACGTATAAAGCGTAGCTAACTTTAATAAAGTAAATAACGCATTGTAGAAGGTAACTACGCGTTCGCGTTGAAGGTCAAACCTGGAAGATACGGTTTGAAATCGTAAATTAGCGCGGGAACTCGGCTTAGAAGTTTAAACGTCAATTATTCGGGTGTTTAACCCGTAGGTGAACGGCTGATTCGATTCGCTCGAGAAAACAATTTAATCATTTGCCTCGAAATGAGTGCAGTATCTATCGTAGACGCTATACGATTCGAGCTTATATTGGCTACAAAATTCTCTATTATAAACTCGCGAGAACTCGAGGTAGAATTTAAGAGCTCTATAATATAGATTTCGTCTCTCTCTTCCGCATGGTGACTAAGAGCGATATCAAAAGCGAATGAAGGTAGATAAGGGGATGAGAGAGATATCGAGCTGTTGTACTATAGATGCTACGCGAACAAATGTTTATCATACATTAGGGAGGAGATGGGAGTTTCGCCGCGACGACCCGATAATAATTAATAATCCACTAGGGGGTGAGCGAGTGAAGGGGAAGAGGGGGTCGTCGGCTCTTCATTGTTCCCGCAACTACGAATTAAGGAGGGTTGGATCGTGTAGGAAGGGAGGCTACAATGTTCCATAGGTTCGAGACTCGCGGGAGTATAAAGCGTAGGTGACGGACGGTGTCGCCAATTTTCCTCCTATATAGAGGCTAGGGTATATAATATTCCCTTATACCAGAATGCGGATATTCGAATATTCCAATCAAAACAGATTTTCAATTGGAATTTCGCTATCTTCCGCGATTTCAAAGGCGTACAATCGTTAAAGTGAAGCAGTCATGGATTTTTCATGAATTCCAAATGAATTTTCTGGAAGATCGTTACAAAACGATTCAAAATTTATGTCATAGAAATATTCCCCGACAGTAAATATACATATTCTTACAAATGATAAAATTAAAAATATAATCCATAGGCATTAAAAAAATGCTAACAGCCTCACTTTAACGTATTTTAATTAATCTTATATCTTATTATCGAAGATTCCGAGCAACGATACGAGGGAATAACGTCATTTATACAAGATCATTTACAATTTATTCTTCAAGTATAAAGAAATTAATATAATCAATAAGAAATTTCGTTACTTTTAAAAAGCCAATAAAATAAATTAAACTTGACGGGTTTATTAGTTATTTTCATTTATTTAGGGTGAGGGAAAACACTAGATTTATTTATTCACGAGAACAATAATTACCGTCGGTATATAATTACCATTAAAACTAATTAGAGTTTGATCGATTTTTCGATATTTGAGAGTATACAATATTCATTGGGGGGGAGGAAGTTATTTAAATTTCATATAATATATTATCTTGATCGTCCAACGTGGAAAACGCCTTAGCGACTAGATAATATATTAATTTATCGGTGAGGCGTTGTTAATGAATTTATTGAAGGGACACTAATATATAGGATATATTTTATATCACGAGTCACGACGAGGACAAATCCCTTGGCGACGACGAAGGAGGTAAGGGAGATTTCAAATTCGAAAATACATTACAAAACGCGCTTCGACGACCATAGCTTTCCTGTTATAGGCGATAACCTCGTATTGCCCGCGAAGGGGAGCCAAACATGCATAAATTCCTAAAATCATAACATCAATGAATCGACGACGGAGCCAAAATTGTAGAGCAGATCCTATTTTCTCCCATCAATACGTTAAAGGCGCTATGGATTTAATACACGGGGCTGCGGGGTACCTATAATGGCGGCCAAACCCTACATACCAACGCGAACCCCTTTTCAAAAGCCTATTAATTCACGAAGCGACTCTAAAACGATACAGTCGAACCCGAATTATAATCTTCAACCCACTTAATTGAATAGTAAAATATACAAGATTTTAATTTTCAGTCGAGTCTCGAGGCTAGTTTTCCCGCCATTAGTCAAGAGACGCGCTATTCGGAACGCCAACGCGTACGTGAGGAAACTATACTTTATATATATATATATATAGTTCGGCGTTTACGTTCGCGGTATATACAGTTTTCTCTTTGTATACATCTTTGAACATTCTACGCTTGAGAAAATTCCTAAAGGCCTACAAACATCCCGCTGAACGGAAAGAGAGAGAGAGAGGTTTAGGCTTAACTTCTAGCACGCTCTTAACTCCCCCGTTTCCTTAAACACGTCCTTCCCTAGCTCTCCACCGCTATCCGTAATATCCATTATCCTAGCAACCGTTGCTAAGGAAACCATCTCTCTTCGCTCCTCGTACTCTGATCTTTTCCCATGGCGTACGAGTTGGCGTCGCTTTTTGCGAGTTCAACTTATCCTCCTATCGCTTCGTACACGTGGTGGTTCGTCGTTCCTATCATACTAGAGTTATATCGCTATACATGCTCGCTTAAAGGAAATATTTCACTAGAAAAAAGTTTTTTTCTACGATAAGTTTTACGCTATGCAAGATAGCGATAATCAGAAGGCTAAAATATATTTAGGATGCTTTGGTTTTCGGTTGGGGATGTGATGTACCCCCCCCCCTCTCAGTTCCTATCGCATTCCCGTCTCGTCAACGTCCATCAGAAGAACTAAGTCGCGAATAACATCAACAATAAAATGAAAATATAAGAATCGGTTGAAACGCGTTGCTAAGAGACATAAACAAATTTAAGGAATGGAGATTCCAACGTCTCTCCCGTGATTAAAATTGCATGTAGGATTGCTACATTATTTGTATCCGAAAGAGAGTATATCGGAAGGGAATACAAATTCTCAGAATATTTCGTTTTAATTTTGCCACTGATTTTTGAAACAGTTGTCGAGGTGATTGAATAATTTATATTTCTAAAAGGCTTCTATAAGTCAGAGAAGCGTACCGAAGCGTCCGGTAAGCTATGAGCTAACATATTTTCTATAGAGGACGTGGTATCCCCGGTACTCGTCGCTAAACGCAGCCGTTATACGCGAACGTTAGAGGTCAATCAATAAAACCTGGTTCAGTTGGGATTTTTATTTTTATTTAGGAGTGGTCAAGCTAGATGGGCGGCGAGTAATTTATCCTAAATGGATATTAAATTGACCTTATAGGAGGCTACGTCTTACCCCTAGTGTCAAACTGGGTCAAGCTTTATCTCCGAACCGTCAACTTGAACAAGTTATCGGAAAAACTTTAATAAATTCCAAGCTGATATAAATATATTTATTATTTCCAAAATTTTGTTTTTCACGGGAGGAGCGAGTTTAAAATTGAAGCACGCGAGGCTTTCGAAGCGTGCGTTTTCAATTCTTATCGGTTTCTAGAATCAAACTAGGCCCGGCAACTCCGGGTTGTTATAATCGCGCGGTGAAGACTATTTGAAGGAGGCGAGGTTAGCGCGTATATTACAGCTATTTTCGCATTAACGTCGACGCGGATACGAGAACGAAATGTTTACGAGCGATAAACGCCAACAAGTACCCTAAAATATAATGACTCAATTTAAAATCTAGCCATATAAAACTCCCGATTAATAAAAAAATGAAAATAAAAATGTAAAATAGCCTCGAAGGAAAAATTAAAGTCGTTTTTAAAGAGAATATGAAATCTTTACGCGAACTATTTTTAATGAATTTATTTATTCGATATATAAATAAAAGGCCGGGTTTTTAATTAGTTTAAAATTGGTTTGTCATTAAATATTTAAGTTCATTTCTTCTCTATTCGGTAAAGCCAAAAATTAATAAAATAACAAAAGGTCTAGTATTCCACCGAGGTGGGGTAAAAACAGCTTCGTCAAAATCGTTTCATTCCCCTTTGCCTATTCACCGTATGGAGAAAAACGTAGAAGTATACAAACACCATTCCAAATTTTACGTGTCTATCGTGCTTGCGTGCGCGGAGAGAAGAAAGATATTTTTTCCTCGCTCTAATTCTATAACTAGACCGTGAAGCTTCAGACCCGAGATATTCACAGGGAATGATTACGTCATCCAAATGGATTTTAAGTGGCTGTGAATACCACGTGACTTTAATAAGGCGCTTTCTACTGGCTGAGACAGTCCTAGCTTTTGGTTCTTTTATTTATTTTTGATAAAACATTACTCGTTTGACTTCATTATACCTTAGATTCTAACTTTGAAAGTAATATTTTAAAATTTTGAGATGTTTTTGAATCTGTTACAAATTTATATTACGAGTTATTTGTTGCTAAGAAGGAATAGTTCTACAGAATACTTTGTACCGAGAAAATAAACAAGATAGAAAATACGTAATTTCAAGGTAAACCTTTAAAACTGAACAAAATTTACGGATTTCAATAAATTGTTTCTAATCTAACTGCACCGAGCGCGATACTCGATTCAGTCTATGCCGATTATAATCGATATACTATATAAAATATTCTTTAATAAGCTTTCTCTTGATATGTGGCGCCACTAAAAAACGGAGGTTTAGTAAGCTTTAAGCTATATCTAGTATCGTTTCCCATTATATACGGAGAAGCTTTCTTCTCCATCAGGCTGAAGGCTTAAGGTTCGCCGAAAATCTTCCCGGCGAAAGCCCACTCTCCTCCTTTCGTCTAGTTTCGTCATTGAAGGGCAAGGCGAGACCCTATATACCGCGCGTGGGCACCCAACCTTTCGCCTTAAATCCAGGCTCACGCGAAAAATCCCAAAAATTAGGAGACTTTTTGTCTTTCTTTTCTCGTATCGGCTCGACCCCCAGCAACCGAAACAAAAAACGCGTCAAAAACACGCCAGTAAAAGAAGGAGATTGCAACGCGAACGAAGATGGGTTCCTATTCCTTTAACTCTTTTCAAAACAAGACGGTTGGCATTGGGCTACACGGTAGTTACGTAACATGACTCGTTTTGGCGGACAAATTACTAATTGTACCCTAATTATAATTATACGCCATAGTTTCCGTTAACCTTGCCTAGATAGTGGTACCAGCATTAAAATAATTGTTTCATAATTACTATAATATATATTGAAATATCAAATTTAAATTAGTTATTAATATAGTAGTTAATATTGATACATCTAGAATAAAATAGTTTAAAAAAAGGCCCATAGGTAATATACAACACCATGCATTTGCCTGTATTAACTGGAATACGGAAACAACATGGTCTGTCAAGTCCCCATATTTATTTAATAACTAAAATGTATCGTTTAAAAACTAAAATTTATCATTTAAAAACTAAAAAAATAAAATTTATCATTTAAAAACTAAAATTTATCGTTTAAAAACTAAAATTTATCATTTAAAAACAAAATTTATCATTTAAAAACAAAATTTATCATTTAAAAACAAAATTTATCACTTAAAAACTAAATTTATCACTTAAAAACGATTATTATATCATAATTATGTCCTTACATCTAGGTGTTTAAGTCCCCCAGACCCCCGCGACATTATAATCCATTTTTAGCAAACATGGCGGCCTTTTTGAATCAACTCGTTGAAAATAAAGAAGCCCTAAAACGTATCTTGACCGCCGCCTTCCTCGTCACCTACCCCCGCGAAACGCAAATTCATCGGTAAGCCTCAGCCCCCCCGTAGATCGGCGAAGTCAAAGATCGTAAATTCGTAATCATCAATAAGGCACCCTTCACTTACCCCTAAAAAAATGAAATCTTTTAAACTCACCGAATTTGGGGGGACCAAAACAGATTACATCCTAAATTCCAGATAGTTTAGACATCCTTTGCTCACGTATTACAAGAATTCACGACATTTTAAACGCGAATTAAACCGAATTTAATTTTAGTAAAACAACGGCGTACCGTTACATGTTGTCAGGCGCCATATTAACTCTAGAGTCTAGACGGGGAAGAAGGGGGAGGTCCGAGGGGGGCGTAACGAGAGGGCATGACTGGAAATAAGCAAAAATATTCTAGAGTTGCATTATGGGCGGAAATTCCTGATAATAAAAATAAATATGTAAAACTATGAATAATTAAAACATTTTGAAGTGACATTTTAAAGCTAAACTAAGGTCGAAAATAATTATAATAGTTTTAAAATTGATCCTGACACACTTTAATTGTTATAAAATGTTTCAAAATTGATAAAAATTAATTGAAAACGAAAATTAAACAAATTATTAGGGCACCCATGGAGTAATAACACTAAAAGCTATAGGAGTAGAAGTTGTAATTTTTAATTTAAATTAATTATAAGCAAACCGAGGTTATTTTTGTAGTTTTTAAAGTGAAGCTAATAATAGGCACTTTCGCGAGAGACTCTTTGGATTCGAAGCCGGACGCTAAAAGGCTTAACTTATAAAAACAAATTATCCTACCACGGCGACAATCTCTTCCGTTTTTGACTTCATGCCTTTGGTGGGAACTTTTTATTTTTGAGAAATTTTAAATTATACTTTTATTTGAAAATGAATAACCTGATAACCGGAAAAATAGGAAAATATAGGAGAATACCGTGAACTCTATAGTGACTAAAACTATAGTTTCGAGTAACTAAAAAAGGGTACAATTCGGAAGGAACAAATGACTCGGTTCGTATTGAAAACTGCGATTATTGGTATATCGGAGAGAATGGCGTCTGCTGCGAGCTTCTTCGATCTTATGATCGCGCCACGAGATTAAAGGATTTGAAGCGGCGATCCGAGAGAGAGCCAAAAAGAAACTAAAGGAACCCAACGAGGCCAAAATACCCGCGATCCTTTCCCGAGACAATCCCACGACACTGTTTTTTTTTCTCCCCAGGGGGATTTAGCCACTGAAACTAGTAGGTATCTTAAAATTACACGCCGAAAAAAACGATACTCGCTATATGTTATTTATTATAAAGGGTCAAGTATGTTCGAGGTAATGGTTCAAATAAGGTCGTACAGGATTTGACGCGTCTAATTAATTATTAGGAGAATAATTAAATAATTACTCGAAATAACCATCGTTAAGCGAATAATTAATATGAAAATGAAGTTTTCCAACCAGCGTAAATAATTTTGTTAATCAAGAAAGCATAAAGGCTAATTTTCACCAATTTTGGCAGCAAAAAGCTAAAACAACAATAAAAAAAAAGCGGTAGAAACTATCTAAAGCTACGTTCACACTTGACACTTTGGAATCGTTTTTAAACAGTTTCGAATTTTCAACTCTTCTTTTAAAGATATTAATTTTGTTGCTTGATGAAAGATCTACACGGGTGACACCAAAATTGCATAATTTGACCTTTCCAAAACTGTTTAAAAGGGTTTCAAAGTCTGTAGTGTGAACGCGGCTTAAACAATTTTTAAAACAAAAATTTGTTTCGCTGGCTAAAAAAAAACATTTTTTCCCGCGTAAAGATTTAGCCTTAAACTCAAATTTCAAAATATTTTCAGTAAAGTATTACAAGTTTTCTTTTCAAAAAAAAAAAAAAAAAGGGAAATCTCAGGATCTCGAAAACGAGATTAAAATTTTCAAGTACACCGACATGTAATTATACATTTGCAGTAATAATCCGCGTAGGCTTTGGCTACATTAAAGCATAAGCCAATATAAGATACCATTATGTAAAATATTATCTACACAGGAGGAAATTAATAAAACACACGGAAATACGAACTATTTCGGGATCATGTTTTTCGTTTGAATAATATCATATTTATATAAGTTTATTGCGGGGCAATGTTTTTATTTTTCGCTATATAACTTAACGTAATGGGTTTGTTTTTGTAAGCGATATTATAGAGTTAGGAATCAAAGCGGTCGTAAACTCTCCAATAAAAATAAATAGTACAAAGTCGATATCTTAATTCCAGAGCCAAGCTATATAGGGACATTGGGAGAATGAACTTTGAATCAAACGAGACACCGCTAGCACTAGCGCTTCAATTTATTTAAAGGGAAACTTGGACCTAAAAATTGAACAATTTTTCAGAGTTTTTAGACACGTTTTTGGTGTTTAAATTAATTTCTGAAGTTTGGCAAAATTTGAAAAAAAAAAAAAAATAAATATATAAATTCGGACCAATCATATTATTTCAGCCTTCAACAGCGCTTGTAATGTCCTAACATTAAAACAATAGGCCTGCGTTTGATGTCATGTTCTCATTATAAGGCTGAAATAAATTAATTTATGTTAATATATTACAAACACTGTTGAAGGCTGAAATAAACTGATTGGTCCGAATTTATATCTAATTTTTTTCAAGTTTTACCAAACTTCAGAAATTAATTTAAACAACAAATATGTGTTTAAAAATTTGGAAAAAAATCATCGAATAATAAAATGGTGATTCCGAAAATAAAATCAATAGCTGGTCCATTTTTAGCTCCAACAGGGTGACCACTGAAAGTTTGAAAATTCTATATAGGAAATATAGGAAATTTCTTTGCGAAATATAGGAAAATATAGGAAGAATTTTATGTAAAATATAGTATAAAATAGGAAGAAATAAGTGTAAAATATATGATAAAATAGGAAAATAATTAAAAGTAGGAACCATGTTTATTATTGCATCACAGCTCTCGCCAATGGTTTAAACATGGTATTAATATGACCCAATTGCTTAAATAGTATGGAATTTTACAGACTATTTTAACTGGAAAATGTACAGTTAAGCTAAAATAAACGTATACAGCCACAGCTGACAGTATGATTTATAACTTTACCCTTAACTAGAGATTTTGAGTTGAAATATAGGAGATTATAGGAATTGCCATTAAATTATAGGAGAAAATAGGAAGGAGGTGAAAATATAGGAAAAAAATAGGAAATATAGGAAAAGTGGCCACCCTGCTCCAAGTTTCCCTTTAAAACAGCGAACCATTAGGCACCCTCCCCCTTTCTTTTTATTATTTTTATTGCCTTTTTTATTTTTACAAGGATCATATAGGACTTGTAAAAACATTAGACTAAAAGCCTAGCTGGTAAAATGTGTCGAATAATAAGTCGTGGCGTCGCCGAATCAAATGCAATTTAATATTCAATGTCCCCCCTCCCCTTTTACGTTCAATTGGCCACAAAAAAACCAAACCGTAAGAAAACGAATATTATAATGTTAACGCGAATGAAGGGAGCAACGGAAAGAAAAATGCTGTAATAGTCACGCTACATTAGCTCTTAAAACAGCGCGCCAGATGCGAGACCAACGGAACTAAAATAAAAACTGCCATTGCGCTAAAAGGTATAGACCTTTACTAGGGAACAAACTAAAAAGGAACTGAATTTTACATTACAAAAATCAAATAGGGGGAGGGTGGTTTCCTAACGCAAACGCATTCTAAAATTAAACGTGAAATGCCTATAAATACTCGCTCAAAATAACCGTGTCTGATTTTTAAATTTAACTAATCGGAAGTTGTCGTTCCATTTATAATTTTTAAAACATTACATCAAATCGCCTCTGCTAAAAATTCATCACGCGATCAATTAAGTTTCAGATTTTTTTTCGAGTTTAAAATTAAATATTTTACAAGACTTGACGATTGTAGGACTATTAACCATGTACACCTACCTCAAAATATAAGAATGAATAACAAAAAAATGTAATATTAATAAGCGTCCTCTAATGGAAAAAACAGTGCGACCGAACGTAAAAGAACTAACAAAACCTCGCGCGTTTTTACTATGGATAAAGAATAGGTAAACACACACGTAATTTTGTAAGTTCTTTCACTTTTGCCCGCACTGTTTGATCCGTTAGAGGACGCTTATGAATAGTACATGTTTTTATTCATATTCATCTATTAAGATATATATACATTGTTAATAGCCGTATAGGTTCAATTTTGAGAAACAAGCGTTCTTGTGGGGTGATTCCACGACAAATGGTCACAGCTTGTCAACCCGACCCCCACCGATTTGGCTGAAATTTGGTGTAGGGGGTTTTTACCATCGTAAAAACCGAATTTCCCATTATTTTTGCAATCGACACAGTAGTTTCGGAGATACAGAATATGGCCATTTCCCGAAATGGCCTTCACCCCGAAAACTGACCATGGCGTAACTTTCGTAATTCTTGACCGATTTTCATCATTCAAATTTCATTTTAAAGCCCATGAAGAATACTATTCGAGTGTATCAACAGCATTTTAAATAGCCTTTTCTATATAGCGCATATTAGGGATCAAACACGTTGACCTTTGACCTTTGCTTTAGACCAATAATTTAAATGGAATTTAACCATTTTTTTCGAATTCCCCGCCTGTGATTTACCCGAAAATGATGAAATCCCAAAGTATTATTTCTAGTTCTCGAGATATTCATGTTTTAGTTTAACCCCCAAAAAAGTTTATTTCATTTTCTATCATGTTTTTAATGAAAAATCAATCAGTTTTTGGTTTTTTTAAATTCCAACTCAACTTTCACCTTTAAACAAATATTTTGACTTAGTGCAACATTAAGATTTTCTATTTCACAGAGGATGTTTTCCCGTATAACCCAGCATTCGTCTTTAATTTGTTTCCAATAATTAAATAATTAAATAATTGAATGGAGGATACATAAATGAAATCCAATACAAACTCTTTCTATGAAAATAGTTGAACTTACTCGTCATCATTTAAAACGGTTCTGCAGTAAGCAATGAATGGGTGCAAGGATGCGTGTGAATTTTTACAATGAAAACCTTGCACCTCGTCCTGAACTACAAAGGAGTCATTTTCAGCAAAATCACCAATAACTTAAAATTTTTATTTAATGATTTCAAATAATCTGACTGGGCTTTAGATGTAAAGAGTTTGTATTGGATTTCATTTATGTATCCTCCATTCAATTCCGCTAATTATTATTGGAAACAAATTAAAGACGAATGTTGGGTTATACGGGAAAACATCCTCTGTGAAATAGAAAATCTTGATGTTGCACTAAGTCAAAATATTTACCCGAAAATCATGAAATCCCAAAGTATTATTTCTAGTTCTCGAGATATTCACGTTTTAGTTTAACCCCCAAAAAAGTTTATTTCATATTCTATCATGTTTTTAATGAAAAATCAATCAGTTTTGAGTTTTTTTAAATTCCAACTCCACTTTCACCTTTTAACAAATATTTTGACTTAGTGCAACATCAAGATTTTCCATTTCACAGAGGATGTTTTCCCGTATAACCCAACATCTTGATAGATATTGATAATTATTGGAAACAAATTAAAGACGAATGCTTCGTTATACGGGAAAACATCCTCTGTGAAATAGAAAATCTTAATGTTGCACTAAGTCAAAATATTTGTTTAAAGGTGAAAGTTGAGTTGGAATTTAAAAAAACCAAAAACTGATTGATTTTTCATTAAAAACATGATAGAAAATGAAATAAACTTTTTTGGGGGTTAAACTAAAACATGAATATCTCGAGAACTAGAAATAATACTTTGGGATTTCATCATTTTCGGGTAAAGCACAGGCGGGGAATTCGAAAAAAATGGTTAAATTCCATTTAAATTATTGGTCTAAAGCAAAGGTCAAAGGTCAACGTGTTTGATCCCTAATATGCGCTATATAGAAAAGGCTATTTAAAATGCTGTTGATACACTCGAATAGTATTCTTCATGGGCTTTAAAATGAAATTTGAATGATGAAAATCGGTCAAGAATTACGAAAGTTACGCCATGGTCAGTTTTCGGGGTGAAGGCCATTTCGGGAAATGGCCATATTCTGTATCTCCGAAACTACTGTGCCGATTGCAAAAATAATCGGAAATTCGGTTTTTACGATGGTAAAAACCCCCTACACCAAATTTCAGCCAAATCGGTGGGGGTCGGGTTGACAAGCTGTGACCATTTGTCGTGGAATCACCCTGTGATTAGATAAAGTGTAAAGTTTACTATAGGTTGTCGTTTCATGAAGAAGACTTAAAGACTTGAGGCGTGGAAAAATAAGTTATTATTTTACCAGGAGGCGTTATAAAGACCTATAAATAAATACGTTGAGTTATTGATTCCCCTTTTAAGTTAACACATAGGGTTATATACGCGCGAGGTTCAACCCCCGGCTGATAATGACTAGTACCTATATATGATACCCCCCTCACCTCCCTAGTTCTCCAACCCCAACACAAACTCCAAGTAAGTCAAGTACAAAATCGGTATTAAATCCCCAGATTTAATATTCAACCTTAAATAACTTCGGACACGTTATAGTCTAGAAAGGTTATATACTTATTTTACCATCGGAAAATTCAATTTCAGGATGAAGTTTGATTCCCTTCTCGGGTCGCGACCCCTTTAAGGTCAAACGGAATATCTTGGCGAATCTCGTTACAAAACTAATCCTTAAATAGTGTTTAATAACAAACGTTGTAAATAAAGTTAAGACGCCGAACTAACAATAATATTATTATTATTACAGTAAATTCGGAATGACACGAACAATTTATATAGTTTATGTCAGGTTACTCAGGTAGAGAGTTCAACACTGCCAAATAGATTAATACCTTTCGAGACTAGATATATAAAGGCGATAATTCCCAATGAGACGAACGGGAAAGAGTATAGCCGGGAAGACGAGAGAGAAGGGGCAATGTCGGGGTGTTGTTAGGAGAAGTGGAACGAAACGGACGCAAATTCCGCCCAACCAATGAGGGGAAACGAGTGTAAGCCTGGCCAAAAGGGATAGGTGGGGGTGTCTGGTAACCCTTCGCTCGAACCGTACTCGACAAGGCCTAACGAGCTTAGACACGCGCTTTTGCCTTATTATGCCTACTCTTCATATATCTATATATATACTCGCTACACTCTTATCGCTGCCTTAATAAGGACTAAAATAGGGTTGAAAAATCACGCTTTTCAATAGGAACATCGCGTAATTCCTAGTCTGAGAATAATTCCAGTCAAAATCAATTCAAGGCTTCAATCGCTACAATAATCGTCTCTTTCCTTAGCTTCGTATCTCTACGATTTATTCGCTAAGAGGTTCATGGAAGGAACATAACCTCGTACGTACTGCAAATTTATAACAGCTTCAGTCTACGAAGAGAATAATACTCGATCACGACGGCATTTCCTCTTAATATAGTGGGTGGATAAAAGGGAAAAATAAAACTATATAAAAAAAGAATTCGATAGATGACATAGACTTTGGATTACATAATGGAAAAGCCTGCGGATTCAAAACTCCCCGACCCCAATTTCTCTTAGTATATACGAGTAAAAGGGTAAGGCCAACGCGTGAAATTGGAGGACGGGGGGACTTTGAAGAAGGGTGAGTACCTACCAACTTTACTACAGTAATGGTAAATGGTATTCCATAAAAACTAATTTAGAAAGATTTGACACTCAATAGATTTTGAAAATGTTTTAAGTATGAAGCGCGTGTACGCAGTTAGCCCCCGATTCTTTCGACCAGTGTTTTAAAAATTGGGTGAGTGGAGGCCTAAATCCCCCACACGCAATAGGGAGGGATTTTTACTCAACCCTTTGGTTCCGCAAGAGACTCCGAAAAGGGGTAAGTAATTCTATAGCTTTATAAAGAATAGACTATAGGAGATGACTCACGAATATTGTGGACATGAGAGAGAGAGAGATGCCTAGGATTAAAATCAGTCACGAATACTTGAATATACAAGTACCGAAACGCGGCTCCTGGCAATAGAGTGATTACCGAAAAAGGAATTGTGTCGAGGCGCGCCAGTGCATGCGGGGTGGCTTCATTATCGAATCGTATTTGATTAGATTAGTCGAATGGGTGCGACCGAAAAATACATTTCATAAGCAACTGTACCCCGGAATGCGTTTCTAATTTGTTGATGGCGACTAATCTATAGTAGAGTTTATTCCAAGGTTGAATTAGCAGCGCGTCTAAAGCTTAACTCTATCTGTTTCTTTTTATTTGAGATAAAAGGGGATCGCGGCTTCTAGAGCGTTGTAAATTCATCGTTGGATTATAAACTAAACTATATTGATTATAAAAACATGTACCCAATAATAATAAATATTAGTATAGTTAGACAGACAGAGGAAACAATGGTAATGACGGAATTAGGTCAAGTTCGTCGCTAAGCCTAACTAGATATTAAATCTGACTCCTGAGTAATAAAATTGGTGTTTATAAGTTCGAAACTCGGTTCAAAGTTATAAAGAGATATTTAGAAATGTATCCGAAACTCTCGTATAACGAAACTTAAAAAAATTTAAACATTTAAAATAAATATTAAATTATAATTCCCAAGTTTTTCAGGTTTAAACCATGAAATCCCATTAATTATTAACTAAAATCTTTAGGCGATGACCAAAAGTACCGTAGAAGGTAAACGTTCCCAAACTATATTAATTTTGTAACTATTCTCTACATATATTTTATATTAATAAGTTCAATATATTTATTTATAGAAGATTTGCGCGTGCATAAATTATAAAATATATATATATATATATATATATATATATATATATATATATATTTATTTTTAAAATTTAGCTTCTTCTTTATTATTTATTTACGTATTATTTTTCTAAAATCAATTAATTAATTAATCAAGCATGCACGCGGAGGCGAATAAATTGCATATCAATGATCCCTTCTTATAATTATTTAATTTAAAAATTCTACGGATTCGAAATAAATAATTTGAAAAAACAATCTTCAAAGCGAGTCGTAAGGTTATCTGACGTATACGACGGGCGAAATTAGGTCAATAGTCTCCTAAAGAGCTGTAAGAGAGGCCGTAATTTGGTAATAAAAACAAAACGAAAAAAGTCGATAAATTAGAAAATAAAAGAAAGGCGCGAATCAGAGGCTCGCGGTATAACAAATACAGAAAGAGACGTGGTTCGTGTTTTACCTCGTCCGAGGGAAGCGAATCCACAGAGTCATTTGTAATTCACTATCTGGAAGAATTGTATTATTTCAGTTGAGCGGAAAACGGCCGGGGTTGTTCTTAATAATTGACTTTAGGGGGAAAAAGAAACGGGGATGGAAATCGCGGCAACCAATCTGCCAAAGGTGAAAGAAACCCCTCTCCCCCCGCGATGGGGTTAAAAACATACTAGCCTTATATACAAAACTAACATCAGTTGGTTAGGAATCAAGGTTTGAAGAAACTACTTTCAAACCTAATTGAATTCAACATTGTGTATCATTCCGCGATATATTTAACTATTACGCGAACTGAAACTGAATTGGAGTCTAAATATAATCACGATAAGATTTCAGCGAGGACTAAAAGCGAGTCCGACTATATACATTTGAACTATATTAGTATAAAGGTTTCAATGAGATGCCGGTAGGAGATGGGCTTTTTCACGTTGATAAGTGCAAGGTGGGCTCCGAATCTCCGATCGACGAGTAGATATAGGGAGGTTTGATGTTTGCCCACGGAACAATGATGTTCTTCTCCCTTTGCTAAGCCTAATTTGCTCGGTAGCCGATGCAACTCTTATCGACCTATAGCCTGGATTTTATCGCCACGGAATACGCCACGCACATTTAGGCTGATTTTTTTTTTGTTGGTATTTTCCTTTTTTTATTCTGGGGTTTGTTCGAGTTGGTTCGTTTTTTCCGCTTCGCAAACTTCCAATAACAATAATATAAGAGCAAAAGTTTCCACCAGAAAAAAAGGGAATTTCGCGTTGAACATAGAAAACAACTCCAACAAACTTTGCATAGGCGCGATATTTTTTTCTATTTTGGTAATACGGTTCTTCCTTCTTTACGATTCGATTAACGCGGATAATATATTATATACTTCATAGGCGAAGCAAATATTTGCGTCTATTATTGACCTACTTTCTTTCGGTACGAACAAGTTCGCGGTATATCTTTTCGGGAATCGGGTTAAAGTTCGCTGGAAATACGGGTCATCAAGGATATGACCTTAAAGTAGCCGTACCAGCGTGTAAAGCGCCCTAAAGTTGGCATTTACTCGTACTTTGTTGTACGAAGGTAACTTGGAAAGCATCTAAGGGGGCAGGCTAATTATAAAACCACGACGGTTTTCGTTCCAATTCAAAATTATGACCTGAACAGTGGGCATCAAACGCGAAACAACGATAAGATTTAGTAATGTCAATTACTCTTAATGACTGTGAGAATTTGGGATTTTGAAAAAAGCTGAAGCGGATTGATAGACGATGTTAAACCTCGTAGAAAGAAAATAGTCCTTGACAAGCGACAACCACCACTCGAATACCATAAAGTTACGTTCGCACTAGACACATCGAAACAGATTTCGTACTAAAATATAATCCATTAAAATCAACATTTTTTACAGTTGACCTCAAAATTGTGCAGTTTGACCTTTCCAAAAGGGTGATTCAAGTCCTTAATGTAAACTAGATCCTATATGAGAGTATAAATATGAAGACAGTACAATCTGTATAAAATTTGGGTAAAAGAGACGACTACTTTTTCCACCATATCCATTTTAATACACGCGTATTCCTCCGCCATATCTTTCTACCCGTTTAAATTGAAACTGATTTTTGACTACTCTTATATAGTAGGATATATCGTATAGAATCGCGAGGGAATTACGGATGGCAAAATATACGTAATGTCGTGAAAGAAAAATTACGGGGCCTGGGGGTAGGGGTCGCGTTTTGACAATGCTCTTACGGGATAAAAATACAAACCCCCTTTCTCCCCTATCCCCTCACCGAATGACAGAAATAGAGGCGAATATCCCCGAGCGCCCCTCACTCAAGACACCAGCTCGAGAAAGAAAAAAAAAAATGCCAGCGTTTTCGGAACAGACAGAACACGCCGGGAATATAGCCGCTGGGCCCGCAGTTAGAGATCGACCGGTAATGGAGTTTAGGTAACGAGTTCGAGGGGCCCCCGACGCCGCGCTACGCCACTAATATCCCATTACAAGTAATTAAAAATTTTACAAAAAGATTGACCTCGAGTGCCAACAAAAAAAAAAAAAATCAAAACTTTTTTGGGCTTTTATAAACATAAGTTAATTAAAATCCCTAAGTATCCAAATAAGGCATTTTTATGAGGCGTGGTCTACCATTTTTCGTGACTTCAGCCGCTTCTATAAGAAGATTTAAAGGAGGAATGCAACCTAATAACAAGTGATTTTTTTTTAACGAGAGAATTTACGTGAAGGGTATTCTGATCTTTTGTAGGCCGTTGAGGTTAAAATATCGAGTTTAGATGAAACAATTTAAGTATAGGCTATGTTTCTACCAAACTTGACATTCGGGGCCATTATACCCCATTCAAATTTCGCTACTTAGAGAGGTTTTAATTTACTTATGTCATAAAGAATAGCAACTTCTCGCCCTTGGCCGTACTATTAAAGTCCAATGGAAAAATAAACACGGTGTACCGAGCATCTATACGGGAATAAAAAATACGAAACCAAAAAAAAAAAAAAGAAATATTCGCGGGTTCGAGTTAAAAAATTCAAAGAGGCGCGAAAAAAAAATTTCGAGTACATTAAAAAAAAAAGTAGTTTTACGAGCGACAAAAATACACGGAATAAAAACAGCGAGAGTAGGATGGACGAGTATGCTAGCGAAGAGGGACGAAATGGGGGGAGAAGAAGAGATTTCCCTCCCGGGACTCGGCTTCTATAAGATGGATGAAAAAATATTTCCTACCTTGCCCGAGAAAAGAAATTTGAGCATCTAAAGCCATATACTCGGATTCAGTTTGCATTTTCGCGAGGTTGAGAAAAATATAGTTGCGACCATTTTGAGTTTGCGCTAAAAGTCAAGCTACACGGTGGGGTCAGTCACACAGCGTAATCTGTGTACAGACTGTACCTTTGACTGTACTAAAATGATTACGCGTAATCTTTAAAATCCCTGCCTTTAACAGTGCTAAAATGTATACGCGTAATCCGTAAACGGCTACACGTCATATAGAGTAAGACTATGGGATTTTTTCTCAATAACTTCCAAGAGTTACAACTTTTGTTGTGCAACTAATCCCGAAATGTGAATGCCAAAGTTGTACAACTTCTGCTGATTCAACATTGCGATTATTATCGCACCATCGACCAATTTGTACAACAAATTGTACAGCAAAAGTTGGGCTAGGGTTTTCAGCAAAAATCCTATAGTCTAAATGGGCCTTAAAACTTACATGTTTCTACTACAGGTCTGTAAAATGCTATACTATATAATATTCCACATAAGAAAACAAATATAGCTTCGTAGCTTCTACGTGAAAACTCAAAAACGACCCGACTATAAATAAGGAAGGTACTTTTTTTTTTTTTAGTATTTTTTTATTTTCGTTACCCTGTCGCTATTTTTTAATGGTGCAGAATCGTGAGCATTACAACCCCGGTCAGCTTATTTCGTAGCACGATCCCCCCTCCCAGTCGCGTCCTATCCCGGTAAGAAGAAACCCCCATCCTAGTCGACCGTCTCCTACTATAAGATATATAACCTTAAACCGAGCTTCTTTTAAAACCCTCCATTTTTATCAAGATGAAATTTTAACACTACTCGAAATCCAAACTTAGCTTATCAAACTTAGCTTAGAATAACGTTATTCCCCGCTTTAGACGCGGTATAATTTTAAAGTTAAAAAGTTACTCTAGGCGGAGGGGAAATTTTTATCCGGACGAGATTTTAATAGAGGATAAACTCAAGTACGATGTAAAACTAGTTCGGGTTTGAATAACCTAAACCCCAAGTCTTGGCTTCGGTACGATTTTAGGATGGAAAAAAATGAGTACCGAAGGAAAAAAAAAAGGGAAGGTCGCGTTTATAATACTTGACGTCCTTTTGTAAAAATCGAGTTTCAAATTTCTCCAGCGTCTGAAAAAAAAGCTAAACAAGTCGAGAGATGAAGTTCCCGCCGTTAGGGGGACCAGGGTATAGAAGTAACCGGGTGCTTAGAAAAACAACCCTCTTCTAGGTTATATTATATTACTTCTTATCCAACGAACGGATGACGAGGAAGGCGGCGAGGCGAAAGAAGGGCTCCTTCTAAAATTTGACAAACCGAGATTGAAACAGAGTCCAGGCGGGGAGAAAGGGCTTTTTCGAGGTGAATTGGATTTAATAGAAGATAGGTTTAACTAGTAGTAAATTCTTAGGATGATAAATAGCGGAGAATCTTCGCGAGCGAGGACACGGAACAAATTTCTTCACCGCCCGCGGTGGAAACCCATTTTTTTTTTTTTTTTTTTTTAAATATATATATTTTTTTATCCACCATTCTCTCGGTCGTAGGCAAACAGAAAAATTCATACACCTTTTTTATAAGACACCATTTTTTTCTCGAGCACGCTCTAAATCGAGTTAAGACCGCGTCGTAAATCTAAGGCGAATCCTACAAATTTTAAATGGGCTTCAAAAATCATTAATCCCGGGTTTCGGCACCACTATACTTTCGAATAGAAATCAACCGTGGATCAATGTAATTTTTTTTTTTAACTTTAGACTTTAGAAATCGAAAGATAGAGACACGATTATTATATTTTATTTCTTTTCGGAGCCGAACATCCGGGTAACCCGAGACGGATCGGGATTCGGGACCCGAAGTCCAACAGCGAGCGCGTTTCAAATTTCAAAACTTGTGAGAGTTACTCGATTTTTCAGCGTGATCGAAGCGACATTAACCCCGATCTTTTAACTTTACTGTTCAAACTATTCAACTCGTAGAGATAGTTCTATAAAAGAAAATAATCTCTTTTTTTTAGACCAACAAGCTCTTATAGCAGACAGAATGGCTATCCCTAGCTCGGTGATGTATTCAAAAATATGGGATGAAACTTATTTTTCAATATTTAGCCACACCTCTCCCTAGTAGGGGGAGGAATTTATTGTATTCGGTGTGTCGACGTCTACGTAGTCGTCTTTTAAACTTTATTTAAACTTAAAGAAAAACTAAACTTGAGAAAACTTGATAAAACCCAACTTGACAAAACTTGATAAAACCCAACTTGACAAAACTTGATAAAACCCAACTTGACAAAACTTGATAAAACCCAACTTGACAAAGCTTGATAAAACCTAACTTGACAAAACTTGACAAAATTTAACTGTATGAATCTCAAAAAGGCTCTAGTCTCACAAAATGTATGAAAAAACTAAAAAAATTTAAAATTCTCTAAAAATTTCAAAATCTCCAAAATGCAAATTTCCTCTAGGGGTGTGACTTATCTATACGGACTTCACCGTCTTGTATTTCTTATCCTTTCTCTCTTCTCCCGCTGGTCCGAACAGCCTTTATCGTCTCCGAGAATCTCTCCTCTTTTGGATTTTTTAAGTCGATTTTTTAGGGAGAAGAGAAGGTTAGAGAAGGTGGGCGTTTGGCCCGCGCTTTGCCCCCTCTTAGGCCGAAAGCCACTATAGGAGGCAGTTCAAATATACGAAAGTGGATGGCACTTATCTCTATCGCTATGTCAAAGATCGATAAAAACCAACGGAAAAAATATTCCATAAAAAGGGATATCGGATCTCACCCCCAGCCATTTTTTTTTTGTAATATTTTTTCTTCTTCGATAAAGTCGTTTCTAACGATTAAAAAGGGCGCGAGAAATAAGATACTTTCAAAAGTTCAACTCGAGTGGTTATTTTTATAAATTTGATTCCAAATATTAAGATTAAATTACCAATATGTTAGACTACATACCCATAGGCGATAAAATTGAACCCTCTGATTAAATGTTAACGATAATTTGTAGGTTTGATTTAATTAATACCGCACCTACAGACAACTCGCGGTCCTTTTTGATATAGAGCCGAAGGGCGGTCACTCCCACCATTAAACGAACATCCACGCGCAATTAAAATCAAGATTTAAAATCATTAAACATTGTAGAATAATAATTAAAAACTAAAACGTATCGTAATAATGAAAACATTTTTTCACAACCAACCATACTATACGCTATAGCGGGGCCTTTCCGTAGGAAATTTTGTCACTTGGGGTAGCTGTACTTTATTTTTATTATAAAGAAACAGTTGAGTAAAAGAGGAGATTAATTTGCATGAGTTTACGCGTTCAATTATTGCGTACTTATGGCACAGATTATCGAATTAAAATATCTAACTGACCCTTGAAAGTTGGCTTTTCCGCGAACAACGGTGTACGACAGTTGGAACACTTTTACAGGCGCAGAAACAGTACCTTAAAACTTTTCTCTTTTAGACAATTTCAGATTAATTCAGAGAAATATGGCATATATTAGAACCGCTCGCGTTTTCACCAAGCATAGTTTATATATCTTAATCCCATTAAATTTTATAGCGAATATTAATTAAGTCCACTTTGCTAAAGCGACCATAAAAACGTCAAATTAATCATAAGCAATACGTGTATAGATAGTGAAAGAAATAATACCACAATTTTAAGTTTTAACTATATTAATAGGCTCTTAACGAAGCAATGCCAGGGACGAAATTTATCAAGGGCAGAAAAATAAACGTGGTCCTTATTAGTAATTTAATTTCGGAGTAACCGACTTTCAAGAAAGTCTGGGCTTTTATATAATATGAACACTCTTGAAAAAAATATTACTATTACGTAAAAAACGATTTTCAAGCCAAAAAAGTGGTTCCTTCCAAGCTCGCCATACTTCTGTTCAAAAGAGCATCAATATAGATGATATTTCATCGAAAGGAGCTTCAAAAAAGACTCGAGTTGAATGCGCGCGCATCCGAAAGAAAATAAAAATAAAGCGTACACTCTATCAATCAAACTCCTTTAGAGTCGCTCGAACGAAAAAATGTAAGCGCGCCAAAGCGTAAGCGCGTTACATTTTCCTAATACTCCGTGGAATATTATACAAGCCTGCACCAACTTATTTTCTATATCTCCAAAACCGCCTTTCTTACAAGTTTCCCCTAAGATTATTTCATTGTCTCGAATAAGGCGAATGAATAGTCGTTACGCGATTCATGGGCAGTTTTCAATTACTGATATATCATAAAATCGCACTCGGAGCCCTTATAAATTATTCTATTATAATGAGTACAATTCGTAATACCTTTTAACGCAATTAACTGTTTGGTTAGGGTGGTGTGAATGAAGCTTTAATACCAAAAAAATCAAGTTTATATTAAACTCTATAGGTTTGAAGGATCTAGGTGTAATTTTTCGCCCTTTGAAAACTTGAAATGTCAGAGTGAACTTAGCACCTTCTGTTTCTTGAAAAAAATATCAAACAGGCATAGTGTATGAAAAGTAACTTGGCGGGCAGTGAGAGAATGGCTTCGTGAAAAGAAATATGTACTTTCTGGCGAAGAAAAGTCTCGAAAGAAACAAAAAAGCGAGAGTGAAAAATGTCTTCGGATACGGAAAATATTACTCGCGGCGGGAAGAAAAAAAGAAAAATTGAATTTATATATAACCCCGAGTTACAACGTCGCAATGGTCTTATATCCCAGTGCAAAAACCCGTTTTCCAGTGATGATTTTGACCCCTTCTATACTCGTAACTCTCTCCATCTTCTCTCTGAAGTATGGGATGAAAAGAGTTTTCCCGCAAAAACGCGCTCGGACAAAATGGAAAATGATCAAGTACCGACCTTCGAGTTACGGAAGTTCGAAATTACGAAGTTACCATCTTCCAAGTTATATTCTCCTTCTATAAGATAGATTATAATTAACAATACGTTAGGTTTGGAGTATTTTGTTACTTTTTCCCCGAAAACTTAGATTCGTAACAAAGAAAGAGAAAATTATTAAGAAAAATACTTCTGAAATACGAATAGTATTTTGTTATTACCGAAGAAACCGGAATATTACGAGATTTAGTGAATTGTGTAGTGTTCTAGAGGAGTTGTTACGAGCTATTTCTTCCTCTACGAGGTTTAACGTGACATATCCTTCCGCCTTGTAATTACTAATTGTTTTAACTCGTGTTGAGTAATCGAGTAGAAATAGAGTTAATAAGAATATAAGAGTCACGACTCCACGAGGGTTAAGTTTTTTTTTCATCAACGAAAATGAGCCGGGAGTGGTCCTCAAAAAAATGACCTAACATACCTTAGTCAAATCTTGCCTCTTGAAAATCTACAAAAATACGCTTATATCTTTATAAATTAAAACACATTCCCGCGGTTGGTAATTATATTCAAATAGAAACGAGTTGTTTTTACAATGTATATAAATTTAAAACTTATTTCTACAAACCAAGGAGTTTTAATAGCGAGGATTGGTTTATAACTAAGCTATATATACGTTATAAGGGATATTATTTAAGTCTGGTCCCCTTCGGAGACTCCCGGGATTAGACTCATTATACCGACGCGGCTTACATTCCAGAAGTAAAACAGCGTATATAGTTTACTTTCGGAAACTCCGAGAGCAGAAATCCCGGAGCGCAATTATTTAAATTGGATGGCATATATGTCTATAGGTATATATTTAAATAAGTCTTATAGACTCAACAGCAGCGGGTGCGAAAGATTTTTTGGTTAAAGGGAGGATGAAGAGGAATATAAAGAGTTTTTTTTTTATTGATTCCGATTCTAAAAATAAGACAAGTTTGAGTATAGTAAAATATAACCGGAAATCTTCTGATTTTGGCTAATTCCATTTAAAAGGAGAACCTCCGACTAATGAAAAGACGTCCCTGTATCTTTAGCCACGTTCATACTAGGCCTTGGAATCGGTTTAAACCGTTTCAAAACGTTTCGCTGGAGTCGTGTGAATAGATTTGAATCAATTTCTTGAAACTGCTTCGGGAACCAGTTTCATACCGATTCAGTTTCAACAACCGTTAGATGAAGCTTCAATAAATCGATTTATAAAGATAAACGATTCCTGGCGATTTGAATATCGGTTTGATTTCACGGTTTCAAATTGATTATGAAATGCTAATGTCTTACTAAAATCCCCGTGACACGTGTTGCCACACACTCTTTGAATAGCTTGCTTATTATCTCCTAAGCGCGCAACAGCGCGTGTAGCGGATATTTTAATACGTCTTTGATTAGTCGGAAGTTCTCCTTTTAATTGAATATTTTTTCCTTTTTTTTTTTTTTTTTTTTTTTTTTTTTTTTTTTTTTTTGCACAATTGTCTAATTTTTATTAGTAAAATCGATAAAAAATCATTTTATGTTCTCTTCATCCTCCCTTTAACCTAAAACCGGTATCGAAGTCAGCTATCCAGAGACAGAAACGTAATAGAAAAAAGTCCATATAAGAGATAATAACCCATCCCCTTTAAAACATTCAAATAAAATGAAATTTACGAACTTTGGTATATACGAGATAGGAGTGCAGTGGCGCGGGGCTAACGAACGCCAGAGAGATATCAGTGTTCCACGAAAACTAAGCTCGAGTTGTATACGTTAAAGGAACCGCCCAATCTATTACCGCGACCATGCCGCCATTTAATCCTGGTAACACGAACGGATAAACGAAGCTAACTTAGTTCGAGTTCGAAATATTAAAGGGACGCTGAAAAAAACATTATAAACTATTAAATTAAAGTGAGGCTGTCACGGATTTTTCATGAACTCCAATAGAAAGTACTTAATCCAGAAATAAACTACATCATATATCGGAAATTTTTAACATTTTCATTTTGAAGTTTCTTTCTAACGCGGCAACCCTCGGGTATACAATTTTGAATATAGCATGATAAAACTAAGAATATAATCTACAGGAATTTAAAATTAAAAAATAATGGTGACAGCTTCACTTTAAATTTAATTTCGTCCAATCTGAGCTCGTTTGATAATTTTCAGCCACTGATTTTGAAAGAAGTTATTTACTTTTATGATCACAATTATTTAAATCATACGATTAGATAAGTAAGAAGTATAAAAATTATCTATTAAGAATTAAATCGTAAATTAATTTTGTAGTTCATTTTTCCTTTAAATATTTTTAAACAATTGATGAATTATTATTAAAATAAATAAAATAACAATATATTGTTTCCATGGTTATAAACATTTTCCGCGCCATAAATGGAGGGAATATGCTGAATAAAATCCTAACTCAAGAATATGGATAATGTATATAAAATTTAATTTAAGATATTTTAAGATTTTAAAATTTTGATACTTAAAATTTAATTAAAAAATAGATGTGAAAATTTATTTAAATTAAATTTTTATCATTCTTCAGCCGTAGAAAACTTGTTAAAGACAATAAAAAAAACTTTTCGATGAGGTAATCTTCCCCGTGAATATCTCTAGTCTAAAGACGCACGGAAAAAATATCTCTCTCTCTCTCCGCGCCCACAGACCGTTTCTCCTATTATTTTATTTAGTTTTGATACCACGATATCGTGAAGTTTCAGCAGACGCCGCTGTCATTCGCGTCTAGAAATAGCTAGTACAGGATGATTTTACTTATTTAAATAGTGGCCGCGGGGTGGACAACAGACCCAATGCTACAACGTCTAAATTATAGAATATATAAACCAAAAAAAAAAAAAAAAAAAAAAGGGAGAGTTTTCAATCCGCTGCAGCGAGGATATAGAGAAAAATAGAAAAATATCGAGAACGGACCACCCAGACATCCAGCAAAGACTCCATTTAAATTTCTCATCCCAACTTTGGCGTATCGAGCTCGGAATTAATACGTATTCCCATGGGGTTACCGGTTTTTTCGCCATAGTGATTCGGAGGATTTGGATCTTTCTAAGAGTACGAAACCGGTATAAGAGCGTATAAAAATGATAACGGAGCTCCGGGGGCTGTTTTCTTTTATTATGGAAAAAAATATTTCGGGTATCGGACTCTTCTATCCTTAATAATCTCGATTCGTCTCGGGCTTTTAAATATAAAAAGAAAAAAGAAAAAAAAAAAAAACTCGAAAGATACGAGAGACTCGAGAGTACTTGGTCCTCGAGCGTAATTGAGACAAGCTATAGACTAATAGATCCCGGGAGTTCTAATCGTTCGTAGCCCCGATGCAAAATTGAATAACTAGTCACTTTATACGACGGTCAATATCTCTATATCGCCGAACTGACCTCTCTTTATTTTATTTTCCCATAAGAATATTATTATAGACAATTATTAGATCACTCCAAATTCACAGTATCTACGAAGCAACTATTATACGATTATTTTTCTATATATCTATACGTTTTAAAATTAATAGTTATATATAAATTCATTGAAAATAGCGATTGACGACTACGAAAATATAGTGTGGATCTAGAGACTAAAAATTAATGTTTCATAATTAACTCCCAGAAATATTTTAATCGTTTTTTATATTTTAATTAACGGAACCAATTGAATCCGAGTCGGGATTTTTATTCCATCTTTTCCAATAGCGCAATTTTAATCTACAGTTTAAAGATTTAATTTAAATGTATATAATTTAGAGAATTTGAGAAACAGAAAAGTATTTTTTTTAATAGAACAAATTATATTGATTGATTTTTTCAAAAAATATCTAAAAAATTATTTCGCGAAAACTAACCCAGCCTTTTCAATAATTAAATAAATGAAAAATGAACTAAATATAATAATTGTATTTAATTATACTTTGATTTAAACAAAATATAATCTTCGTATTTAAATTTCATTATCTAAAACCTTTTCTCCCTCACATCCTCGCTATCTGTTAACGCATTTTTAATAAGGAATAATTACAAGCGAGAAAATGGAGCGTTGGTAAAAGGAAGGAAACGTTTTAAGGCATATAGGTATTTCGCGAGGACCCTCAAATTATTCGCTATAAGGCTCAGCAATGAGAGAAACACCGACAAGAGCATAAATGAAAAAAAAAAAAGTTATGAACAAAAATACGAACAATTATGCCGCGCGTTAATTAGTGGATATTTTAACGTTGGTCAGCAAGCTACTTCGGTCAAAAAGAAGAAGAAAAAAAAACTCCCTCGCAAAACACTCTTGACCGGTAAAAAAATATATACCACACGCAGCAACGTCAAACCACGAACTACAATTAGAAAACTAACCATCAAATTTAATTCCTACGAAACTATTCTATTCGGCATTTCTCCCTGGACATAACCTCGTTTTCGCGAACCCTTATAAGAATTAAACCTTACTTTTCGAGCTACTAAAGTTTTACACGACGAATTAAATAAGCCGCGCTTCGTTCTTGAATTGTAATAAGAGGAAAATTCGGCCCTATATAGAAAATGATTAGGTTTTTGGGGGGTTGGGCCTATCTAGGCGTCGCGCGCTATTTTGTATTCCGTCCGTAACGTTGAAACAAAGCGCCCGCCAAGAGAGACAAGGGGTCATTCCAAATTCACCGCTCGGAAACTTTTAATAAACGAAATACAGCCCTGGTGGTGGGGGTGGCGCGGGTGCGGGTCCAAACACAGCGAGTGCGAGTCGTTCATCAGGCTACAAAATTGCTACAGGACTGCAATCTCAATTTTCAGACCGCGTGCATCGCGATATAGCTAAAAACGAAATAAGCATCACGTGGGAAATTACCAGAGTTAGAAATACAGTAACGAAGAACGAATAAGTAACTATTTATAACTATATAAATTTGATATTGTTGATATTTTTGTATAAAAAATAATAACTTTGATCTATTGACCTTTAATTGTCCACGTAGAACCAAGGTTAATAAAGAGACAGGTTAAGCAGATTATTCCAAATTACGTGACTGTTTGGAAACCAGTTGTCAGTAGAACTTAAAATGGCGGTGCTCTGGAAATCAAGCCCGGATACAAAACAGTCATGTGGCTTGGCAGTCTGCTTAAGTGGCTTAACCCGTCTCTTTACTAGCGTTGGGTTTATAGAAGATTATCTATAGTTTTCCCAACTCATGAAGAACTAAATAAATTTGTATAATTGTTTCATAAAATTGCGCAGCGTTTCCGCTTCCCCCTAGGTATAGTTATATAACTATTTAGTTTAAGCAGCGTACTAATCGGATTTGACGGACCTCGAATTAGAAGGGCGAGGGAATCGCTTCAAAGTCTACTATCATTTTATTTACAATTTGGTTACGAAAAAAAAAAAAAAAAAAAAAAAAAGCAAGTCTATATACTTTATTGAAAATTTATCTCAGTTTTCAATCAATAGGAATTGTCAGAGCGACGAACACCAATTACCTGGATTATTTCGTTACGTCCTATAGGTACGTACGGGTCTCGATGTAAACTCGGGGCGATTCCCATAATATGGGGCCAACGTGTGTCGCTGTCCCGATACGAGACTGTATACGTATACTCTATCCTATCTATATTGGTAATCACGTTAAATGTTGAGTTCAAACAACGTTACGAGAGAGACGGTAAGACTTTCATTTAGTTCAACGAGATACGGGGTGGCGTAGGTTAACGCCTGCTAAAACCGTTAAATGATACCTGTATGGGCTGCGAATGGGGGTTAGAGTGTTCTGGTTGCGCGGGGGTGAGAGATTAAACGCGTATTAACCACCATTAAGAAGGTAATAAGCCTCTCCCCCCCCCCTTACCTCCCTACACGCGACTAACCCCAACCCTATGAAACCCCTGTTTACCTTAGATAGCGAACAAAGGGAGGGTAGAGGGGGTGGGGGTGTTGTTTTAGAGCACGGTCCGGCAATTAAGCCTATGGGACTTCCTCGCTCGCAATACGAAAGCGAGGCCCGCCAAAATATAATGGATGGCCCTGGTATCCTGGACGACTCGAGTCGCGCGACTGCTGGCTGACCATGCGGAATTAGAGCCGCGGCGACCCGCGGACTCACCTGACCAGCCCGAAAGAGAGTAATGACGTTTTAATACTACCCAAGCACGCTCTCCATATATATGTGTACAATATGCATACATGGCAAATATAACTATAGCTTCGTACCATATATAGCGTTTTAGCTCTGCAGGCTATTTTCGTCTAAATACCTGCTCCTACGTTTTATCCGCTTGTTTCACGTTATTGATAAAAGAAAAACAATACAGAAAGTATAGCGATATATAACCTTGCTTAGACTAAAAACTTCAGTCAAAAACCAGTTTTTTCCATGTTATATTTTAGGCTCAGCAAGTCTGTTGCGCGCAATATTACGGCTATTACGTCTGGGCGGCTGGGTTTTTACAAATTAGTCGCAAAATACGCGAAAGGTTTTAAATTTTACTGTTCTTCTCTAACCAGCACAGAAAATGAAATATAATTAATATCGCCTTAATTTGAAACAAGGGGATAATCACTATAGAAACATTCCAGGTTTTCAGGTGATTTCAGGGATTACATAAGCTACGTTCACACTAGCAACTTTGAAATCGTTTTCAACCCGTTTCGAATGTTAAAATTGACTTTTCAAGCAAATAATTCCATTCTTTGACAAATGATCTTTACAGTTCACCTTAAAATTTTCAATTTTGACCTTTACAAAACGGTTGAAACTGGTTTCAGAGTCTCACGTGATCTCTTGTTTATTCCATTTGGTTTGTATACACCTGATTTCAGTAGTGGTTATAGCCAATCGATTTGAAAGTTACATTTTAGAAGAGTGTGCGATCAACATACATTTTTATTTTTAATATTTCATCTTGGGTATATAGCGATACTGTTAAATATTATTGCTTGAAATTAAACCGCGGTTTAAGCGTTCTTATTTCTAAAACAATTAGTTAATTTCTTACGAATTTCACAATACAAATACAAAAAAAGAAGCGCGTTTGAACTAGATACGATGTATAGAACTAGAGTAATATATATATAACGAAAGGTTGGGCAATTAACTTAATCCATTAAAAGTCTAAAAAACAATAAGAAGGTCACGCATTTTGAGACCGCATTTATAAAATAATTTCATATATATTTTGATAAAACGGTTTCTATATACTATAAAATAAAAGTATTATAATAATAATATCAGGTTGGCTATTTGAAACTTTACACACGTTTTCTATATGAGCGAATGAGTGACCAAAATAGAGTTGACCGCGGTCGGTTTTAAAGAGAAAGAGAGAGATCCATGGTATAAGATATACAGTTTAGGCGCCTGCAGCTGAGAAACGCCCATCTCACCCCCCCCCCCTCTCTTCCTCGATATAAATAGGAGACAGTTCATTAATAACCGAGGCCGATGGAAAACTGACTCGGACCCTCGTTAATGACGCCTTAAGTCCCGAAGTAAACGACACTATAGAAGCCAGAGCGCTTTAGAGAGCCGGTGTCAGAGCTTCTTAATTGAAATTTTACCGTCGGCGAATTAATAAAAATTCATACGCGGCCCGGCCGGCCGCGAGCTAGAGTAATTAAAAACTACGAGAAGCGAGTTTCAACGTAACTACCGAAGAGAGACTCGCGCGTTCAATTGCAAATTAACTCGGTAACGAACGATAAACTATACCGACTAAGTTATTGGTATCCAGGAGAATAAACAATGCCTTAATAAGAAGTAACGCTACCGAATTAAGTTGATAAAAAGATATAAGAAAAATAATCTATCGTTAGCTTCGTCTCCATTCGTCTTTACTCCTTGGATTAAACGGATTATTCGAAGCGTTATAATACGCGAGCTTAACTTTTAAAGGTTGCGATTTTTGAGCCATTTGACGTTGAAATATCGGCGGTGATCGCCTTTCCCCCTTCCACTTCGTATAGGATAAAATTAATAAAGACGTTTCGGTGGGGTTGAGATGAGGGGGATGATCCCCGGAAAAATTAATGAAGAACTTCAGACTCCCCCCACCCCGTTTCAAAATTCATATTCGTAGAAGCGGAAGGCAAACAAAAAATAAAGGGGATTTTAAAAAAAAATGCCCACTTTTCTTCCCGTTGTGGACCTATTAAGAAAATGGGGGAAGATTTTAATGAAACATTATTGGTTTCCTCCAAAGGGACTTATACGTCACCCCCTAGCCATACCGCCCTGAAGATAGAGGGAATGGGTTATTGCAGCTCCAGTTAAACCGGCCCTCTCGCGGTATACTTCTTACGCGAGTCACGCGGAAAAAAATTATAAATGGAACCAACCATAGGAGTTTATACGATCTACTTTCGTTTTTCATTCGGTTTAACATTGAGTATCAATCTTCCTTATGTAGATTTTACCACGAATTACGACAATTTATCTCGAATGTGAAGTCTTAAGTTTATAGCTGAGAAGTTAATGATTATTTTGGTTGGGATTAAACAATTTTATAGTAACCATTAATCTAAACGTGATGGAATGATTTTTTTCTCGAAAATAGTCCACGCAGTGGGTAGATAGATATATTATATTTGGGTATACCCTAATATATATGTTACATTGAAAAGGAGATTAAATGTCGTGGTTATATTAACAAAGAGGGCGCTACAGTTTTCGACTAATATTTAAATTCCCCTAAGCAGTTAAACGTTTTCCAAAGGTCGGATTGCAAAATTTTGGAGTCAGCCGTTGACAATAAATATAACTTTTGGCTAAACAAATTAATTTTAACATTTAATATACTGTTTGAAAACTGTTTAAATGCCTCTAGTTGACAACTCCGGAGATCCCAAGCTTCGCAATAAGGAATTATTTAGCTATAGTTAATACGAATAATCAATGGACTCTATAGAATTATTAGAAAATATAGGAGAAATAATTCTATAGAATTATTAGAAAATATAAGAGAAATAACTCTATAGAATTATTAGAAAATATAGGAGAAATAACTCTATAGAATTATTAGGAAATATAGGAGAAATAACTCTATAGAATTATTAGAAAATATAGGAGAAATAACTCTATAGAATTATTAGAAAATATAGGAGAAATAACTCTATAGAATTATTAGAAAATATAGGAGAAATAACTCTAGAATTATTAGAAAATATAGGAAAAATAACTCTATAGAATTATTAGAAAATATAGGAGAAATAACTATAGAATTATTAGAAAATATAGGAGAAATAACTCTATAGAATTATTAGAAAATATAGGAAAAATAACTCTATAGAATTATTAGAAAATATAGGAGAAATAACTATAGAATTATTAGAAAATATAAGAGAAATAACCCTAAAAATATAGGAAAATATAGCAGAAATAACACTAAATAAGAATGTATAATAGAAATAACACTAAAACTATAAGAATATATAGTAGAAATAACATTAAAAATATTAAAATATAGCAGAAATAACAGTAAAAAGCTAATTATTTTAGTTTTGAACAAATGAACTTTTACAATTTGGAACGTTTACGAAATGCCGAATTCAAAACGGTTTTAAAGTATCTATAGGCGAGTAACTAGGGTGAAAGCGGCTGAACGTTGGTAAGTTTAGATTTCAAAAACACCCAAAGTATTCTATGGGTGCGTTAACAGTACAAGCGGAGCCATATTTAAAGTATTATCTTCGGTGGAAAATAAAGCGCGGATGAATGAAGAGTCAGAAAGAATTAAGTATATGGTAGGGATTTTCCAACGTCTCCGGATTTATTTCGAGTTTACGATGAAGATTAATAAAGCGGAGGAATACCTAACGTAAAAAACGCGTCGAGATTAAAGTAAACGGTGTAAACTCGTATAAAGCGAGAATGTAAATGACGAGGGCCTCGTATATAGGGTATAAAGATGGGCGGTTTGGGGTCGCCAGCGCGAGGGCCGAGTTGTTAATAGGGTAGCTTGAAAACTATCCATCTTAAAGCGCGTTACCCAGGCTACAATCTTTAAATGACGTTCGCCCTCGCGCGGTGTCCTCAACGCGAGCTTATTTTCAAACTCTCTTCTCCCCGTTTTCCCGCGCTTAGAATGGACTTTTCGCAGCGACTTAGATTAGCGGCTCGTTTCCTTATACATTATAAGACGGAGGACATTGCCGACGCCAAAAAGGGAAAACAAGATGGAATAATGCGTAAGTGAAGGCGAAACCCGAGAGACAATTTGCTTTCATTTTTTGAATATTTTTAGTAAATGTTTGTGAAACTTATAGCCTATTTTTGAGATTTATACTATTAAGGAAACTTGGAGCTAAAAATGGAAATTTGAATTTATTTTCGGAATCACTATGACAAAAAAAAACGTATTCGAGAATATTGTAATGTTCAAAGGTAATAAATTTATTTAAATATCAATTTTAAACGTGTCTAAAAATTATGGAAAACATTCTCAAATACATCTTTCGGCAAAAATAAATTTAAAAGCTGTTATATTTTAGCTCCAAGTTTCCCTTTAAGTTAAAAAGGCTAAAAGTTTTAAGTTGTAAAAAGTTATACCGCGAGTTAAGTATACATAATTTTTGCTCTTGAATTTGACCGCGAGTTCGGGTTTAGTTACATGATTGTTCCTATTTTCGTCTACTTCCACATCAACGTACAATACAATAACCTACACCCACACCCTGGAAATGGGAGGTGTGGCTAAACGGATGTTACGCATTCGATAAATTTTCTTAGAAAGACTATCGGTGTCTCCTGGCTCGTTTCAAGCCTCCTTGTTTCTCTTTCTCTCTCTTTCCAAGCAGTTTCCTCTATTTTTTTCTCAGTGGGAATAAAGAATTCGTTTCGGTTATATACTTAAGTTAGAACACCTTTAGTAAGGATTTAAATTCTCTTAGAAAAACCGGTGCTCTGTGGTCCAAATTAACCCCTTTTTGAATATGCAACTTATAATAGGCGTATACATCAGCGTTCTTATTTTAGAGAATATATTTGCAGACGGGATGAACCCATTTTTGTTTTTTAAAACCCAAACTTAGAGGCAAAAATATATCTTAAGTTTTGGTTTTTTTTTTTATTCTTTGACGTCGCAGTTGCTGGTCTTAAAAACTATTCGCTCAATCTGTCAGCTCCTCGATACGCCGCCGCCAAAATTTATTCCATAAACATCTTAAAAAGAGATGATCAGTCTCACGCGGTGTTTGGTACAGTATGAAGTTAACATTCGCTCTATCTCGGTGATCGAATCTTTTAGTGTTAACCGAAGTATTCAGGCTTCCCACGTACAGTAAACTCAAAACCATTTTTTTTATTAAACCCTATTATTCGAGTTTTATTTATACTAAAGCGATTTCGAGCACTTCTTTCTAGAGGTCGTACGTAACAACGTAAGAGAGAGAAATTAGGGAAAGCTAGACCCGCTCGAAGACTGATGGAAAGATTTACAAAAACATTCACGATGGAAGAAACAAAATTGCCAAATTAAATGAGCCTAATCGGATGGTGCAACTTTTTGACTTAAGGGGAAATGTCAAGAAGTGTTTCTCTGTGTCTAAAGCCGCGTTTTCAATGAAGGTTTTTTGGCCAAGAAGCGAGTTCCGAGGCGAGTTCTCGCGTCAAACAAAACAAGGTGAAGCTTAAATCCAGCTTTTCGTTTAACTCACGTTAACAGGCTTCAAGCGAATATGTAAATGAATTTAATATAAGCTTCTTTTGGAATAGCGAAAGCAAAAGCTTGAAAAACGTTGATTGAAAACGGGGCTTTGCATTAGAGACGATTTACTCGGCTTCTAAGCTGATTAGAATTATTTCCGTACTGGATAATGAAACTATATTCTAAATATTCAATCAACTTTAAGCTTCATTACATATTGAAAACACCGCTTCAAAGAATCTTCATTCGATTTCGAGTAAATCCAGCTTAAATGGGTGTATCTTTTCACTTTTTAGTTAATTCAGGGTGACCACTGAAAATTTGAAAATCCTATATAGGAAATATAGGAAATTTCTTTGCGAAATATAGGAAAATATAGGAAGAATTTTATGTCAAATATAGGATAAAATATGAAGAAATAAGTGTAAAATATATGATAAAATAGGAAAATAATTAATTAAAAGTAGGAACCATATTTATTATTGCGTCACAACTCTCGCCACCGGTTTAAACGTGGTATTAATACGATCCAATTGCTTAAACAGTATGGAATTTTACAGACTATTTTAACTGGAAAATGGACAGTTAAGCTAAAATAATCTTATACAGCCACAGCTGACAGTATGATTTATAACTTTACCCTTAACTAGAGATTTTGAGTAGAAATATAGGAGATTATAGGAATTGCCATTAAATTATAGGAGAAAATAGGAAGGAGGCGAAAATATAGGAAAAAATAGGAAATATAGGAAAAGTGGTCACCCTGTTAATTTAAAAATTAAGTATATCCGTAAATAAATACGTTATTCAGGGTAGTTACAATGAATTCCCCGATACAAAGGACTCCATCTTCGGGTTTACGCGCGAAAAAAATACTTCAAAAAGAAAATTGCCCAGCTAGATGAAGTACAATACCGGAAAACCATAATTGAAATGACAAATACGAAGATTTCTTCTATTCAAGGTTAATTATAATTAAAGAAATTGTTAGGATATTACGAAAAAATATGGCGACGGTTTCATCACGACTTTATCATCGATTTTCTGATTTCTTCCATCCTGTAAATTTTTATATTGATAGAGAAAAGAATAAACATTTTTCTCTCGTTATTCGCCGCGCGCAATCTTGTAAAAAAAAATGTCCATAGCGATTAGACGCGTCTGGTACCGAGCGGAATGCTTATTTTTATTCGTATTTTTTTGTAGCTAAAAAGAAGTTGAACTCGCGCGATGATGAATGACGCTAGAAGGATGAGAAAATGACGTTTACAATGAATTCGTCTTTATATCTGGGCCCGAGACACGCTGATGTTAAAGCAATTTGCTGACACCGCGCGTAGGGAGGATGGAAGAGAAGCCGCGAAGAAGATTTAAAGGGGGCTGCATGGGATTGGACGCGAAATAGTACCACGCGCGCGCCAAATTCCGAGGAGCAATTTTGACCACTTAAGATCGCGAACCCTCGAAGATTGATTGACTAGTACGAGACGCCACATCGAACCGTGGGAACAAATTTAACGGCAGCAATTAATAAACCGAGAGAGAGCGTCTCCGAAGAGAATTTTAAGAACGATTCAATCTATAATGTAATAGGAAGACCAGGGGGGGGGGGCTATCTTCGTAAGCTACGAATTAATCTTAGACGTGGCTTATAAATGCAGGGTCAAAACCCCAACTCGAGACATATCGCAATCAATAATCGGGAAAAAGGTGAAACCAGATTTCGTATACGATATACGTCAGAATGTTTCAAATTCTCCGAGTATCGTCCGCATGCGTCAGTCAGATGGAGATCAAAGAGGCCATCGAATTTCAAACGCGTTCGATTTCACTGACGAGTCAAACATTTTACCATAACGAAAGCGTAAAATTTAATGATATCCCCTTTTGAAACCAACGTGGAGTTCATTTTCCGCGCTATTAGAGGAGACGATATATTTATTTTTATTTATTTAAACGCGCAATTTCATCTCGCGAAAAAATTAAACTACAAATAGCCTATTTCAACTTTAGCGCAATTAATATAAATGTTGATTTAATTTCTAAAAGCGAGTATTATAATCGAGGAATTTAACTTAAATTCGCGTATACTGACTCATGAGATTTAATTGGCCATTCCAAAAACGCGCTAAGGACGACGATGAAGGTTAAAGGGAGGGTGAAGAGGAAAATCAAGTGATTT
This sequence comes from Odiellus spinosus, assembly GCA_963920705.1. Taxonomy (NCBI): domain Eukaryota; kingdom Metazoa; phylum Arthropoda; class Arachnida; order Opiliones; family Phalangiidae; genus Odiellus; species Odiellus spinosus. The sequence continues at coordinate 7,183,187 of OY987234.1, forward strand.
CGCTACAATTGAAAATAAGACTCGTTCGCGTATAAAGACATTAGGGAAATGTACTTGTCTAAATTGCGCAAAAAAAAAAAAAAAAAATCGGAAAATATTCTGATTTTGGTATTCAATCGAAAGATTCCCCTGTACCTTTGTCTTCATAAAATCCCCGCTGTTGTACGTGCGATTGTTCGCTTGAAAATAATAAACAAAGAGATTTGGCGCGTTCAAAGTAGATACCGCAGCGCGTGTCGCAGGGATTTTACTAAGGCAAAGATACAATGGCGTCTTATGAGTAGTCGAAGGCTCTCCTTTTAATCGAATTTCCATTTATTGTACAATTCAGAGACACTTAGCGAATGTTTTACTACTCAGAATCAATCAAAATGACCTTCATTTTTCTCTTGGCCCTTCCTTTAACTCCCCATTACGGTAAATGTATTTAAGACAAGCTTATACGGTTGCGAGAAGAGTAAGTATTGCCGAGGGAACCGTAAGGGAAAACAACAAAATTAGGAACCGATATACCGAACGAGCGATACTACAACGCCACCTATTAGCGACTTACATTAGCGCCTCAAATGTATATAATACGATGGAAGTCGGTTTCTTCCATTCTCTACTGTACACGAGTATATACTTGACTAAATCTATGGACACAATATCACTGGCGCGGGATCGTTAAGATTAAGGCAGTCGACAATTAGGAGGCCTATCTTTTTTTTTTTCTCTCGGACGTCTATTTGCGGGTGTCCGCGTCTAATGGTCCCCGTCCATTAAGTCGGAAACCATTAAGCGAAAGGCGCGGGGAGATGATCTAATAAAATGACTATACGGGATTATAGGATAAGGGGTATACCTAAAACGCTCGTTGCTTCTAAATTCGCGGACGATGGGTTATTTATACGGATGGATGTAAAAGAGGCAAGCGCATCACGCGGAGGATGATCTCGAGTCGAGATATCTTTGCCTATTATAAGATGGGGCATAGAGAGAGAGAGAGTGAGCAGCCGCGCGAAGACTTCATCAACTGCGGAATCTTCTTCTTCCGATCATACACAGGCAGTTTTTTTTTATATTTTATTTAGAAGTCGGGGAGGAAATTAAGAGAGATGGGCGAGAAACCAAAACAGACAAGATTCATTCGAGTATTTATAAGTATACGCTCATATATTCCTAAGAGTGTCATTGGATTAGATTGGATGGTAGTTCGAGTGTTGGGGCTAATCGAGCTCAATTAGTTTTTAACAACCCTCGTGAAGTAAATACGACACATCTCTTATTTTATCTATAGACGTCTCGCGCAATCTATTCTAATCTTATTCCAAAATTCACCGATTAATAATCATCAAAGTTTAATCAAATTCGCTATTAAGCCACATTCACACTGCTTGGCACTTAATAATTACCGCATTTTTGAACAACGGATCACTACAGTTGACCCCAAAAAATTTCAAAATAACCTTTGCAAAACGGTTTAAAAATACATAAATTAAAATGTCTACGAAAAAAATAATAATACGTTTTTTTATTATGATCAAGTCCTAAGTACGAGCATTATTCGTTAGGATTATTGTTGGCATGGGCAAATTTGGAAGGGGAGAGTGGGTGGAGTGTCACTAGCCGATGGCGTCGTCCGAGCGAGAACCGAAAGCGCGCTGGGATAGAAAAAGCTAAAGAGAAGAAACGTCAATTCGGGACCAACGCTTCGTTACATATATAGGAGCACGAAAAAAACAACTAAGGGTCAAAAGGGCAAAGGGACTATCATACTTATAGCAATCTCGGAATAGAGCGAAATTCTCGTATCAAACGAGGCTTAGCGATGGAAAAATAGAAACCCTTGTAAGAATGAAAGTGACAATATATAGTGGAATACGTTGAAATATTGAGAGCAATAACCGACTATATAGGTTCTGGCCAAGGGTTTCTCGAGGTTTCCACAAAGTATATATACCGAAGTGAAGGGCCAAAATGCTTAAAGAAAATGGTTCCCGCATCACCCCCCACCCCGTTATAGAAGAAAGACAATGACGGCTGCTAAAATATATCGGTTAGATTCCGCGGCCGATTTTGCCGCCCGCGGGGAAAAACAACGGAAGATTAGGGCGCCAATTCCATTTCGGGATATACCAAAACAATACGAGCTTACGCCATGACCAAAATAAACGCGGATTGATACTTCGCGTTAAACCCGGTAGATTTTAAAGTAGATCTTGTCGAACAACTTACTATCTTTAAGATAAATTAATCGTATATAGAAATATATATGATTACATCGAGAACTAAGGTATACCAATATGGTTTGTTTCCTAAGATTCAAGAGGGAGGTTTGGAATGGTGAGTACTGAAATTTAAGTGGGATGGACTGGTTTGTATAGCTACAACGCAACCATCTCGAACTGAGACGAACGATTCCCGGGAGAAAGAGAAAAAGAAGAACAGTCCATTCGTGGAGATGGTTATAAATGGTAACGTCATTAAGTTTCACCCTTCATCAGAGACGGGGAAAAAAAACTAGGATGAAATATCAAGCACCCTATATATATATAGTTTCCAGCGGAAAGTCCAACGCGTACAAAACCTATAAGTGCCTTTCTAACTCTAAGGGTTCGTCGCCACATTAGGGCGCAATTCGGAACATCAAGTTTGATTGGCGACCAGGATTCCAAGCGGAAAATCGTTTAAAAGAATTAAAGGAAATGAAACGTTACGATAAATGACAGACATCCGAGCGCTCACCAGACAGACAGAGGCCCGCGGTTCAATTTGTTGATAAGAAGCGATTTAAAAGAAAGCAACCTATTGTCTAGATTAGCTATTATAGAGACGTACTAACATTTTATAATTATAAGATTTCAACGAAGGATTCAAATTAAACTTCGTTTGAATGACATTTTCTTCAAATGTAAAATAAAAAGCAATTAACAAAGGAATATAATTAATAGCTAAGGTACAGAAAGGACGAGTTTTAAATTCGTTTCTTTGTGAGTTTCGATATATTTTATTTTTTTATTTTACAAAGTTGATAATGCCTGAACTCGTATTGTAGAATATAGCCAAGGGGCAAATTTAATTAATACAAAATTTAATTTCACCTTGATTTGAATCTAAATCACAATATAAACTAGGGTCTTATCTAAGGAATGATATAAAATAGTATAGAATAAGCTAAGAGTTTTAGTAAAATCTCTCCTTGAAATCATGATTGTTATATATTATATTATGTTTTAGGAGTTGATCGCTATTTATCACCTAGTCAACGTTGACGACTCAAAATTTACTTAATTTAGTTAAACTGCATAACAGCCAGTTTAGTTAAGGGCAGGGAAAGGTTTGATGTTAAAATGGAAGCGCAAATTGTATTACCGAGATTTAGAGTAGCTACTAAAAAACATCAGCTTTATTTCCCATCACAAACCAGAACTGAAAAAATAAATAACCGCAAAATTTTCTTGAGAATGGCGTTGATTTTCGGTTTTGGTTAAATTCAAGAGCGTGAAAGGTTACAAATATTAACTTTCATTTTCTACGAGGAATAATATTAGAAATCATTTCGTCATAGTTTTGGAAAGAGTGTTAACTACGATTGAACTACAAAATGTAGAAACGAAACGATCCGTGGAAAAAGCTCCTTCGCGCTCGTTATTTCGACTAAACTATAATCTATTTTTTAAGAGCGCCTTTTTAAAGTAAAAATTTCGCCAACAAACCACGAAAATACACAGCCGCGTCGGGTAATGACGCGGAACCCAACCATCGCGCGGTCTTACTATGACGCGTCTACCACCGCTAGACACCGATAAAGAGGATATTTTGTAACCTAACCAACAGTGAAAACCGTAGCGGAGTTAAACTAGGAAATCAGATCCGTTTATTCATCGCGTTCGAAGCGACAACGCTTGTCCTATCACTAAGGAACAGAGTATATTCTACTGGTGACAAAGACCGGGTTTGAAAGTCAATGAAAACTGAAAATGATTATACCGGCTGTAGCGTATATTCTTAGAACCCGGTAGGGTTTTCTTAGAACCCGGTAGGGTTCTATGTATTGGGCCCATCATCATCTGTAATGTTATTTTGATTTCCTTAAAAAAATGGACCTTTAGCCAATCAGAACGCTCCATTTCCCCATTGAAATAACATTAAAATCGACTCTTTCGAGGACATGTCCCTTGCATCGCAGAACTAAAAGAGGAATTATTTGTAACGGTTAAAATCAATTTTAAGTGGTAGAGCAAGGTTCGAATGTTGAACTTTTCAAGTTTCATTTAAAAATATTAAGTCTAAGTATTTTAAAATTAATTCTGAAGTTGACCCTTTTTTTGGTACTTAGCTGGTTTCGCGCATGGCCAAATTCGTAATGTTATTCTATGGGATTTGGTTTTTTGAAAGTGGCTTACCTTTCAGATTTATTTTCTAATACTTCCGGATATTTTTCAAACTTGGATTTTCCGTGTGGTATGAATTAAGTTTCGAGCTTCATTTTAAGACTAATTTCATAATTTTACACCGATTAGTTGGCCCACAGTCTATTCATGAAAACGGAGGAAAAAGTAAGGCGGAGAAATAGATTCGCCCAAAACCTAAGCCTAATTTGACAAATTAGGCTTAGGTTTTATATGGCTTTTTAAAATCACGAGCACGAGCGCGCGCTTGATTTGGAGGCTAAGGGTATTGAACTCTAATGACTTAATTTCTCCTTCTTCATATTTTTGCCGTTTATAGACTGTGACCAAACTAATCGGTATAAAATTATGAAATTAGTCTTAAAATAAAGCCTGTAAAATATTTGGAAGCATTAGAAAATAAATCTGAAAGGTAAGTCTCTTGCAAAAAATCTAAATCTCATAGAATAACATTAATTTTCAATTTCTCCGCCTTAAAAGTACTCTCCTTTTTAAAAATGAGTGAAATTCCGAACGACTTGCCATTCCGAACGGCAATAAGGAAGGTATTAACATCAAAAATAATGAAAAAATTAATTGGAATTTGGTTTAAAGGGCAATGGGGAAAATATAAAGATTTCGCTGCGGCTGTCGGAGGTATTAACATCAAAATTGCTGAAATAATTAATTTAAATTTGGTTTAAAGGGCAATGGGGAAAATATAAAGATTTCACTGCGGCTGTCGGAGGTATTAACATCAAAATTGATGAAAAATTTAATTTAAATTTGGTTTAAAGGGCAATGGGGAAAATATAATGATTTCGCTGCGGCTGTCGGAGGTATTAACATAAAAAATTATGAAAAAATTAATTTTAATTGGGATTAAAGGGCACTGGTAAAAATGTAGAGATTTGACTGGAATCAAGTGCGGCTGCCGCAGCTATTAACATCAAAAATTATGAAAAAATTAATTTTAATTGGGATTAAGAGGCACTGGTAAAAATGTAGAGATTTTACTGAATCGAGTGCGGCTCCCCCAGCTATTAACATCAAAAATAATGTAAAAATTAATTTTAATTGGGATTAAAGGGCAATGTTAAAATGTAGAGATTTGACTGAATCAAGTGCGGCTCCCCCAGCTATTAACATCAAAAATAATGTAAAAAATTTTTTTAATTGGAATTAAAGGGCAATGGTAAAAATGTAGAGATTTGACTGAATCAGGTGAGGCTGCCCCAGCTATTAACATCAAAAATTGTGAAATAATTAATTTTAATTGGGTTTAAAGGGCAATGGTAAAAATGTAGAGATCTGACTGAATCAAGTGCGGCTGCCCCAGCTGTTAACATCAAAAATTGTGAAAAAAATCATTTTAATTGGGTTTAAAGGGCAATGGTAAAAATGTAGAGATCTGGCTGAATCAAGTGCGGCTGCCGCAGCTGTTAACATCAAAAATTGTGAAAAAATTAATTTTAATTGGGTTTAAAGGGCAATGGTAAAAATTTAGAGATCTGACTGAATCAAGTGAGGTTGCCCCAGCTATTAACATCAAAAATTATGAAAAAGTTAATTTTAATTGGGATTAAAGGGCAATGGTAAAAATGTAGAGATTTGACTGAATCAAGTGCGGCTGCCCCAGCTATTAACATCAAAAATAATGTAAAAATTAATTTTAATTGGGATTAAAGGGCAATGGTAAAAATGTAGAGATTTGACTGAATCAAGTGCGGCTGCCGGAGGTATTACCATCAAAAATTATGAAAAAATTAATCTTAATTGGGATTAAAGGGCAATGTTAAAATGTAGGGATTTGACTGAATCAAGTGCGGCTCCCCCAGCTATTAACATCAAAAATAATGTAAAAATTAATTTTAATTGGGATTAAAGGGCACTGGTAAAAATGTAGAGATTTGACTGAATCAAGTGCAGCTGCCCCAGCTATTAACATCAAAAATAATGTAAAAATTAATTTTAATTGGGATTAAAGGGCAATGTTAAAATGTAGAGATTTGACTGAATCAAGTGCGGCTCCCCCAGCTATTAACATCAAAAATAATGTAAAAAATTTTTTTAATTGGAATTAAAGGGCAATGGTAAAAATGTAGAGATTTGACTGAATCAAGTGCGGCTGCCGCAGCTATTAACATCAAAAATAATGAAAAAATTAATTTTAATTGGGATTAAAGGGCAATGGTAAAAATGTAGAGATTTGACTGAATCAAGTGCGGCTGCCCCAGCTATTAACATAAAAAATAATGAAAAAATTAATTTTAATTGGGATTAAAGGGCAATGGTAAAAATGTAGAGATTTGACTGAATCAAGTGCGGCTGCCCCAGCTATTAACATCAAAAATAATGAAAAAATTAATTTTAATTGGGATTAAAGGGCAATGTTAAAATGTAGAGATTTGACTGAATCAAGTGCGGCTGCCGCAGCTATTAACATCAAAAATAATGTAAAAACTTATTTTAATTGGAATTAAAGGGCAATGGTAAAAATGTAGAGATTTGACTGAATCAAGTGCGGCTGCCCCAGCTATTAACATCAAAAATAATGAAAAAATTAGTTTTAATTGGGATTAAAGGGCAATGTTAAAATGTAGAGATTTGACTGAATCAAGTGCGGCTGCCGCAGCTATTAACATCAAAAATAATGTAAAAACTTATTTTAATTGGAATTAAAGGGCAATGGTAAAAATGTAGAGATTTGACTGAATCAAGTGCGGCTGCCCCAGCTATTAACATCAAAAATAATGAAAAAATTAGTTTTAATTGGGATTAAAGGGCAATGGTAAAAATGTAGAGATTTGACTGAATCAAGTGCGGCTGCCGCAGCTATTAACATTTAAAATTATGAAAAAATTAATTTTAATTGGGTTTAAAGGGCAATGGTAAAAATGTAGAGATTTGACTGAATCACTTTTTAAAGGGCTAGTCTTTTAATATAGAAGTTAACACTTTCGTGTTAGACTGAAGTGACAGATATTATATCAAAAATGTCTTTGCGAACAAAGACCCAGAAGGACATGTTATGGCCTTGAACGTCTGAAGTGACAGATATTTAATTTTCTTTTAAAACATTAAATTTAAATACAATTAAATTTTCTTTTAAAACATGAAATTTAAATACAATTAGATTTTCTTTTAAAACGAAATTTAAATATAATCACAATCTGGCACGATTTAGAGTTTCAAATTTCAATACAACTGATTTTATTCACTCGGAAATATTTAAGAAAAACATAACAGACGATTTTCTCCCATTGACGCTTAACATTAAATTTCGCTTGATTATTTTTCAGGGATTACGTGTCAAACAAAAGGAAACTTTTCGTTCGATAGAAAAATATACTTAATTTAGCTTTGGCTTTAGGCTAGACTCAAAGTTCTATGATCTGATCTCATACCTTAATTGGATAATGTTTTCTATGGATAATGCTTTATTATAACTCTTCGACTTTAGTCGAGGCAATTCGTTCATGTTAGCTTATGAATGCTTATCAAGGAATTTAAAGGGAAAAAAATTCCCCATATTTTAATTTTTAATCTAGGTTGCAAACGAACAAACCTAATCCATGGATAATGTTTTATTACAACTCCTCGACTTTAGTCGAGGCAATTCGTTCATGTTAGCTTACGGATGCTTATACAAGGAATTTAAAGGGAATAAAAATTCCCCATATTTTAATTTTTAATTTGGATTGCAAACGAACAAACCTAATCCATGGATAATGTTTTTTTTATAACTCCTAATAACTAATTGGTGGTCCCTTATGGAAATCATCATTTTAATTGTACGGTTTTAATGAAAAGAAAAATGAAAGTATTATAATTTATTTAAAAACCTTATCCGCTCTAAAATTCGTCGCTTTGAAATTCTCTTCCCTCGCGCGCGCAATATAGCTTTGAAAGTACAAATTGTTATGGTTTGCGTCGTCTGCTAAGTTAGAAAAGAAGGTGACTTTAAACGGGCTTTCAAAAACACATTTCCCTTTATCATATACCCATTCCAATAAACCGGGAGTATTTTTAACGATCCGTTCAATTGCGAGTCGTGGAAATTCGGGTTAAACTAAGAAAACATAAAGTGGACTCGCGTTATACTGAAAAATAACAGTTCAATACACGTTTTCCCTGAAAAATAATCAAGCGAAATTTAATGTTAAGCGTCAATGGGAGAAAATCGTCTGTTATGTTTTTCTTAAATATTTCCGAGTGAATAAAATCAGTTGTATTGAAATTTGAAACTCTAAATCGTGCCAGATTGTGATTATATTTAAATTTCGTTTTAAAAGAAAATCTAATTGTATTTAAATTTCATGTTTTAAAAGAAAATTTAATTGTATTTAAATTTAATGTTTTAAAAGAAAATTAAATATCTGTCACTTCAGACGTTCAAGGCCATAACATGTCCTTCTGGGTCTTTGTTCGCAAAGACATTTTTGATATAATACGTAATATGGTCCAAGACGACGACAGAAATCATCGGAAAAAAAGCTTTAACCTCGCGGAATGCGAGACGTTGTCTATTTCCCCCTCTCCATCGTATTATATATCCACTCATTTAGAACTAATAAAGTGAGAGGCCTCGAGAATTGGTCTTTTTCGAATTTCCCGGCTAACAGGATTAAGTCTCCTATTTCGCTAATATCCCGGCTATTCGCTTCAGGTTGCTAGACAATATATATAACTCCCCCGCCCATTAGGGACAGACTTTCCTAATATGTCTGCAAAATGACGGAGACAAAGTTAAGTCGCGATAAATAAATACACTTTACTTTCTCGGGATGGTAATGACGCCTAATCTTATTTCCTCTATCAAAGTATTTATGCGAGAATTTCTTGCCGTTACGACGAAGATTACGTAATGCTCAACGCATCTTTTTCTAGTTGGGAATAATTTTGTTCCGCTGTTTTAGACTTCGTGTGGCGAAAGCGAATCGTCTGTGTACTTCGCGAGCTACGTCATAGTGTACCAGATATTTGGGTGCGAGGATCGATGTTTTCGCTGGTTAATTGGAAAGAATTCGTCTGTTTGTCGGACTATGCGCATGCCAATTAACGTCTTTGCGTAACATTTCGTGTAAAGGCTCTAATTTGGTGTGGAGTTATTTAGTAATTATTAGACGGAGCAAAGCTTCCAGGATTGAGGCGATTTTGCTTTCTTGAGCAAATAATAAAATCACGTGACTTTTCAAGAAGTTTCCTTATAATTTTCTGACACCCAATTTCTCGTATTTATCTATAAATTTGAAATACCCGTGCTTAAAAACGCTTTGTCCAGTTGACAATACTATGGTCACTAATACTAAAACTAAGCGCAAGTGCATGGTTTTATCAGTTCCTACATTTTCCACTGTTTGCCGTTAGAGGACGTTTATTAACGCCAGGTTTTGTTATTCATCTTTATCTATTAAGATAAGCGCCCATTGTTTACAATACAACATAATATATCGAATATACGTTTTTATAACGAAATTATGTTATTACGAAGTGATTTTTCCAACTGCAGTATAAAAACATTTAAATTCCCGCCGCTTTACCGTTCTTTCGAATATATAATAGCCCGAAAAGTGGGTTTCCGCCGCCGCTATTCTCTATTCAAGCTATTCTCTTCAGATATTCGCGATAACTAAGTCACGTTCTATCCTATAATGGCCCTTTTTTTAAGTTCCTTTCGGTTAACATACTTCCATTGTCTTCGCGGCGAATGAAAAACAACGCTCACCATATGATAATCCTAATACCGAATTTCAGTTCGTATATGGTCTATAGACTTAATTTTTCTTTAGTTTTACGACGGAGCTTCTTTAAGCTTTTGATTAGGAACGTGCGTCTCGATATAACTCTTTTTATTTCCAGAAAAAGAAAAAAAGAAAAAGAGAAACAAATTGGCGAACTAAACTAAAATCAGATAAAAACCAATCTCGACAGAGAAAAGGATTCCAACTATAAAGCGGGGAAAAAACAAAACAAAAGATCTTTAAGATGATTCTGATAGCCTTAAGTTTAGCCATAGAGACAAAGCCTTAGCGGATTAATATATCATGATAAATCTTAAGAGAAAAGAAAGTAGTTTCATTAACTATATATAAAGCGGAGAAGCGGAAACGATATCGCGAAGTTTGAGAGTCTCTTTCGTGATTTAGTTATTTTGTAAATTCTTATATAGAGATAGAGGGGGCAGACGAATTACGCTCGATGCGATCTAAGGGTGAATCCCACTACACCGGGGAAAAAGAAAATAAAAGAAAACGGAGGAGAAAAGAAAAGTTTATAAATCAAAGATAAAAGGATAAGAAAGAGGCACAAAAACCAACATTTACCAGAAACCAAAAAACACCCGCAAAGCTAGGACACAAAAAATAAAATACTAATTTCGCTCTCAGCTTTTTTTGAAAAGCGTTTTTCTTCTATTCCGACTTCTATTCCAAGGCAATAGAGAGAAAGTTACGGGGGTAATGACGGAATTAAAAATATTACGACTAATTCCCCGCCTTTTATCGTTTTGTTTGTTCGTAAATGGACGAAACATGTGTAAATTTAAAAACTAGAACAGCGATCTTCCCTCTAAACATTCTATGTGGTTTAATACGAATACGAGACGCGGAAAGTAATCCCTACAGGTTATGGAAATGTTTAGATCAAATATTCAAATGACCAACGGTTTTATCATAATTTGAAACTGCAAATAAAAAAAGCCGCGCTATGATTCATACATTTACAGGGAATTGAAAAGAGCCAAATTTTAAAATTGAATACATTTCAGTGACAACCGTGACAATTTTAATTTTTAACTTAAATTCCATTTGAGCAGAATATCACTGTTACGATGGTGGAATCTTGGTCTAACCGTGAAGATTCCCAAGAACAGGATCTTTGCTAAAAACCTATATGGCTCGGTCGGTGGGTTTCCGACGTCCCTCGAGTCACTGAGAAGAAAGCGGAGATCAGGCCCCGACGGAGATCGGGTTCAATTTCAGGGCCCGCGTATTTTTTTGGTATCTTTACCACATTGACCATTCCACGGAGTTCGAGGGAAGCCTCGGTTCGCGGGCGTTGAACTTTTTTTCAGTCCGGTTTGTACGGTCCCTTCTTTCCACCACCCGGCCACGTGAGATGTCCGAGCCATATAGTACGTAGTGAGGGACGAGGGGCTTGGAACGTTCCATCATTGAAACCCCCTTTCCCGTCAGACGAATATCCCCCCCCCCTACTTGCCCCGAGGGGTTTCGCGGGAAAGCGGCCTACCATCGAGTGGACCAAAAGAGAGATAGGGCAGCAAGAAATACGAGACAAAAAAGAGAATATAGGAACATTAAACAATAGAAATCCGCGAAGTACGATTCGCTACTGACCGTACTTCCAGCCTCAGAAGGGACATACACTCCATTGGAAAACCGCGCTTATCTATAAGAAATTAGGTCTTTTGAGAGGTTGCGGCACCAAAGCTTGATTACTTCCGACTCTTTCCTTCTTCATTTTCATTATTAAATCAAACTATTTAACCAATTAATACATTTAAAAAAAAATGATCTTTCGAAAATTTGTTTCATTTACTCATTTCAAATTTAAAAAGATTAAACAAAAAAGTGCTATCAGTTGAACCGCGCGATGCTAAAATGAAGGTTTTAAGGTTTCTATATAATACGAAGAAAGTGATCGTAATTGTCAGTCGCAACTGCCAGGAACCAGTTCGATAGAGCTATACTAGTTTCCAGCCTCGCTAAAGGAACCATTTAACACTGAAATAACGGGTTCTTTATGGAAAAAGTTACCCTTAGCGAGAATGATTTCTGGTATTGTTCACTTCTATATAGGCTTTCTAATTCTGGCAAGATGATATGGAAACGCGAAACTCATTCGAGTCGGTCGTGCCATCAACAAAGCTCGAGAAAAAAAGAGCTTGTTTCGAAAAACAACTAAGATATAGTCAAGTTTTCCCATCATCATGCAGAGTTTAGTTAAGACTCGCTTCGAATCCTCTTCTCCGCTCAGGGCAGTGCTCTTGTCCTCTAAACGGGGGTGTTCCCGTAAGATTCAACATCCATTACAGTCAAATTTGTGTACTAAAACAGGCGTCATTTATGCGTAGCCCCTTGACAAACAATTCCCCTTTCTTGGACACGGGGACATTCTCACACTTCCCCACACAGCACGGTTCCAAGCTCAACAACATCCCCTATGTTCAATTACGGTTTTCAACGCGTTCAAAGGCTTCCTAAACTTCAGACGCTGTCTAACGCGTAGCGAACGTGAGGAATACGTATAGATTCTATAACACTGCCTACTAAATGTGCTAATGCATTTTGATCCTTTTAAGGCTTACTGATCGAGACTATGTAGATTACGTAACATGAAACAACCGCCGCGGATTGATACGTAGTGTTAAACCTAGTAGGGGTAAAAAGTAGTCGTTGGTAACTGTTCTTGAAATACGGAATCGACTGCGTAGGATTATATAGAGGGGTAGTAAAAAGAAATACAAACCCAACCACCCTGACGCGTCGTGGAATTCAAACGGAGTGGACAACGCGCCTAGAAGCTATCCCTATGATTTAAGAAGTGCTTGCTTTAGGGAACATTGTCGATGAGACGTAGGCCTATTCGTTATTTAGGGTGGAATAGCTCTTTGACGCTATCCGAAAGAATTTTATATACTTATATATCGGAGAGAGGGTACCGAGGGTTGCTCGGTTGTAAACGGCCATTGTCCATTCCCAGCACAATTTCGCCTATATTCCTTCGCTTTCTCCATTCTATGTCCACCCCGCGTGCCGAAACGGCCAGTCTAACTACGCGGGGTTTCATCTATGGTGATTGAGGGAGGATGGGAGAGGGTTGGACCGCTTATTGACAGCCATGATCTCTCCCTCCTCGGGGCTAGGGTCCGACCTTACACCCCTCTCCTCCTTTTTCTTGGAGAGAAGTCTGGCATCCTTGGTTCTACACGGGTTAGCTCTTTTCCTCACAGCTTTGCTTGTTCCGACATCGCTAGGGCTAGCTAAAAACATTCCCAGCACAATACTAACGAAACGACCAAAAATAGAGGGGCTAGGGTTTTGGGGGTCGAGTCTCGAAAGGGATCAGCGACCCCCAAAACTACAATCGTACACCGCGAGAGAGATGAAATCAGATTTGAGATTAGGGGCCTCGTTTTACAGAGACGTAAATACGTAGGGCTAATTAAGAATAATATGAGAGGGTAAAGAGAGGTTTCGATGAACGCGAACGGGTACGCCAAGCTACGATTAACGAAACTAAGCCGCGTTCACACTATGATAAAGTCAAAAATGAAAAATGTTTTAGGTCATACATTAACTGTAGTGTTCATTTTTCCAAAAATGTAAAATTAGCTTGAAAAGTACAGCTACGTTCAAATCGTATTTTCAAGATAGTATTTTCAAGATAGTTTCTTGATCAAAGATCTACACCGGTAACCCCAAAAAGTTATAACCTTTCCGAAACGGTTTAAAACATCTTAAGTGTGAACGCGGCTAAGTTTCTACTTTCTAGCGTGAACGTAGTTTAATACGATCGCGTGAAGTATAAAATTTCGAGCAAATCCATTTCTCAACGCGTCTGATAATAATCTTAATCTATTATCACAAACGCGTTCAATTTCGAGTGTTATAAGAACGTGTACATGAACATTACTTTATCAACGCGTAGTCGGAGGTAAATATACGTTGACGTATGCGTTCGGAAGAAGAAAAAAAATATATATATTTACATTTTCCTCCGCATACGATTGTTTTATTTAGGCTTAATATTTTCTTTTAAGAAAAACAATTACGCGCGGTGAGTTAATTTAATTTCCGTTTGTCCGAAGGCGTTTCTCTTCAACCGCGATTACCATGGTCGCGAAAACAAAAGCCGACAATAGCTCTTCCGTCGCGAAAATAAATTTAGTCCGTCTTTTCATGTAAAAAAAAAAAAGAAAATAATAATAACAACGCTCGCGGGGGGTCGCGATTAACGCACCAAACGTTACTCTTGGAATAATAATACTATATTATAATGTAAAACTGAGGAGCGCCCCCTGGAGGAGGAAACGCCGCTGCAACGTTATAAACTATATAGCTAAGCTTAAATAAATCTAGATTATTCGCGAAGACTCTTTCAATAAAGATTAAAGCCAGGTACCCTCGTAAAACCAGTTCACGCGGGGTATTTTGAATTTAATTCCACGTGGAATGGAAGGTATTATTCCTTTTGTAAGGCGAATACGAAAAGAATTTATTAGCTCTTCTCTTTCTCTTCTCTCGAGTTCTTAATTATGATTGATGGAGCGTTTATAATAACGGTAATTATCATCGCGCGAAGGGTAATTTGAATGTTTTAAGCGAGAGCGAACTGAGCCGAATGGGCCCCCGATGGGCGCGGTGTAAGGAAGAACCCTCTTGTTATTCTAATTCTTCTCGGCATAAACAGCTCGCGATATATAGTTTCGAGACCCCGAGAAGAAAAGAAAATGAAATTAATTTACGAAAGATGTCGAAACGCGATCGGCCAATCGACCCACCGCAACCTAGCTCCAATTTAGTCGCGCGCGAGCCAAGAAACGAACCAATTACTCCCCTCCTTCCAAACGCTACACTTTATCTGGAGAGCTATCGCGTCTCGAAAAATAATAAATTATTACGCAAACACCCCGTAAATGTCACGTTACCTTCATGCATTGTTCCAAGGGCAAAACCAAAAAAAAAAAAAAAAAAAAAAGAAAAATAGTCGATATTAAAAAAGGTTTTGTATATTCTAAGCAATTATTTTGCTTCGAATATATAAATAAGTTAGCGTAATTATTAATTTTAACTATATATCAAATTACAACCATGAAAGGAGGTGAAATATCTACAGAAAAGCAGGTTTTCTAATGTAAATTTAAGGTTCTTAGAGACTGCGTCCAACAGTGCAACTATTTCTTTTGTTTAATTTAATTTCACAATTTTGATAAAGTTAAAGAGTCTTCTCCTAAAAGAGCTAAAGCCAAACGTATCCCTCTTCCTTACAATTTTTTTCTCAAAACACGGAGTTTTCTTTCATTTTTATAAAGCATGATGGGGCGAGATACTTGGCGCCACGAAGCGCTAGATAGCTTCTTAACTTTATAAAATTTTCAAAAAGAAACTATATATTTTGGAGGTTAAGAAGAAAGCTTTTTTTATATTAAGCCTTTATCTCTTCATTTTAAAGCGAGCGAATCTTTCTATACGTAGCCTAGCTTGACCTTTTCAACAAGTTTCTCGTGACCATCAACAAGTGGAGGAAAATTCCCTGGCAAAATCTTCTAACATTAAAATTTCGTAATATTTCAAGTGTTAAAAATTTAAAATTTCAAGTTTCGCAGTCTTATAAGGCATATATTGCGAATGGAAATATGATTCGTCTATTTACGACGAAAAATAAAATGTCGAGAAGCCATCAAGTCGAGTCATCATCAAAACATTTTTATTCCAAATATAATATATTTAAATAAAAAAAGCACCAAAGCCCGATGCTTATGATGATGATGATGATGACGCGACGAATGACGGCTGAAAAAAGGCTCCCTGGAATCAATTTGGGACGGGGACTTAGCGGTGGCTAAAGGTGAGAGGAGAGAGGAACCATTCAAAATTGATGTTTTTAAAACCAATAAAGATTGCCATCGGAAATCGGAGCTCGTTTTATAGTCAAAAGAGACTGGGGATTGATATTGCAATATGTGCAAAGGCTTCCCGTAACTTATTCGACATTAAATTTCAGGCCGAGATTAAAGTTTATTACCCGCTGAAACTTCAGACTGACACCGACTTCAGTTCGTTCATCGATTTAGAGCGCCTATTAGACCATATTATATACAGTTTCTCTTTCTACCATTGATCCCCGATTCCCCGTTTCTAGCCCCATTGGTCGTAATTCGACGGACGACGTCGACGTAAATTTCAATTCAAATATGGACACGACATTCGCTGAATGAATAAAAATTGAGCGAACCACAAAAAAAGAGCAAGGATGGAAAAATGGGTATAATACTTCTTTGTAAGATATCGGCTCGGATAAGGGCCAGGAAACGTATTGGGTGCTAGCATATGGTGACAAAAGCGCCGGCTAAGCCGAAATCTAGGCCTAAACTATGGCTAAATATGTGGGGTTTCTTTAGTCGCTATCCCTAAAAAGAGCCGCGCTCGACTCTCAAAGGATTCGTCGGAGCGGAATTGTTATTACTTGCCGTGGAAAATGCATCTGTGATGGGCGTTCGAGGCTCGTGAGTGACATCCGTGTGACATTTTCTACCTTACACCGAAGAACAACTCGCCGACAACCCTACTATACGCACCCTATACTATTTCTTTTCAATACGTGACGCCGAGATCTCGAATAATAATAATACAAATTTTAGTGGTTTAAACGCGAGCGGGCCATGTCTTCTAAAGATGATAAAACCCCTGCAAATGCTCACACGCGTTCGTGGTCACGGAAAGGAGGGCGAGTTACGAGGATCCGACTAGCTACGCTGACTCGAGCGGCAGTCAAAATCTATTTTAAATAGCCTAGTCAAGCTAAAATGTGGATTTTTTTTACGAAAGTGTACTAGAGTTGCTATAAAATTAGAGATAGCGAAATGAGTCTCGTAACGCCGCGTACGGGTACGTCAAGATATAACTTTAATAGTACGTTGCTTTAATCGCGGTTGCATTACTTAGAACAGATTTTGAGATACTTTGAAAATTCCTTAAAATCAATATTAGTGAAAAAAAATCACGTGCTGATTCAGTCGCTTCGCGTGAAAGAGTTTGACCACGCCCATTATTTAAATACTCAAAATTTCTTTCGTAAATAAAACACTAGTTTCTAATCTTGTTCGTCAGAAAATATAACTTTTTCAGTTTAATTTTGCATAAACGCGTTTTTCAGTAATACACCGAACGGCTGCAATTTCAATAGGTTTTTATGAATTAATAACATATCCGAAATAGCTTTTAAAAATCATTTCATTATACCTTCTTTCGGAATTAGCGTCTCTAGTCAATTACCCAATGATTTTGGAATTATCTCTCATCTTTGGGGGTGAAATTGAACCCTGGGTGCTTAGAAAAGAGGGGGTGAGAGTGGGGAGGCGTTACTAATTCGGGTTGATTAGCCGCGGTCGCAAATTTGGGCGGCGAGATAGTCGGCGCGAAAACGGAAACGACTATACGAAAATTTTAGAATTTTAGTGAAAAGAAAATGATGATTTTTGGGTAAAAAAGAGCGAGATTTGGACGCGAATTATCTTAATGACTTTCGAATGGAATCGCGGCCACTACAACCACTGACGTTCGAGCTTTTTGTTCGGTCAACCGCGGGCGAAATCTAAAAAAAGGGCGCCCTCCAAACCGGAGAGAGAAAGCGGGGGTGGATAATGTTTTCAAACTCGAAGAAAAACATTTCTCCTGTTAAAATCGAGATGTCAGCGAACGCGAAACTGTAGATACCTTTTATCACTATACGTTTATTTCATTCTACATATAGGAACCACGTAGATTCGCGCGTACTGACAACAGACTATAGTTCATCTTAAATTTTTCCGAACCTAAATCAATTTGAGTCGTCACCGCGTACGAGGGTAAATTCTTAAGAAAACTAGAGAGAAACGCGGTATTGGCGCTGAAGAGTTATACTAGTATAGAATTGATTTCTAGCTAGGTAAAATTTGAGGGCGTATTTTTATTAGTTTTTATTAGCTGGGCGCTCGTAAAATTATATTTTCTCCTCATTCTCTTTCATTTTTCTCTTTTTTATTATTTCAATTCGTGGCCCTAAAGCTCATCTCGTGCGGCGAAAATATGTCGGAGTTCTCCTTTTAGACTGCGCCGGAAAATTAGTTCGGCACGCGAACATTATATACCTCTATCTATATACTCCTATAGCTATATAGCTCTTATTGCGAAATTATTTCTTTACTTTTTGGAAGTAATAAGGCGTTAGGCTCAATCGAAACAATGAAGAAACCTATAAGGAGAACGTCTCGTATCCCACGCTTTTTAGACAAATTTATTTACGATATAGACAAAAATTTAAGGCGGATAGCTGGGATATCTTTGGTTTTAGATAGTACGTTCCCATTTCTCCCCATTGTTTTCATTTTGGAACCGTGCACTGTCCGAGGATAATTGAGGAAAAACCGGGAAAAACTTGAGCTTCCCGCCTACAATTATTATGTTTATTTGTATCTGTCAATGACTATATAGTTCCTTTTCATTCTTATAGGAAATTGTAAGAAGAGAAACAATGAGATGACATTATTTGCCAAAAGAGAAGAAAATAATTATAATCGACCTAATAATATTGTATAATGTATTGTACGGGTATATGGATAGCGAAACAATGAAAAAGATTTCAAAATATAATATGATATAATAAGAGTCGCGTACCAGGCAACACCAACAACCGCAGCCGAGAAAAAAACATTCCAGACCCATATCTAGAGCTCGGAATCGGATAATGAATAACTTTGGATATCCATTGATAAAAAGGCTTTTTTCAGTTATTTCAATGTAGAATCTAGCTACGGTCACACTAGCCTTTCTTAATAAATTTGAAACGGTAAAATTAAACCTATATTCAAATCGCCAGAAATCGTTTTAAGCGTCACGTGTTCACGCATTATCGTTATAAATCGATTTATTGTAGCTTCATCTATCGGTTGTTGAAACCGAATCAGTATGAATCTGGTTCCCGAAGCAGTTTCAAGAAATCGAATCAAATCGATTAGAGAAACGACGGCTTCGAGTTCACGCGACTCCTATCGAAACGTTTGGAAATGGTTTAAATAGATTGCAAGGCCTAGTACGAACGGGGCTTATTTGAACAATATCAAAGACACGAATCAATTTACGTAAAAGGACAGGGCTTAACTAAAAGCTTAATTAAAAGCCACCCTTATTAAAGAACAGCGGCTTAAAAATAATCCGAATTTTATAAAACAAAAATATTACCCAAAATTTGAAAAGAAACTGAAGCGAATTAACTTTTTAAATAAATATTATACTCGAGTATAAGATTAAATTTAGAAAGTGGATTAAAAACCGAATATTTTTTGGAAATCCTTTAAACGAAAGAAACGAAGCCGCCGACTAAAATAAATAGTATAAGACGTTAGTTCTTAGGGGGCCTAATTAATGCAAAACCCCGGCTTGTACTGACGAAAATTTACATATTATTTTTTATTTTAAACCCGCTACGCTTGTTTGAAGAAAACCGCAAAATATAAAATCCACCTAAGACATAATCCCCTGGAGGATATCTATGGCAGAGAATGTTTATCCAGAAATATATAAACCCAGTAACTCCCCGCTCAACGAAACAATAAAGGGAATCTCGAGAGGAAACGGAACAGACTATTCTTACAAATAATAATACCGAGATCAGAATTTTAATTTAAAAATTAAAATAAATATGAGCATGAATTTATTCGTTCCATACGAATACGTAACTAGACTTAACTACTTATTCGTGGTTAGAAGGAAGCAGCCAAGTACTTGGCCACGTAAAATAATTTTCTTCGTTGTTGGTTAAAATATAACCATTTAAAATAAATGTAGCCCCTATAAGAACCTTCGACCAATCAGCGCCTTAATATATTTTCCTTCACTTAAAGATAATTTAATCCACGAAACTAAACTTATTTAACGGAAAATTCTTCTTAAATATATTAAAAAACGTTATCTTTAAATCATTAAGCCTAAATATAAAAAAAGATTCAAAATTACACTTCGAGTTAAGTTTAAAATTGCACGTTTGCAATAAAAACTAGGATTTCAATAATCGTATTCAAGGGAAGTTTACATGTACTACTTTTTTCCCAATAAAGTTTAACATTGTGTATCAATTCGCTTCATCTTTTCTCATTTTAAAAACATCGCGTGTAAACCTGACCAACAAGATAGAGAGACAAATAGATAAAGGCGCGTTTTCAATCAAGATGTTTTTGGGCCAAAAAAGTAACTTTTTCGTCATAATAACTAAGGTAAATGTCTATAGTTGGCCAAAAATTCTTGATTGAAAGAGAAGCTATAAATAGAGAATTATTAATATTGATGATATAAGCATTGAACCGAAACTAAAGGTTACTTTTCATCTTCCTTTGAAAACAAAAGTTAGAAGCAAAAAATAAAATATCTGAAAATAATAGAGGAAAAGAAAAAAAAAAAAAAAAAAACAAAGAGAAGAACAACGAATAGAAAGAAAAGTTTAAAAAGAATCAAATGAATTTAAAGTTAGCTAGCTACCTTCTTAGTACTATACTAGTCCATCCTGAATCCTGATATATAGTTAGTTTCATTGGGAAATTTCAGTTTCCATTAACGATAACCCCTCTCGCCCTTTACGTGAAAAAACTGAGGTTCATCGCCGAACTTTACAAATGAAACAAACCTCGGAGTTTTTTTTTTTTTATTTTTTTCTTGACTAATAAATATGTATGAAGTAGGGAATTTGGGCTTAAGATCCCCCCTCCCTTTCGCCTTATACGGGGACCTATACCATACGTACGTAATACCGAAGAGAGGGTATAATACATATGTGCAGAGGAATTGCGAGCTTAGTTAAAAAATAAGATGTTCGTCTAAAACTAAACTTTTCTCCCATTACAAGGGGCATACTTAAAAAGAATCAAAATACCAACGTAAACCTAGGCTTTTCCAATAAAACAAACGAATCTATTTCGAGATTTACTCGATATATAAAAATAAACATTGAATGTTCAAGAAGTTAAAACGGAAATTCATTCGGACTCAATTCTGGGCTTCGTTATAACTTTAAACTTTTTTATTGGCTTGAATTATATATATAACGGGTTCAATTAATTAATAGGCAGACTGTATAGTATTGGATAGTTTGGAAATTTACATCGCTCTATCGTTTCTTGCATGTTTAATAAATTAAAGCGGAAATTCATTTGGACTCAATTCTGAGCTTCGTTATAACTTTAACTTTAAACTTTTTTATTGGCCCGAATAAACGACCGTAATTACATAATTAATTCGCCAACTGTATAACAATCTAATTTAGCGAATCTATAACCAAAGCTTAATTAAATTCAACGTTAATAAAATGGCGGAGAATTAAAATATTTTTGCATAACTAGCGAGAGTTAACATAATTAAGAAAAGTAGTCCACGAAAACACTACATTCTGAATAACGTTGAACGGAAGTCAGTAAGGACTACTTTAGGTTCAATTAACATGGCGTATCACACTTTACCCAAACTAATCTTGACATCATCATTACATCGCTTCTCGACCATTGGACAGAATTCCATTGGACAGAATCCCATTGGGCAGAATCCCATTCGATCCACAATCCCATTCAACCGATACGTTTTCGTAAACCAGAATCCCATTCGACCGAATCCCATTCGACCGAATCCCATTCGACCGTCAATCCCATTCGACCGAATCCCATTCGACCGAATCCCATTCGACCGACGTTCACAATCAGAAGTCCATTAACACATTCTAACCTAACCTAACCTAACCTAACCTAACCTAACCATTATCGGCTTAAATTCATCGGGACGCCCTTTTTGGTTTCGGCCCAATGGGAAATTCGGTCTATGGGGGATTCGGTTCAGCGGGATTCGGTTCAGCGGGATTTCGGTTCAATGGGAATTCGGTGCATTGGGCTCGGTCGGCCAAGATTCGGTTGATTGGGACTATTTATTTTTTATTTCGGACCAATGGGAATTCGGTCCAATAGGATTCTATTCAATGGGTATATACCATTACATCAGACTGATTTCTTAACATTAAATATATTCAATTGTACAGCGATAATGGCGATGGATAGGATATGATAATTAAAGACCGGGGGTGGGGGAAAACAATCGTACACGACGATTTTAATCGGTTTTCGGATTAACAGCGTCTTTGTAATTAAAGAATCAATATTGAACGTCATATTGAGACCAATAGATATTATTATAGTAACTGTAGACAGAGTAGAGGGAGGCAGCAAGGGAGACATTGAAACGTCAGAGGTTTCTATCTCTCACCTTGGTGTCATCCTCCTTAGTGAGGGAGCTACAGTATTCGCCATTACAAGCGCTCCCCCAGAAAGGGGGTTCCAAGACGTCAGGCTTTCTTTCCACCTTGGCTCTCTGCTGTCTCCCTATAGCGCCGGCCCATAGATGAAATATGACGTCAAAGTTACCTTATTGGCCAGGCAATCCCAATGCAAACCTACGCAGTCTCGCGGCTTAATTAGCATGACGAAACGCATTGTGTTTCAGTTTCTCGGGCCTTAGATGGCGCTCTATTTTTTGGGTCATGGTTATAGGCGCCCTCTGTCATCGATAAGCGTGAACAAAACGCGTTAATTGAAAGGCTAGACTACGGAGGAAAGATTGGTCAATATAGGGGCACATTTATGCTATACTCGCTCTACAGATATTCTATAGATATTATTACACGACTAGGTCAAAGGGGGCGGTGGGAGTTAGCCAGACACGCATTAACGCGTTATTACGCCTATAAATATTGTAACGGACCATCCTAATGATTTATTCGGGTACACCCGAGACTTCAAATATCCTTTGACCCCCATTCGCCCCCCTTCATTTATAATCTTCCCTTATGCTAATCCGATTGTCGTTTAGAATACTGCTATGATCATTCCAAGCTCTAAGACGCGGTTCTGGTTGGTAAGGAATCGGAAATAATCATCGAGCATGAATAACGATTCAATTTTAATCAGTCGCAATTAAAGGATGACGTCATATTGAAGGAAAAAACCATCTCTATCCAAAGTATCTTAGCGAGACTCGTTCAGATACGAGAACCCTGTGTTTTGATTAAACCATAGATCACATCTCTAAATCTATAGACAGACGTCGAAGATTAATCTAGAGGATTAGATTTATTTCGGAATCCGCGTGCCCTAATTAAACAAATGCAGCATTTCAGTTCAATCCGAATGCACGGGGAGAGGGGGGGGGGCTTCAAATAATAATCCCATTGGCACACCTGTATCTGTTCGCTAAGATGACAGCATTTCATTACCATCAGTTCTATATTCAATTTATAAGCATTATCCGTATTAATACACGCATACTCGTGACATATCTATAGTTCACCACGAGTTGACAGCGTGTACGAAGCTATTTTACCCGTTATATCAGTGCTTTCTTGAATAGGAGACTAATGAAACATAGCTTCGCGCGTACTTCCAACTCGCCATGAAAATGACAAAAGGTTTTGTTCCCATGTCGTTAATTTCACTTTGAACTCTACCATCTTTACTTCGATATCGCGGCTAGCCTAAACTTATTGGGCCTTATTGTAGTTTAAATCACGGAAAAAAGAATACGAAGGAGAGCCAGGCGCCAGAGGTAAGAACTTTAACCTGTCGAATAAGATCAAAAAGGTAATATCTAGATACTGAAGGTCGCGAATAAGTATTAACTCTTCTGTTAACTGAGAATTGTTCTTTTTCTATCTCATTCGTAATCAATTCTCCTTGTTATTAAAAGTATATCAAACTAATTTAAATTAATTCCCAGGTCTGTCTTGATTTAATTAAAATTTTCAATATTAAGATATTTGAATAAATTTAATTTTCCGATTAAATCTAATTAGATAGATCACTATCCAAGTTAATTGAATATAATACTCGAGAAGTTCTTAAGTTAACGTATAAAAGAAAGGTACTAGCTTCTTTAGAAGGTCATAATTTATTTTTCATATTTGAAAACGAGTTTGCGAAGAAGTTTATAGTCTCATTCTTTTTCCCTCGAAAAAGCAGTTTGGCCCAAAACAGAGGGGGCGAATAACGATAAAACATATCCTCGCGGCAATTTCTTTCTTTTCTTTACGTACATTATACACGGTAGATGTCGCGCACCGCTGTAAGATGCCCGTTTAGGATAAGGGGTCAGAGTAAATATTTCGCAAACCATCTTGCTGGAATAAGAAAAGATTTCTCGGCTCCCCAGAGCGCGTGACTATAATATACCGATGATAAAATGGAGAAGAAGAAAAAAAAAAAAGACTGACAACACCCTTAAACAGTCGAGAGCTCTAAGTACACTCCGAAATTCTCCCCCATACCGGTACTTACTCGCCCAGAGAATTATAACGCTCGTCTCGTCCCCCGCGAGTACGGAAAACTCAAAAAGACAAACCTTTACTTTTCACAAAAGACAAAATATATCCTATATCAAAAGACTTATTTTATGGAAATGATGTCGCGAGAAGAAATCTCCCCTGGCCTTCCCTCCCCGGCTCTAGTTCCATCGGCATCTACGACTAAAATAATATAATATAAAAAAGAAGCGAAGACTTTGTCGAGTCATGTTTTACCAGAAAAATGCAAATTACAAACGAGGTTTGGGGAATATTATATCCTAAATACAAAGCTAACGCGTAATAAATTAGTCTTAAATTGCCACAATTAAAGTTATCCTAACTGACTATCAGACAACTCAAAGTGAAATATCAGATATTTATTAGTATAGACAGATTCCAAAATTTCAAAACAGAGAGTCAAGCGCGAAGGGGCATGCTTCGGCAAGAATAGACATATCAACAGGCAACTTCAGGTGTTGCCGTAATCCTCTAGTTAAGCAGAAGATAAGGGGCAACACCTGCAGTGCCTTTTGACATTTCTATTCTAACTCAACGATGGACGCAGTGTGAGCGTTCGATTCTCTGGATGCAATTTATGAATCTGACAACAGTATAAGATAAATTTGAGATAAAGGGATATCAAAAGCAGAACGCGTACGTATAGTTACCTTCTATAATTCATCAGTCACGTGATTAATTCGTTTTCTTAAATGTAGCTATAGCTATTCGCAACCGAAACGATTCTAAGTGATGGCGCTAAAACCCGAGTCGACTGCTAAGGTGTTTATCTCTGACTGTAACCAATCTTAAAACTCAACACCTCAAGTATTTTCGGTCTCGAATATACTTATACACGTACACGTTCAGGGTTAGAAACGATTTAACTTTTTATTTCATTACTGATAAGATATAAATTTTATCTTGGAACTCTCGTGGTCAAGCTATTGTTTGAGTTAAAATGATCTTAAAATGTTTCCTTATACGAGAGAGTTTTAGGTTTTCTAAAGTAAAAAAAATGGGTAACAAACCCTTTAACAAAAAAGAGCGCCAAATTTCCCTTTCGTTTTTGTTTCGTTTCATTGGGTTTCTCGCTAAAAGGGGGGGGTAGGATGACAGAGTCCCAAAGAGAGATAAAATAGCCCCTCTACCTCGCCCAAAATAAGATAAATTTATGCATTATTCAAAAAAAAAACGGAGAGAGTTGAGAGAAAAACTCGACTCAACTCTATATTTTCAACGCGCAGTGACGCGATAAAAATTTCCCTAGTTTCCAACCGGCGTTTTAATTACATTCTAAAGGTCCGTCTACACGTCCCGCCCGTTTGAATGATTTGGGCAAAATAACGATTCGTTTAGATAGCTGGGAAAACGGATGAGTAAATGGCCCGAGGAGTAGGAACCGAGGAAAGAAAAGAAAATTCCCAAAAACTCCAAAATAACGTAGAATATAGATAAGAATCAACTTTTTGGGGGAGAAGGCTTTTGGCGGTGAACTGTTAAAAAGGGGAACTAGAGGGAGGGTTTAACACCACCCGATGTTGCCTATTTATAACCGAGATAGTCTCGCCTCCTCAAAGCTAGCGCCGCCAACGCCAATGTATACCCCCAACCACCGAAACTGGCGTCTTTTTCGAGCTAAGACGCTATAACGATAACCATAGCGAAAACGGGGACCCAGTCCATGATAAATTGTAGTACGATAAGCCTCGTCAGCGGTATTTTCTCAAATCGAGATGACGCCATCAACTATTTCGATTCAAATCTAGGGAGCGGAGATGTTTTGGCCAGGGTATCGTACACGTTTAAAATAAGATTCGAGTACGGTTAAAGGCGAGATCGAACTGGCTACTCAAGGTGAATCGAAATGGTCAATTCTAGGGTTTACGAGCTTTATAACTGCAGGGAGGTATTATTCGACCCAACGGGGTCTTTATA
This sequence comes from Odiellus spinosus, assembly GCA_963920705.1. Taxonomy (NCBI): domain Eukaryota; kingdom Metazoa; phylum Arthropoda; class Arachnida; order Opiliones; family Phalangiidae; genus Odiellus; species Odiellus spinosus. The sequence goes on from OY987234.1 coordinate 7,209,586, forward strand.
CCGAATCTTTAAGACATTTAACGGGCCGAGAAAATACGAAACAAAACTATAGATGTTAACAAGCGATCCTTTTGGAAAGAAAAAGAAAAATATCTATGGTCCTTGCATATAACTCTCAATTTTAGAAAGAAAACAAATTCGTAAACACACGTATATCATTCTCTGCACCATTCTAAGCTTGTCATTTGGGATTATAATTTTTAAAGCAAGTCTAAAAAGAAGTTTCCGTTTAAATTGTTTTGTTCCAGGATTCCTGTAACATTTGAAACCCGATTTCACCGATTTTTGCCTGATATTTCTGGAGGTGTATCAAATATTATAAAATCGCTAATAAAAACAATGCCGATTATCTTTTCCAAGTGGGAATTTTTATTGAACCCATGAAGCAATGAAAGCAGGAGACAATATAATGTTACCAAAAACTAACAAATATTATTATTTAAAACCTAGGACTTCCAGATTTTATTGCTCCATGGTTGAAAAATAGTTTCCCAAAGGAAAACGGCATTAAAATGTCATTGAACATTTCAAGAAGTTTTCGTAATTCAAAAATTTCCTTATTTCCCCGAATAATATCAATTTTTTGGCGATTCTCTGATATTTCCCTGATTTATGCTAAATTTTTAGAGTTTTATTGAAACTTCTTTAAAGTTTCTTCGGTTTTCCTTGATTTTTTTTTTTTTTTTTTTTTTTTTTTTTGTTAAAATTAAAATTTCCTGAAAATTTTCGGTCACTTTACAAAATTTGGAGACCATATATTTTTATTTAAAAAGTAAGCTCGTTCGTTTAATGATTTAAAAACAACAGAGCTGAAGGGCGGGGTAAAAAACAAATGGGTCCTGACGTTTCTACGCTTATCGCCATTACCCTTCCTTATCAACTCGGTCGCTTTCTATATACTAGAATAAAGTTGGCCGGGAATGAGTGAAATGTATACGAGAATTTGGTTTTAGGCAAAATTCCGTCAAAGGAAGTTTCCTTTCAGAAGAGGGGGGTTTGAACCATTTTTGAGAAAGGAATTGTCGGCGTCTCTAATGGGTCCTCGTTAAAAAACCAGCGAGTTTCTTTTGACTGAAAGAGAGAGGAAGGAAAAAAGCCCGAATACCGATTATCATTCCCCCGTGAAAAAGTAACGTCAAAAATTTGGGTGTGGAAGACACGAAAGCAACGAGAATGACCGTCTAAACGAATAAAGAGAACCTTTTTCAGCTGGACTAAAGAGAGAGACGCCTATGCCCGCTATGCCTAACTTATTACAACCAAAATAAAAGTTTTGTCCAAGCTGGGCCATTTCGTTTCCCATGTTAAAGTTGCAAAGTGTTTTGAAAGCTACAGTATACATAAAATAAATGTTACCGATTCCCTTCTAACTCAGTTAAAATGTCAATTGATTTCTTAAGAGATTCGAGTTTGGACGTACTGAAAACTGACATTGAATCGTCTCGTAGATCCTATCAAAGTTTGGGGTAGTTTTTTTCCAGAGTTCAGCGTGTGAGGTCCTCCCTGACGAAGCGAGGGCATTTTTGGGCTACATACAGTATCGAGGCGGAGTAAGGTGGTGATTATTGAAAGGAGGGACCCGGGCTATACTTTCTATCAGTATAGGGGCTATTTCTTCGGGCATCAGTGTCATCGTCGGGGTTATAAATGAACGAATAAATATACACGTTCAGATGTTCCCAGATACGTTATAGTTAACCATCCGTATCGTATAACGCGAGGCCTCGTACAAAACGTTTATGGGAAACGCATTAGTCACGGACCTTTCAAATGTTTTCAATACACAAAATTCGATATAATGATCACAAAACACGTGTTTCAAAGTTTAACCCGAAACAGATTCGTTTCGTGGAAACTTCTAGGTTTTATAGAGACATATTTAGTAATCCCCGCGTGTATTTCCACTTTGAAATCGGTTTGATTCTTTCAACTTTTGGGCGAAAACTATACGTTTATCTATCCAAAAATAAGGTTGAAAACGCTGCAAAACATTCTGGGTATAAAAAGGAATATTTAAAGATTCTAACGATCTCCGTTATGCCCCTTTTCTTTGGGTAAATGTATTAAGAAACCTTGATATTATTACTACCGCGTTTGCAAAAACTAGAGCTCGGAATTCGTATATCTTTTGTTAACTGAACAAGACCATCGTGAGTGTCAATCGGATATTATCTGTTCGCGAAAAAATATCCATTTCTTATAACTGAATGTAACTGTAAACTTTTATTCGTACTCAATGTTATATGAAATTGATACGTTATACTAGTTATTCATTCCCCAATAAGATTAATTTCAAACTCAAGTTTCTTCGCAGATTTAAATCCAAATTGAAATCTCGAAGCTAGAATGTAGTAATTTAGTCTGTTCCTTTCAATTTAGATTGCAATATAATTATTATATTTCATTCTACACGGATTTCGAGAAGCATATTTTTTATCTTCGCATTATCTGTTTGAATAAACGCGTAATTTGTTTACTAATCGAGCTTAAATTTTTTATCTCCGGGTCTAATTCGTATCCATTTGATAAGACTGTTTATATATAATTTACCGGAGATTAAAATACCTGGGAAAAGAATAGTTATCGATGGATATCATTAAGTTATTCATTATCCGATTCCGAGCTTTAGCAAAAACAATACCAATGGCATTATACATTTTCACTACTCTTGTTTATGAGCTTGAAAAGATATCCTACTCGTAACGCGTACGTGTACGTCAAGTTGCTTTCTACACCGTTTTAAAGTTAACTTAATAGGCCTACGTATACTGTTCAGAGTATTATACATTATCGTATAAAAATATCGAAATAACTGAAGGCACAGAAAATTCGTAATACCAAGGCTTAGCTATCGTAATACCAAGGGTTAGCTATCGTAATATATATAAAAAAATGAATAAATCAAGCAGAGACCCACATAGTGCGGATTACATTAAATGTTATCACATTTCTATACGGAACTATAAGTAAATCACCACGCGTCGTCAATGTCGCGTGCTATAACGCATTTTGTACCCTCCATACTATAGCCTACAATACAACCCGGTTACTTATCTTTAACCCACTCTCCCAATCTAAGATATATTATAAATATAAGAATCATCCGTGCCCGCGCTCGCACGGGGACTGTGGCTTTTTAAAACCCCCGACCCCTCAACCAAAAAGGTTTTTTATCATCGAGCAATCGCGGCGGGAGTAAACGATGGCGAAATTATCACTTCCCCCCTTGCTTTCTATATGAAAGCTATAGTATTCGAAACGAATAAAAACCCTAAATAGCAATTTTTCATATTTCATACCGTGGAAAGAGAAAGAGAGTATAATAAAATCACCATACAGACTGAGAATATAGTCGCGTTCGCGTTAGACCATAAAGCCTATTTCTTTACAGTTTTCTCTGTTAGATATCATGGTACGAATTTAACTATAGGAGAGAGGGAGAAACGTTCAGGGGAGAAATTCGTAATTTATCCGATTTGCCAAAAAGTGGCAAGCTCTGGCTGGCAGCGTGGTATCAAGCGGCAGCGTCCCCATCCCTATGGCAACCATGGAGGCTCAAGAGCGCGAGAATGGAGAAGATGGAGGAGAAACGCGCCAGGGATCAGGGACTCTCTCTCTCCCTCGATCTCTCTCGTTCTCTCATCCCGAGCCACCATTAAAACACTGAAAAACCAAATGAATCTCTAGGGATTTTGCCTTATTTCCTATATGAGATAAATTCGCTCCGTATGAAGTTAGGGATTCGTGGCAATAATACCTTACGACGTTACGAATCATATAGCAAAAATATATATATAAAAAAGATCCCCTTATATAGCCAATATCGGAAGCTTTTATTTTTAAAGCTGCGAGGGGGAATCGAGAGGGAATTTGCAGCATCAGTTGGGATTTTATTTTTATCGAATTCGTCGTCGCGTCGCCGATATAAAACGATAAAAGATTTTAACGCCCCGATTTATAACACCCCTCTCTCTTTCTCTATCTATCTATCTATCTATATATTCTTAGTTACGACGTTGAAAGGGGTCCACATTACAATGGGAAAAAATGCTTCTACAATAAGAATTTAATTATCTTCTTAGATTATAACCGTAATGTATTTTACTTCATCGAAACCAATGGCCTTTTTGAAAAGTGTTAAACTACGCAACAAAGTTGCTTTTAGCTAAATAAAATTTGCTGATAGTTAAATTGTAAGAATGTGCAGGGTTCGTACAAAATTTTGGAAGTTAATTTCCCTGACTTTTCTAGATTTTCCCTGACAATTGCTAAATAATTTCCCTGACCATTGCTAAATAATTTCCATGACCATTGCTAAATAATTTCCCTGACCATTTCTAAATAATTTCCCTGGCCAATTTTAACCTTTTTTTCATGAATTCATTCTTACGAGCGAGCTATTGGCAATTCCTATTTTTTATATGACACAAGTATCAATCAGAGTCCAAAAAATTAAATTTTTATGCAAATATTTTCAGTTTATAACAATTATGTTACAATTAATTGTTCAACTAATTATGAACAGCTCTTTGACATGCACCAAAATATTTCAATTTCTCTGACCATTTTGGCCCATTTTCAAAATCCCAGACTTTTCCCTGACCTTTTTTTGTCAATTTTCAAATTCCTCGACGTTTCCATGACCTTTTGGGCCAATTTCCAAATTCCCAGACTTTTCCCGGTTTTCCAGGTCGTGTACGAACCCTGTTTATACCCTTTTCAGACGAGGCTTAACTAGCCGGTTTAATCAGATTTAACGGTGGTTTAATTACAATTAACCGAGGTTTATAGAACTGAGAATGCTACGTAAACCTCGGTTAAATCTGATTAAACCACGGCTAATTACGCCTCGTTTGAAGAGGGTATTAGTCTTAATTAATCCCGTTTAAGTTTATACCCTAAAATCTACAAATCCAAATTTCCTCTCGTGTTAACGTGGCTTACTTATGGACTTAACGATCTACTTATCCTGGTTTTTACATCGGTTCTTATAGGTTACGACCAACAATAAATATATGGAGTTATATTTGAGAATGGCGTGAATGTATTACGGCGAAAAAGATATATACATATGATATATAGAGAAAGAAAACAAAAACAAGTTGGGTTTGAAGGAAGAAATGGAATAAAGATTGCGCTGGGGCTCTGGCGGATCCGATTACTATAGAGGATGTAGGTACATATAGCGGTCAACATCAAAAAAGACCTTTATAGGATATAGCTGCCGTTTTCATTTTTCTCGCTATAAATAAACGCAGCGCGGCAAAGGGAATCTCGAAAAAGAAAAAGAAAGTTTGGTTTCGCTTTTCTTCTATCCAATGTATTCTACTTCCGCTCGGAACGGAAACACGCGCCCCCTGCAATAGCCGAAACGAAAGGAAACGTTGAACTAGAGTCGGGCTACCAATTACGTTTCTATCGCTCGCGATCCGCGCACTGCCTTACTGGACTTTTTCAGCGTGAAACGCAAATACGCAGTGTTTATGAATTTGGCTCTAAGTTGTAAAAGTCGTGTTCACACTAGATACTTTGTAACCGTTTTTAACCGTTTTATAAAGGTCAAATTATAAAATTTTGAGCTAAACTGTAACGATCATTTCTAAAAAATTATAATTAATACTTTGAAAAGTTGATTTGAAGATTCAAAACGGTATCTCTAGTGTGAACGAAGCTTTAGAGTTGAAGAAAAATGGGTATCAAACGAAACTACAAATTCTCGTAAATCGTACCCTCCTTCAGACGTTACGCCTAATTTGACGGTTTAATTATTTTTAACAGATGCTTACTCAGGGTTCGTACAAAATTTTGGAAGTTAATTTTACTGATTTTTCAGGTTTTCCCTTACCATTTCTAAATAATTTCCCTGACCAATAATAATATTTTATACGAATTTATTCTTGTGAGCGCGCTCTTTGCAATTCCCACTTTTTATTTGAACTAGTTTATTAATCAGGGTCGTTAGTTTTAGGCGATAATTAAATTGGGTAATCTGATTTTTAAAAAACATAGAAATAGAAACGAGTTTTTTCAAAGAAATACTCGACCAATAAGAACAATTGAATGTCAAAATGATATAGTCTAAGAAATTGGGACAAACATTCCTAAAAAACCACATAGCAAGTCAAGGTTGGCTGATTATACGCGACTATGCCTATATGTCACCGCGATTCGATCCTATAGAACGATCGTAAAAAATAAAAGCTATTTGTTTAGCGTTATTGGATTCCCTAAATATTTACTCAAATAATCCCCTTCGAATCTTCCCATAGAACTCTGTCACTATAACTATACCATACGTATAGTATAAAGGCTATTATAAGTAGAGTTCTAAAAGCGCGGGGGTGGGGGGAATCGTTCAATATATATCTCTCTAATGAAAAGGAATAAAAAAACTATATAGTAATAAAGAGAGAAAAAAATGGCAAAATACAAGGGTTATTTTAATATTTATATCGAGATGACCGCCCGATAACAAGGTGGACAGAATATATTCTTCTATACATACAGTATAGGAAGAAGGCGATTAGGCCTTTGTCGATGATGATTATAGGATATCGTTACTAGGCGAGTTTGTTCGCGTGGCTTAAAAAAAACTTTACATAACCAAATGGATAGATCAATATTTTTTGGATCGAATATATTCGAAACACACGCATTCTATAATGTACAACAATGAAACGTAAGTAGCTATTATTTTGATATTTTTTTTTATGTTTCGTTCACGCGTGTTATGTTTATACGTGGTCAAGGGCTAAAACAGTCCTTATTAGTTTGAATATTAGCAATTTAAGTAGCAGATACTACATCCAGAACTGATTCTATTTTATTTTTGACCACACTTTGCTAAAGCGCTATACATAGGACTCTAAATACGAAATTTGGTTTTCGCGTAACGGCGTCAGAAGTTTACATAATCTATATAATACATGGAAGGAACACGTACGGCTACGTCAAGTTTTTTAATTTTAATAAAAAAAAAAAAACATCAACGTAATCGTTTCAAAACGCCGGGCTTAGGTCCGAAAACTTGCATTTAAAGGGTGGAATGCAATTTTTAAAATTAAATAACTTTAAAGAATTATGTAAAATTTATGTTTTTCAGAATTCACGCCTATCCGATTTATTACGCGTGACAGAAGGTATATAAACGGCTAGACGTACACGTACACGTTCCATACTGGCTTCCATCACTCAACCCTCAGTATAAAAAAAATGTTATTTCGATGCACATACGTGGTCCAGTCAAAACCGAATATATTTCCCGTGTTGCTAGTTCGAAATAGAATATAAAGCCGAAGAAGATTGTGTTCTCTACACCGTGTTGGGGTTTCCACTGGCTCGTGGGAAAGGAGCCAGCCGTCTATGTATGTATGTATATTCGTGTCAACAAGAATAACACTAATCCTCCCTACACCACCCACCATGTCCGTCCTTCGTGTAGCTAGGGAAGTGTCACACGCGTATTCCATTATATTCCGAACACATTATGTATCTACGCGTGTAGTTCACGTCAAGGTGGTAGAGGGGAGAGGAGGAAAAGGAGAACATCCGTCAAAATAAAACAATAACGCGACTAAACAACTGATTTTTCTCACCTCGACAGACGGAGGAGTGGATACGTTAAATTAACTGCCGAGAACAATTGGTACCAAAACACCAATGATAGGTAAATCACGCTTAAAGTTTACAACAAGGCGTATTATGATTGGTTTATGGTTCTGAGGAGAAATTAAAAAATCTAAAAACTCCAAACGGTCGAGATACCGTTATATTAGAGGTAATTAATACGAATAAAATAAATATACTAGTGGTAATTAATACGAATAAAATAAATATATTAGAGGTAATTAATACGAATAAAATAAATATACTAGTGGTAATTAATACGAATCAAATAAATATACTAGTGGTAATTAATACGAATAAAATAAATATACTAGTGGTAATTAATACGAATAAAATAAATATACTAGTGGTAATTAATACGAAAAAAAATATACTAGTGGTAATTAATATAAATAAAAATAAATATACTAGTGGTAATTAATATAAATAAAAATAAATATACTAGTGGTAATTAATACGAATAAAATAAATATACTAGTGGTAATTAATATAAATAAAAATAAATACATTTGTGGTAATTAATATAAATAAAAATAAATATACTAGTGGTAATCAATACGAATAAAATATAAAAATACTCGTCGTACTGGTAATTATTACGAATACGAATAAATATATTTCGTTTATATCCCCATATAATTAATTTAATAAAAATAAATTAAAAATTAAAAACGTCATTTAAGAAAAAAGATTTCTTTCATTCCAATCCAGGGAAAATCTAATTGATATTTAATTTCAGTTTATAGTAGGCCTACTAATTTTACATTCTATTTTGGGGAGGCGCGCTATCATACTCCGCCTCAAATTCCTCAATATTAAATAAAAACAATCTCCTATCGTCTTCGTCAGCTTTAAAATAAAAACACGAAAATAAAACGTGTTATTTGCCGCTAGAAACCTGACGAATATATACGATCTTTTGGTAGTAAAAATATTTTTGGGTAAAATGAACCGTCGCGCGCGTCGACGCGTTAAATCAAGCGAGAAGACGATAAGATTGAAATTTTATTATTATTTTTTTAGATGATGGTATTTCGCTTTAGCGATTTTGTTTTTTTAAAAAAGAAAAGAACCAAAAAAAAAAAAGGTAGCGATGAAATTTGGACAACAGCCCGGGGCTCCCCATACCGACCGTCAAATTCGCCAGGGAAAAATATGCCTAATTAGCGACGATAAAGAGCGATAGAGACGGAGACCCAAAGGGAGAATTGCCCGGTCACAATGAACAAATTAATACGTCAAAAGTTTTATACCGAGCAGCTCCCGCTACTGTATATATAGTGTCAATGTCCGCCTACCCACTTTATCCAAATTCGAATAATACGAACGAAATTTCAGAACGGTGAATTAATTACTTATCGTAAGTTAGACGCAGAAATTACAAGCGCAGTTGTCACTGACAGAAATAAGGATTTATATTCAACATTTCGGAAGCAAATTTAACGCATTTTTCGACGTTTTACAAGCCCAATTTTTCCCAATATTTCCAGGCGCGATAGATACACAAAATAAATTAAAAAATACAGATTTATATATGATTGAAATTTATGTTCCTGATTTATGAGAATTTAGATCCCCAAACACAGTTTTCACTGGCGAATAAACTAGCGGGATTAATATTTCGTTAACACGAGTTAAACGAAAATCTTGTTTTGATTAATTCTTGGACCAAACAATCTTGATTGAAAACGCGCCTTTACTCGGGTTTCGGAACTTTGGGTGTCAACTTAAGTTGAAATCGAAGGGAATGGGTTTTCGCCTTATCTTCGGCGAAGACGCCGCTGAGTTACCGGGGCTTCTAGAGAGTCGGTAGGGGGGATACTGATTTGCATGCGCTCAATAAGATTAGCGGGGAGAAGCTTAGATGTTAGCTGGGGCATTCGGTTCAGTGCGGAAGGAAGGTATAGGGGCTAACCCCCCCCCCCCCCCGCTTATAGGCGCGCGGACGAGAGCGGGGCGTTAATTTGGGGGAACTAGACCACGTATATTCGCCGCCGTATTGAAAAGGCATTAGCGCACTCGTCATGTCCATAAACAGCCCATCTATTCCACCAAACACCGTTTCAACCCCGATTCGCGATTGGTTCGAAACCAAGCCCGCTCTACGATCTTTAAGACATTACGAAAGGTTAAATTAAACTATAGGACGTGGAGTAAACTGCGGTTGGAATTGACAATAAATTCTAAAGTAAAGCTATTTCAGTTTGTAATTACAACGTATAGGAAAGCGCCAGTATATTGGCAAATTCCAATCACGTTATTGTAGCTCTAGCTTAGAACGCGTTGCAAATTCAATACGATAAGTGGGGGGATTTTAAACGCGAAGAGGGGAAATTGGCGAATACAAAAACAAGATGGGGGTATGTAGATCTACTTGGCGCTACCGTACAAAAGAGAGACCTAGCTTTTATCATATCTGTAAAGAGAGAGGGTGGGGGGGTTCATTGAAGACAGCTAGCCAGGGAGGATAAGGGGCTCTATACCCTAATGAGTTTTTGATAGGCATAATAAGAATCACAGTGTATATAGTTTTAAAAGAGAGAAAGAGAGGGGGTTAACCCCCCTTAAATTTACCCTTCGTCTGTTACGTTAATAAGTACATACTAAATTCTAGATTGGTATCATTATGTTTTTAAGGTACTAATGAAGAAAGAAACAAATTGGATCAAGTATTGGAAAACTCAGTTTTGTTAACCAACCATCGCGAAACTACAGAACATTATCTGGTTGTTGAATTTTAACACGGACATTTTAATTTTTCCCTAACTTCAGATGATTAGAGAACTCTTGCATAACGATATAGTGAAGTCGTTTATAGAATAACTCCCAATCACATCCGTAATTAAGTATGAATTCTAATTTTGTCAACAAAAATATGAGCGTACCATTTCCGGGCCTTGTTTTTTTAAGCCAAATAGACATATTCAAAATAGGGTAAAATTTTTGGGTCAGCCGGGCAAGCCTAAACAAAACCATTTAATATATTGGGAGCGACTCGTAGAACGCTACATTATTAAACAATGGCATTTATCGCGAGGTCTAAATGTACCACTTAAAAAAAGAATATCCCTTATCGTCCAAAAACCCCGAAGAAACGAAAAAACAAAACTTACGAAAGTCGCTTGATACCGTGTTGGTGACGAAACGAAGCCAACTCTGGGGATGGCTTCTTCTTAAAGTTCCCTGGTTGGCGAAAAACGCGCGGTCATCGGGTAAATAAAGCCATTTTCAAACCGGATATCCGTGATAATAATAAACCAAATGAAAATAACGATAAACCAAATTATAAAGGATCGTTATAGGGCGACGATTGAATGCCGACACTTGTTTTTCTTTTCGACGACGTTCGAATTCAAAACTTAAAAGCGAAACGCAAAAACACAACGAAATTCCGATAGACCGGGCGAAAACGCGCGCGCGCGTAAACCCTAATCGCTAGGCCTAATCTTAATATTACGAATTAAAACGAACCGTTATTGTCATAGATTCGTAGATTCAAGAATATATAAACCCCGCTCGACTATACCGAGCCCTAAAACTCGTAAAATCGCTAGGACTAAAACTGAAAACTCTTATTCGGGGAGCGACAACTTCCGACTGACGCTTCTCGGTCGAAACGCGGCTCTAGAATGAAGAGGCACCGCTGCACGGCTGGCTCTAGCAACGGACGGATATTCGCTTTCCCCCTCACAACCGCCTCGGGGAGAACGGGGAAGAATGCCTCGTTCCAATTGGTCGAGAGAGGGAAAGAGCACCAAGATTCTTAGGAGCTCTCTCTCTCTCTCTAGCAAGGGCGCTCGGGGATGATTCCTAAAACATTTATACCAGAGGATGATGGTACGTACCAACGACAAATATTAATCCCAAGAATTACATCGAACCGTAATCCTTAATAATTAAGCCGTTTCCATCTTATTCGACCCCCCACTGCGCTATAGCCGAGTGGTTTGATTTATCCATTACTCGGGAGACTAGCATCAACCTCACTCGAAGCTAAAACTTTGTAAACATTGTTCCAGTTCAAAATTATTAAATAATATCATAAATTGTTCAATTTCATTAGGATTAGAACATATATTTTGCTAATTATGTTAAAAGCAGTTTTTGCGATTCATCTGGCGACACGGGTCTGATTAATTAACATAATTTATATTGAAAGTACTGAAAATATTTGAGCCCTTTTTTGTCTTTGATTTTATGATTTTCTGGAGATATTTTGTGAGAAGTTTATTTGACTCCGATGTTAATTTCTCATACATGGGAACATGCGGAGATTTGGGATTTCAGTCAAAGTGTACGACCCCTCGATTTAGGTTTACCAAACTGTATTAGGCGGTTAACTTAGACAATGAAAAACGCGCCAAATGTTAACGCACTTAAGGTACTATTGTACTAAATCAATTGTATTAATTTACTGCTAAAATTGATGTAGTATTTCAGTTCAGGGAGACGCATTTTCAATCGAAATTGTCTATTAAAAATAAGCATTTCTCGAGGACGTGTACGCGTACGTAAAGCTACCTTATACGGAGCTTTGATAATAATGTCCAAAATCCCTACCCATTAGTATTTTCACGGGTACCGCCTTTAACGTTGCTTTTTATTTTGTCTCTAGTATATCCTAATAGTAGGTCGCTTTTTTGGTTATTCGTGGGATCTCGAGAGACGAATAAAAACTTCCGCGACTAATTACTTATAGTGCCTTGGCTTAAAACAAAGGAGGTGTGTGCAAGGGGGATAAGGGGGGCGTATCCCTCGTCGGTAAAAACTTTAGTGTCGCGAATTTTCTATTCCCAGAACTCATTAATATAACGACAAACCTTTAGGCTTTTTTCAAAACCCCGCGCCATAAAAAAAGCGCCATCTTAGAGCTAGTACTTTAACTAAAAAAAAGGACCCCATCCCTCAAGTCAGATTCGGGTTAAAATTACAGTACGCCAAGAACTAGGTTCCTATCAATCACTAAGCCGACTAATGTACTTATTTAAGAAAGATTTTATCTCGGTTCATGCTGAAATTTGTAGCTGACATGATCCTTTTTTTAAATTAGAGTTTATAAGATAGTTTATCCTCTGGCGTGGTTTGATGGATGCGCCCTCTAGTGGCGTATTCCTCAAGAGAGAGAAACTCAAAAAGACATGGCCTAAAGCTGGGTTCTCAAAGAGGGCTAAAATCGAGCTGATGCTACACAAAAGACCGTTTTCATCAAAGCTATTTTTTGCGTGATAGCGTGTAAGTCACGGGAAATAAGGTATAAAAATCCTTTCACATTCTCGCTCGCTCCATTTTTGCCCGCTAAACACATTCCTATGAAAACCCAGCTTTATTAGAGCCCACCTAGCCACGCGGAGGGAGAGAAATGAGACGAGACACACCAGCTACAAAGATAGAAGGAAAAGTTCTCGAGCAGCAGAGTGGCGCCCTCTGTCAACCAAAAGAAGAACTAGAAAAATAAATCGGGTATAAAAATTATAGGATGAAATCGGGCCCCATTCCGAGTCAATCAATACTTTTAACGAGGACTGGCCACATTAGTCATCTATAAATATCTCAATTATACTCATTTCGTGGGAAAAAATGCTTTATCCTAAAATTTACGCGTCGAATCATATTAAATTAAAGCTAAAGACAGTTTTGGTTATGCAAAATAACAAGATAACTTAAAGGGGGAATGAAGCAGGTTAACAATTGTAGAAAATTTACAAACTAGAAATAAACTTAAAACTTACCATTAGGCTATGTACTAGCGACTAATCTCATTGGTCACTCGTCCTTCTATGGGGAGTTCATGAAATCTCCATGAATCCAGCTAAGCCTATTTTGATGGTAAGTTTTAAATTTATGTCTAGTTTAATATTTGTTTGTAAATTGTTTTACTGTTGGACTAGGCCTATTTAAAGGGCAAGGAATCGATCAAAAATAACTTGTTGTTAGGTTGCATTATCCCGTTAAAACGCCATATAATTAATTTTATTATAGTTAATCACCATAGTCAATAAATTTTGTGTAAAAAAATGAGAAATACTGGCGTGACGCGTGAAGGCAACAAAAAATAACAAAAAAAAAAAAAAAAAGAGTTAACATTCTCGCAAACATTTCTCGGAAACAAATAAGGTAGGAGCCGCCGGGTCTAATTCGATAGTAACACGAACGCGTATACGGTAATATCGAGAAGTTGAAAATAATTGGCGAGATACGAGAGAGGAACCGACGAGGCCTTATTCGTATATTATACGTTCGTATAGAAATCAAAAGCGACTGTAGACCGATGTCGGTCACGATTCGTCGTGCGCGCCGATAAGACAAGCTTCAAATATAGAATCTATATATACGAGAATGCCTTCTCTCCCCCACCCACCCCCACGTGGTACCGTCACGACTCCCAAATAATAATCAAAATTAAATATAGCTAGCCCATCACCGTCACTACAACCCGGCCATCGCGAGAAAGACACGAGGCATTATACAGCCTCCATATGCGAGGTCCAATCGCGTGTCCCCTTCCTTGCCCCAGCTCAAAATTTACATTTTTATATCTAGCTTTTTACGACCAATTTCAAATTTAAATCGAGAATGCAACTGCCAGACAACGAATTATTTTCTAACTTGATTCCTTATCGGGGTTTTTGATGGCCCGAATTTATATTTAGTTTTTTTCAAATTTTAATAAACTTTAGAAATTAATTTAAACACCAAAAACGTGTCTAAAAATTTCGAAACCAATACTATATAGCTAAAAATATCTTATACTCGAAAAGTAGGCTTAACGTGGATCCGTGGAGAATTTCAAATCTCGTCATTAAAGAGAGGGTGAAGAAGAAAATGAAGTGATATTTTTATCGATTCGTCTATTACATATTAGCTACGTTCACACTTGACACTTTGAAACCATTTTCAAAACGTTTCGAATGTTGAATCGTTTTTTTAAGATACTAATTTTGTTTCTTGATCAAAGATCTACACGGCTGACCCCAAAATTTTATAATTTGACCTTTCCAAAACAGTTTCAAAGTCTCTAGTGTGAACGCGGCTTCTCTCTTTAATAATTATACAGTTCAAAACGATTATTTATAAGGATATAGGAAAATAAATGTAGAAATAAACCGCAGAAAAACAAATGGCGTTTACAATCCTTTAGCACTCGTGAGGTAGATTGATTGTTGCGTGATATTTTCGCTAAGTATAGGCTAATACAGTAGCAAGGAGAATTTAATTAGACTATTTAGAACATATAAATATAATATAAAAAATCGATAGAATAGAAACATTAGCAAAGTCGTAGTTCGACACGCTATTGGCGCGTGGTCTAGCACCACCGTGGCCTAATAGCTTTAGGTGTCGTTCGCAACCGTCGACCTCAAATACCCCTAAAGTCGCTCCGTCATTACCAGGCGTCGTTATACCCACGAAATACATACAGGGACACTCTGGGACAGGGTGTTTCGCGCCTGTAAACGCGTTTGAAACGCTTAGCTTCGGCGCTAGCTCGAAGTCTTATAGCCAGAAACGGAGGATTCGGACGTTAGGAAAAAGTTTGTATTCGTCGAGGTGATAGCGATAAGGCGAGGGGTCAAAAGGGGGCGGAGAAATCGAACGGTGATTGGTGGCAGCTGGCTTGACGTGACAGAAACGACCGGTAATTTTCTCACGGTTACGAAATGTCCCGATATGTCGCCCCGAGACAAAACATTTCCTTGTATACGCTTACTTTTAAGATAGGCTTTCTTACTTATACCAGCGATAAAACTAAATCTATAGCTAAGGTAAATGACTCGGTTTTTGTCATGGGTATCGGTTTGAGCTCGTTGTAAAATCAGAGTGATTTCTACTTTAGGGGTTGTAGTAGGAAAACAATAACTTTTGTAGTTTTCTATATATCCATAAATTTTAAATAAGTAACGTGTCATTTTTTCCGTAAAAATAAAAGAGATGATGATAATGAAAGGGAGAAGGCGTAGGAAAGAATTTTCTTTTGTTCGAGTTGCTCAACGCTAAAACCAAGGAGAAATAAACGGAAGAAGAGACAGACGATAGAAAGGGGGAACTTCAATCCGCCAGTATTATTCAACACCCTTTAGTGTTTACACGCCTTTAGAGATCGGGGTTTCGACAAGAAATTTCTGATTATTTTATCTTTATTCATAACTTAAAATTTTTCGAGGAAAGTCTATGATAAATCCAATGTAATCGCGAATAATTTTCCGATTATTTTTTTATGATTAACTGATTAACTGATAGTGGTGGATTATTTTGTCCAAACCCCGATCTCTACACGCCTTCGCCTACCACCTGCGACTATTAACATTGGACACCTATTTCAATAGATATGGATGAATAATAAAATACGGCGTTCATAAGCGTCTTCTAACGGCCAAAACAGTGCGTGCGAAATATAGGAACTAAATAAAACCTCGTGCGTGACTTCTATGGATATAGAATGGGTAGACGCGCGTGTGATCTAATTGGTTAGTTCCCACTGTTATTTGTCACGTTAGGGGAAGCTTATAAGGCTTTGTTATTCATCTTTATCGATTAAGATACGGTGTCCATTGTAAGACGGAGCTCCAAAATATCAGTCAGGACATGGACTGTTGTAAACGCTACTCTTTGAGGCGTCCGTTTCTAAAGCCGGCAAAAAATTGTTAAGTTGTCTCAATGGTAGAAGGAAATAATGTCTCCTCACTTTGGCGGATATCTGTCTCTCCCTTCGCGATCAATTCTCCTTGCTCAAACAAGCCTAATCGTGAAGGGGTGGAAGCGAGGATTAGAACCGACAAAAAGAGGAGATTTATTTAGTTTTATACAATAGTTGGGATCCGAGTATGAGAGCTTACTAGCTGTACTATAGTTCGTATTGAAGAATATAATTTGCAATTCTAATCTTCGCAATATTTCAAAGAAGGAGACAATTTCACTTTTTCTTCGCGATAATACGAACTTTTATATTCAAGCTTCGCCAACAATTGCAGACTATATACTTTTGTTGTTAAATTTCACTGTGTATATTTTTACAATAAAGTGGTTCCCAAATAATTATGATTATCCCGGATGAGATTTTGATTCAAAATCATTTTCCTTGATATTTTCAAGTTTTTCCGGAGGGAAATTGATTTTCCAAACATTATATGAACCATGAACTGTCTAGCTAATAAATGAAGTAATCATATTAGTTCTCAACCGAAATACAAGTTTAAAATATATGTTTACTTTATAAGTAAATCGTATAAGTATTGGTTTGGAAAGTGAGTGTTAACTTAAGAGATCGCGAAAGAGGCGTGGTCGTCAAATAAGCCTAGTCAAATAGCCACGAAGGCGAGATGACCAAATACAGTTGACTAGCTGTCCATTCACGCCTATATCAGTCAGTCAATTTAATCATTTTCGAATTTCAGTAAAGGGGTCCGATTCTAAACCTCGGTTTCTTCTTAGATAGAAGGGTTTACCCGCTGAACACTCGTTTTGATCAGAATTATCGCTTCCATAAGCGGAGGGTGTCGGTACTTTGATAAACCTAGCAAAGGGAGCGAGGAGTTAGGCCAAGAGCGCGTAAACAATTTAGACAGGAGCGTAAATAAGAGGCCGTATAAGAGTTGACTCCTTAGCAGCGCGCCAGGAACGAAAAGTGGGGAGGGAATTTCTAAATATAACCCCGTGAACTCGCGGCTTCGACTGCGAACGAGTTCGAACGTTTAAGGGAAAGCGGACAACCGCGAGGAAGAGCCATTTTTGAAAGTAAATGAGCCTAGCGCTTCTATATAGGTGTTGCAGAGTGATTTTCATTTTCCTCGCCCCGCCACCACGTGCTCCCGCAAAATTTACTCGATAAATTTGGCGACTTCCAATTTTATACTTCAGACGCCCGCCAATGTACGGAGCATTGGCGCCAACCTCCTCTTCCCAACCCAATCTCCATATATAAGTAAAGAGGTGAAGCGCGTGCTGGACTGCGCTCTTAAAAGTCGCTATTATTAATCGCCAGCTCCCACATCCCAACAGCGTCCGAGCGACCAACTTAATATTAAAACATTTTTAAAGATTTTAAAAGGCAGGCGACCGTACGCTATAGGCTATAGCAGGCAACTCACACCCACCCTCACACCATCCCAAATATAATTCAAAGTTTCAAAAGTTGCCAGTACTATATGGGAAACTGTAGAATATTAAATATTACGTAATTTGAATTTTCCCAACCGACTTGAAAGATTCTTTTCGAGCCGAAAATAAATTGGAATCATTTTTAGATCTCTGAATTCGTATAACTTTTGTTATTTGATTAAGACCATCGTGAATGTCAATCAGGTACTATCCGCGAAAAAATATCCATTTCAGAATCTAAGGCAAACTTTTTATTCGTACTCATTGTTATAGGAAATTGATTTATAAGAAAATTTCAAACTCGAGTTTCTTCGCGGATTTTAACATAAATTGAGATTTCGAAGTTAGAATGTAGTAATTTAGTCGGTTCCTTTCAATTTAGATTAAAATATTTCATTCGAGAAGCGTCATATTTCTATCTAGGCATTATCCGTTTGAATAAACGCGTAATTTGTTTATTAATCAAGCTTAAAATTTTATCTCAGGATAACTCGAATCCATTTGGTATGTGTTTTGTATAATTTGTGGTTTCGTATTCACAAACAATTTACCCTGGAAAAGGAACGCATACGTGTACGCGTAGTTACCATTAATATAGAACAATTCTTGTCACGTGACCGAGTAGGATTTTTCAAATTCCGAAATACTCGGAGGTACTAAACAATAAAATCGACTTTATTGTAATTTAGCTAATTAAATTTGGTTATTTGAATAAAATTGAATTTTCTAATCATAAACCTCGGATGATTTGATTAAATCCTACTAGAATATGTACAAGTTTAAGCAGTAAAAATTAAAAAATGTCGAGAGTAAATTAAAAGAATGAGTAAATATATAAATTTCACATCGTTTGGCTGCGGCTTATTTATTCAAGTTGCTGTAGACATTACTAACTTTCGCGGTAAAAGGCGAATGACGTAGGCCCTGACTCTCATAAAATATTCTAATAAAAAAGATGATTTTTGTGGTATAAACGAGTTAATTTCTAAGATAGTAAATGGTAAATTAAAGTACTTTCTGTTTTCGGGCTGAGTAGTAGACTTGACTTTCTAAATTAAAAGAGAGCAGTCATTATTCGTTTTAATTTGACCTTCATTTCTAAACTAGTCCCCCCACTTTTAATTAGTTTTACGAATATAAAAGAGAGCCACCAAGACCAGGGCATAAATTACCCATTCCCCTCCTGGCCTTTCTACCCCCCTCGGAACAGCCCCCTCTTAACAGTGGCATCTTAAAAACCTCTTTATACCGCGTATACCTAACTAATTAAGAAGCGACTATTTTATTTTATTTTCATGGGACAATTTATCGCCGTTGGAAAAAGGAATCGGCTCCATAGCCGCCATCTCGCTTCTAACTCTCCAACTACAAGAACGGGAATGAGTATTCAATTAATATCGATATTACACTCCAAAACTGTTGTAAACGAGGCTTAAAGAGCCAGTGGCACATTTCTCGAAAAATAGCGTTTAATTTAAATAAAAAGTATTAATTTTGTAATCGAAAAAAAAAAAAAAAAAAAAAAACATATATTTTGAGAGCTAACCTCTATCGCTATCACTGCTCGTCATAGGTTTCGACAGTGATGATAGTTAAGCCTAATACGAGTAAAAAACCTCCGTAACGCCGCGAGCTAAGCCTAATTACAATTCCATTACGATTCCATGTCACTCGAAGCCTGTTAGCGCGAGTTAATCGAAAATCTCGAATTAAAATTTTTAGTTCAAACTTGATTGAAAACACGGCTTAAGATACGTAGAAATTAGCTCATATAGCTTCTTTCCCTGTGAAAACTGGTATTGTTGGCGAGTTGGGAATAGAAATACAGAAGATAATGCGATCATTTTATGAGATTATTAGTAATTTTAACTTCAGCCTCCTTTATCTTTAGGATTGATATCTTGGGAAGATAAAGAGATGGATAACTGGGTACGCGTTGCGATCTAAGGGTGTAGCTTGGGATGGCTGATAGCTATCCGTATAATGGGGGCTCTCTTATTGGCGGGGTGGGGCTTAAAAATTAATAGACACGGCCACGAATTTTTACCTCTCATATTTTTAACTTTTTTATTTTTATCTTTTTTTTTCGCGTAGCTTTGAATTTTTCTCTCTCCGGTTCTTGGTGAAATGTCAAGTTGGCTGAAAACCGGTTCAAGTTCTCTTAATAATCGTGGTCTTTTACGTAATTACTTACAGAGAGCCCCCTTTTTAATTTTTTTTTAACTTTTTTTCGAAGAGCTTTCAAACATCTAGAAGACTTAATACTATTGTATCGCATTTTTTGGAGAAATGAGTAAGAGTTATATACGAGAGATCTGGCCATTATTATACAAACAGGATTTTCATACGATGAGCCAATCACAGTTAAGTTGAGCTTACTTCTACCTCTATTTGATTTGAAAGTGGAAACCAGATTTATATAATAAGTTACGAAAGTAGTAGGACTTTGACAGTTCACCCCCAGTGGTGCCCGATGGTGCCCGATGGTGCTCGATGGTGCCATTTTTCTTCAAAATTTAATTTTTTTATTTTATTTTTTTATTTTATTTTATTTTTTTTTTTCCCAAGAATCGAACCCGGGACCTGTTGCTTGTGAGAGTGGTGACGTAAACAACTTAGCTGTTTCAGATATCAGTTCTTTTCTTTAAGCACCACATCTTTCACGCTGTTTCAGTCATTCGCGTACTAACGGTCAATAGAAGGGAAGGCGGAGATACCCTATTAACTCTTTACCTGCAGGTGGGGATGAATAAATGTCTTTATGAAACGGATGTATTTCATCCTTATCTATATTCTCGGTTCTGCTTATCTCTATTTATTCGGGTATTATCGATCGTTATCACGTGATTGAAAATTTAAACTTTAAAGCGCGAAATCAATTGTGAATCTATAACCTATACTGAAACCTCATCTCTACGTAACACCACATCGTTCACGTTGGAGCAGACATTCGCGTACTATCGGTTAATAGAAGGGAAGGCGGGATACCCTCTTATCTCTATACTCGCGGACGTGGGTCAATAAAAGTCTTTGATTCACGATTCTTCTTATCTCTATGTTCATATTTTCGGGTGTTATCACGTGATTGGAAGTTTAAATGATAAGGCGCCAAATCAAATGTGAATCTATAACTTATACTGAAACCTCTTTAAGCCTTTATCGTTTTCGAATTTCGCGCGGGTCTCCTATCGTATTATCACCTATGCCAGATATTATCTTAAAACTCATTGGAAAAATAAATATATGGATATATTCTTGATTCTTATCTCTATGTTCATATATCAGTTTAAATGATAAGGCGCTAAAGCAAATGTGAATCTATAACCTATACTGAAACCTCTTTAAGCCTTTATCGTTTTCGAATTTCGCGCGGTTCTCCTATCAGTAGTATCATGTTATCGACAAAAGTCCTTGCGTGTCCTATCTCAAAACACACCAGATAAATAGATGGATATTCAAATATATCTTAACAAATAACTAGAATTTCTCCAAGTAAACATAACTATAAATTTAAACTGCAAATATACGATTATTTGTCTAAAACATTATAGTAAATGCGGAAAAATACTCAAACAAGTTGGCGAACACCACGATATCAAATTAAAATTGGAAAGTTAGGCCTAATTACAACGTGTATGAAAATTGAAATACCCTAATGATATATACAATTAAAGCTCGTGGTTAAACCCTACACGGCATTGGTAAAACGTATTTCCCAAGTTCAAGTACTGATATGACGCTTGGTAAAAGCCTACGCGTCATTGGTAAAACCTATTTCCCAACTCAAGTACTGATTTGACGCTGAATCGCTTAGTAAAAACCCAATACGTCATTGGTAAAACCTATTTCCCAACTTTAAGTACAGATATGACGCTTATTTATGGGTATAAAAGCTAGGATATATTTTAGATAAGTCATTTAAAGCTGCCATCAACCGTATTCCAGTCATCCACAAGAACACTAAAAATGTAAGTACCATTTTACTCTAAAATTAACTTAGAAATTATTTCTGCCACCCTAAATAACTTAGAAATTATTAACCTAACCCTAAATAACTTTGAAATTTTCACTGTGCTCTTAAATAACTTAGTAATTTTTATTCCTGACATCTTATTATTAGTATAAAACCTCAATTAACTTAGCCGTTTCTATCATTTACAGGGAAATTCGAAAACGATAAAGGCTTAAAGAGGTTTCAGTATAAGTTATAGATTCACATTTGATTTGGCGCCTTATCATTTAAACTTCCAATCACGTGATAACACCCGAAAATATGAACATAGAGATAAGAAGAATCGTGAATCAAAGACTTTTATTGACCCACGTCCGCGAGTATAGAGATAAGAGGGTATCCCGCCTTCCCTTCTATTAACCGATAGTACGCGAATGTCTGCTCCAACGTGAACGATGTGGTGTTACGTAGAGATGAGGTTTCAGTATAGGTTATAGATTCACAATTGATTTCGCGCTTTAAAGTTTAAATTTTCAATCACGTGATAACGATCGATAATACCCGAATAAATAGAGATAAGCAGAACCGAGAATATAGATAAGGATGAAATACATCCGTTTCATAAAGACATTTATTCATCCCCACCTGCAGGTAAAGAGTTAATAGGGTATCTCCGCCTTCCCTTCTATTGACCGTTAGTACGCGAATGACTGAAACAGCGTGAAAGATGTGGTGCTTAAAGAAAAGAACTGATATCTGAAACAACTAAGTTGTTTACGTCACCACTCTCACAAGCAACAGGTCCCGGGTTCGATTCTCGGGAAAAAAAAATAAAATAAAATAATAAAATAAAAAATTAAATTTTGAAGAAAAATGGCGTCGAAAAATGGCACCATCGAGCACCATCGGCACCATCGGGCACCATCGGGCACCACTGGGGGTGAACTGTCAAAGTCCTACTACTTACGAAGAAACTTTATAACATATTCATTATATTCATCGAATTAATTATAGTGAAGACTTTCACGTACTCCAATTTAAAATTAAGTAGCATTTTCGGAAAGATCGTTAAAAAAGGAATCAAAATATATATACATATGGCATAGGAAAAAAACCTCGATAGAAAAAAAAATCATATTTCAAAATCTGAATTTTCAAAATTTTTAAAATAAAAATTCCCCGCAATACTACATCATAACTGTGGTCACGCGGCTATTGGTGAGCCTACGTTTGATTCTGGCACAAATGATAAGTTCGCTTTCGCGCGGTCTTTTTCGTAAAAGTACTTAGTCCAGACAGTCTTACTTTTCGTAATAAAATTATAGTTAATTACCTTCCAGAAATAAATTACGCCTGGAAAAATACCTATATAATTAGCCTAACCAAACATTTTTTTTATAAATGCAAGAGGAGATTCGTGATATTGGGCGCCCACGCTACGAAACTATGGTAACGGATATACAGTGTAATTCTTAAATAGCATTTTGCAACGCCAATCACGAGTTTTTCAGAAATAATTCCTACCCGACATCAATCGAAAAATAAATAATTTTTAAACGTTTTTAAATGTAAGGCCCACTCGATCGAGAAGCAATTAAACTGCAGACAGACCGATATATTAGTGGAATCGAAAGAAACTCGTAATGAGATTTTCAGATTATGACGAGCCTTGGATACGAGATTAAACCCTCTTATTAACCAAATTTATGGTATTATTTGTAATACACAAAAAGGCAAAGATTTCCACAAAATAAATATTTGAACAGAACTGAACTCCTCAAAATGAAATATATTAAAATTGGGTTCATACGAACCTGGAAATATCAGATAATTTGAATAATCAGGGAAATATCTGGGAAATTTGAAAAATTTGAACTAAATCAGGGAAATTAAAGATATTTAAGAGAACTTAATTGGGCATTAACTTCTGGATAGAGGTAATGACACTAAATACATAAACTATCTAAATGCATAGTTAGAGTTTTGAAAACATTAGAGGCACCTAGAAATATAAGGAAAAATTCACTTGTAAAACCTGAAAATTGATTTTCTAAGTGTTGTATGAGCCCCAGCTGTATAGGAAAAAAAATTATAACACTCACCCTTTGAGAGAAGGTAAATCATCAATTCAAGTTTGTAGCCATCTGCAAATAGATCAATAAACGAGAAAAGCGTGTTAACGAATATTTTCGATTAAAACGATATATAGTACATTTTGGAAACATAGCCACGGTCTTAATCGATTTGAAACTGATATTCGAATCACCAGGGTTTTAAGCGTCACGCGTTCACGCATTATCTTTATAAATCGATTTATCGTAGCTTAATCTATCGGTTGTTGAAACCGAATCGGTATGAAACTGGTTCCCGAAGCAGTTTCGAGAAATCGAATCAAATCGATTCGAGAAAAGACGGCTTTATGTTCACACGACTCTTGCAAAACGTTTTGAAAAGGTTTAAATCGATTCCAAGGCCTAGTATGAACGCGGCTATGATTACGCCAAATATTAACTAATATTATATTAGCATATAGAATATATATATAGTTTGAAAAATAGTAAGGTCCTTTATATATGTTTGAAAAATGATAGTTAAGTTGGCCCACACATCTCGAATTTAATCAAAATTTAAACGAGCAATATTTACTTTTAAAATTCAAAATTGGCAAGCTTCGGGAATATTAATTAGTTATTCGGGGGTTATTAAGATTTTCATTTCGACCAAATACAAGTTGTCTAAGAGGGGGTTCTTAGACGCGCGCGAACACGAACTTGACCCAGCATACCGGTATATATCAGAAGGGGGAGATTTTGATCCGTCATATTACCGTATGCCGCTTACGAGGGGCTAGTCACTAAGATAACCAAGAGTACACTTTCCAGAAAAATCAATGATCATTATCAAATAATCACGGAAAAACAATCAACTATGCCTAATCACGAAAAAATCAAATAATCAAGAAAAAATCAACTAATCACAAAAAATCAAATTTAAATAATCATGAAAAAAATTAAATAACGATGGAAAAAATAAAATAATCGTGGAAATAATTAAATAATCATGGAAATAATTAAATAATCATTTAAATAATTAAATAATCATGGAAATAATTAAATAATCATGGAAAAAATTATATAATCATGGAAAAATTATATAATCATGGAAAAAATTATATAATCATGGAAAAAATTATATAATCATGGAAAAAACTATATAATCATGGAAAAAATTAAATAATCATGGAAAAAATTAAATAATCATGGAAAAAATTAAATAATCATGGAAAAAATTAAATAATCACGGAAAAAATAAAATAATCATGGAAAAAATAAAATAATCATGGAAAAAATTAAATAATCATGGAAAAAAATAATCGTTGAAAACATTAAATATAGTCATGGAAAAAAGAATCAACTAACCACGAAACAAATCAATTAATCACGAAAAAAAAAATAATAATAATAATCACGAAAACAAAAATCAAATAATCCCAAAAATATATATAAAAAAATCAGGAAAAAACAAATAATCCCAAAAAAATCAAATAACCCCAATAAAATCTTGAAAAAATCAAATAATCCCTATAAAATCTTGAAAAAATCAAATAATCCCAATAAAATCTTGAGAAAATCAAATTAAAAATATCTTGAAAAAAATCAAATCAAAAATATCCAAAAAAAAATCAGAAAATCACGTAATCAAAAAAAAAAAAAAAAAAAATGAAAGATTCACAAATCAGATGTACGTTATTTTGGCGAGTGACTAGCCCCTCGTTCGCTTATAAAGTAATAATATAAAAGCCGAAGGAACGTTGAACGAGGCGTATTCCTTAGCGAGTGTAGGTTTTTCTAATTTACGACGCCCCGAGCCATCCCAGCTATGGCAACCCCGCATCCTAGTAACCATTTTTTGCCATGTCCGTTAAAGAATCTATCACCAAACGCTACTTTTATCCCTATCGGCTTTTAATACGTCGTATTCTTTCGCCACGACGTTAGCTACGTTGCTTGAAACTCTCTTAACTACAAAGTATACGTAAAAGGAAATAAAAAAGAATTAAAGAAGCCTCGAATTAAAATAACGATAAAAAATTAAGACGCTAAAAACTTTAAAACCTTTTTCGCCCACCGCCTATACGACGGAAGAATAAGAAAGAAAATAAAATACACCGAGGGAATTTAATTTTTAGTCCCACCATTATGCCTGCTACAAACCTAATATTATAGAGATAAAGAATGACACGAAGCTAAACAGATATGTCTCAGCCTTATTCCAATTCTGAGGTGTGCCACGGTAAGGCCATTGCTTCCTTACCCGTAACCTGGACTGACTAAAGCTACGGTCACACTAGCATTTCTTAATCGATTTGAAACGGCAAACCGATATTCAAATCTCCAGGAGACGGTTTCCCGTTCACACGACTCCAGCGAAGCGTTTTGAAACGGTTTAAATCGATTCCAAGGCCTAGTGTGACCGCGGCTTATCGGTTGGTGAATCCGAATCGGTATGAAACTGGTTCCCGAAGCAGTGTTAAGGAATCGAATCAAATCGATTCCAGAAAAGACGGTTTCCCGTTCACACGACTCCAGCGAAACATTTTGAAACGGTTTAAATCGATTCCAAGGCCTAAATAAACGCAGCTATATGGAAGGGTGTAGTTGAGTGTAGGGCCCCAGATCGAAGTGCCAGAATTTTGGCGCTCTCTCCGTGTGTCCTTCTACAGTATACTTGGTCCAAAATAGTATTCTTTACTTGCTGACCTCCCCCTAACTAAGGGTGCCGTCCGATTCAAAGGAGTGTACTTTGTACGGCTAAAAAATAAATCTGTAAACCTGTGGTATTATCGGGAAAAGTTTCACGACAAGATTGACAGTGAAACCAAGATTCGCGGCTATTTCCCAGCGCAATTAAAATTTGAAAAGTAATATTTTTAGGGTTTGGTCGTAAAGTGGATTCGCTTGGATGCAGGCCTCTTTATTTTAACGTGAGGCTGTCACTATTTTTTCGAATTCCTATGAATTATATTTTTAGTTTTATCATACTATTAAAACGTCATATTCAAAATTTTACACCTCTGGGTTGACGCGTTAGAAAGAAACTTCTAAATGAAAATGTCATAAATATATTGGTAATAATTTTCCCAATAGATGACGTGTATTTATTTCTGGAACGAAATTAATGATAATTTTCTCACGAAAGGTAGGGCTTTCTGGATAAAGTACTTTTACAAAAAAGACCGCGAGAAAGCGACCTTATCACTCATGTCAGAACGCGCGAGAACGAACTGTGGGGATCACAATAGCGAAATCACGCGACCATAGTGATGACGTAGTATCGCGGAAACTTTTATTTTAAAAACTTCGAAAATAGAGATTATAAAATGTATTTTTACTGTCGCTCTAATGTTTTTCTATACCATATTGAATCATTTTTCAGGGATCTTTCCGAAAATGCTATACTCAATTTCCTTTTAAAGTTCATCCTCACTTTAATGACATGGATAGAGGCCAAAATGAGTCATTTTGTATATATATTATAGCGACAAGGTAACATTCAAAAGCTAAAGAGGGGACTTATATTTGACAATAAAATGTTACAGCACGACGTCAAAATCACTCGAAGTTTGGGAAGCCGTCATGTATCTAACGTGGCACTAAAGATATATCCAAGGATTTGATAATCGCGAGTGGGAAAAGTCCATAGAAAAACGCCTTCTCCATTTTAAGCTGATCGTCGGTTTATTAGCCGCCGAGCTCTAGCGGAGAAGTCGAAAGAAGGATCGCGGAGTAAAATAATTATCGCGTCGCTAACTGTCGCGAGTACAAGATATTTTACGAGAAACGCGCGCCCTCCTAACGATACAATCCTTTTTTTACGAGCTCGTATAGGAATAAGCGAAATATCGGGAGGACCAGACCTTCTTATCATCGTTATTTCAACAAGCGCCGATGTACGCTACGCCTTATGTCTCAGTGTTCCGATTTCTTATCTAAAAGCGAGTGTAATTTCGGGGTCATTGAAAACGGAAACAGGAATCTTCATTTCCGATCTTAGTAGGGCCTAAATTTCTACTGGAAAACCCTGGAATTTTGGCCGTTTTTAGGTTGTATCGCGGCTGCTAAGAGACGCCATCGCGAAACGCGCGCCAAATATAGACAGGCCTCATTTTTAATGTCCAACTTTTAGCGTCTTCGTCGGTTAATGAAAGATCTTGAGGACCCGCGGGAGGCGAATACGAGGGGTTGGTTATCCTTATAATACCGCCACCGAATAAAGAGTAATCCTAACATTTTACGTCACCGCACCGCACCCTAAGCGCTAGTAAAATGACCAAAAACCAAAATTAATGTCAGAGTCATAAATATTCATATTTATACGTGTATTTTTAGTCCGAGAGACTATAAGGAAGATAGAAATATACTTGTTGAAAACTTATCCGAAAAATAGGCTTAGGTGATATCCTTAACTCCCCATATAAGGACCAATGATGTTGATTGATGGCCCATATATGGGGAAATTAGGATCTCCATGAATCCAGCTAAGCCTATTTTGATGGTAAGTTTTAAATTTATTTCTAATTTAATATTTGTTTGTAATCTTTTTACTGGTGGATTGGGCCTAGCTATTTAAACGATAAGGAATAGATAAAAACACTTGTTGTTAAGTTTCATTCTTCCTTTAACAATATATACCTGATTGTGGTGGCGTTCGAAAGAAAGCGTTATATTTATGATATCATTTATTTCTCGAAATGCATCATATCGATGATATGTCCGCAATTGAATCCCTAAATAATTCTCAGTTTAAACCTCGGTAGGGACAAAATATTCGATGAAAAACCGATTTTTACGGATATTTGGGTCCCTTCTAAGGCTGTAAAGAAAGACGCACCTAATTCGAGGTGGAAAACTACTAGAAAATTTTATATAGATACAGAAAAATAAAGTTTTATTGCAATTTAATGACAAACTGGGGGAGATTTCATCGCCTACACAAACCTATATTAATAATTTTGTATCTCTATTAAGAGAACGCGTGATGCAATAAAGAAACCAGCCTCATTGTCGCTGAAAACTCGGAGCGTTCTTCGGAATTTAATTCGATCTCATTCGTATTATAACATTGGTGGAAAATTGGGCGAACAAAGAAAACTCTTAATAATTCAATATTAATCCGCGAGCGGCGCTGGGCGAGCGATGGATGAATGGATTGGAGGAGGGCGATGAAATCCCAGTCGATAAGAAGATTTAATCCGAACAACGAGCTAGAGAGGGGGGTTGGGGGTTTGAACGAACCTCGTTTATATCCTTTATTGGATTAAATTATTCGTGGCGCATCTGTAGACCCCATTTGCCCCTCACGCGCCTTAATCGGATTGCACCGTACGCCCTCTCCTATGTAGTCGAGGCCCTAAGTTGCCCCTTCTTGGCCTCCGTTGCTAGTATTTTAAACTTCATCGTTTATTAGAACGCGATATAACTTATAGAGGAGTTGCGGCTTCGTCGATATATAAGCCTGCAGCGTGGAATAAATAAGGTAAATCGCGATAAATTAACAACAATGGGTTATAAATTGAAAAGCTCGTGGAGAGAAACAAAATTTCAAAAAATATTAAATATATAATCTTCTCTATCTAGAAAATTAATTTATCTATATTATTCTCTAGGTACGTCTGTTGGTCTGACGGTCGGGAACGCTAAATTTTATACGGAAAGCTAACAAAATGAGAAAAGCTGAAGCGATTTGAGCTGCGTTCATACTTTGCCTTGGAATCGATTTCAAAACGTTTCACTTTAGTCGTGTGAACAGGAAACCGTCTTTACTCGAATCGATTTTATTCGATTTCACCAACCGATAGCTGAAGCTACAATAAATCGATTTATAAAAATAATGTGAACACATGACGCTTAAAACGATTTGAGTATCGGTTTGATTTTACCGTTTCAAACCGAGTAAGAAATGCTATGACCGTAGCTAATGTTAAACTAAGTTTCAATTTTATTAATTTATCGCGACATTCACGCGCTTCATTTCAAACATCAATTAAGCCTAACAAGACCCTAATTGAATTTTTGAAAGTTGAAAATATTTTGTATCTTTTCCTGATTTATCTTTTATTATAGGCCCTATTTCTAAAATTTTATATTTTTTATAAAGACCACACGGAAGCGGCATTATCACTGGTGCCAGAACGCGCGAGAATCAACCGTAGGCTCTACAATAGCCACACGACCATAGTGCCATGACGTAGTATCGTGGGGAATTTTAATTTAAAAGTTTTTGAAAATGGCGATTTTAAAATTTGTATTTTTATCGTCGCGGTAATTTTTTCTATGGCATATGTGTATATATTTTGAATCGTTTTTCAAAGATCTTTCCGAAAATGCTACTCAATTTCCATTTGGAGTTCGTGAAAAATCCGTGACAGCCTCACTTTAAAATGATAAATTTATAAAAAAGATTAATATTCTCATTTTATTTAACATTGACGCGTGCGTGGAGGGAAAGCCCCATGTCAATCTATAAAGTTCTCTTGCTCTAATAAGGGTGTCGTTCAATTTTGGGCAGCCGAGCGAGTATTACATCAGATAGATAGATAGAGTGGTCTGCAGTTTGCATGGCGTGCTTCTACCATAAGCCCTTATCGTAAACACTTTGTAACGTAAAAGCGAGAGTTAGCTATAAGTTTCAAATTTTCTCTCTGGCTCTTTCTGTCTTCGCGTGTCCCTCTGTATAGCTCATTTTAAATTTTCACCAATTGTTATGTAAATAACAGGGCTCGAACATTTTCCCTTAATACCGACGTATCTTTTATTGTAGAGCTCATTCGTTATTCGTCAAAGGGAGTTCAACTCTTCAAGTCATACTTGTAAATTATCGAGTTATATATAGGGAATTTATGATAAGGCTTTTTTTTTAAATAAAATATTGAGTCGAATTCGGGTTTGGAAACGAAATTGATTAAATATTGAATCCGTAGCGAAAAGGCCCGCGCTCTTTCAAACGGTTAAAGTTTAATTCTTTCTCATAGTACCAAAAAATTCGTTCAAGTGTACGTAAGAACCTGGGAATACAGCATTAGCCTCTGGTACCAACATCGCTCGTAATTTGGAGTCAAAATTAGTACGCTATTCGCTTTTTCACCTTGAATGCATTCCGGAGTTTCATTTTAAGCTACACCTCTCCTAGGGTGGGGTGTACGTATTGCGGTGTTGCCGTTGTCATCGTCGTTGTAAAAGACGAAAAACATGTAGTCGCGCCAGTGTGACTACTTGGAAAACGCGAAAAGCACCTAAATTTGAAACTTGACAAAGGGAGTGTGACAAAGGGGAATGTGTCAAAGGGAAATGTGACAAAGGGGAAGGTGACAATGGGGAATGAGACAAAGAGGAATGAGACAAAGGGAATGCTTCAGATGTGTAGCATATGGGCTTTACCATCTTGTTCTCCCTTGGTTAATTTTCTAAGCTAGGATATGTTATTTTACGCCACTAGTTTCGGATTTTTAATTCTTGATAATTAATGGTAAAAAAACTAACATTGACCAAAGATACAGACTATCGAAATATAAAATCCAGGATCTCTCTAAGGTTTTCTGTTTATCTCGTAGAGGAGACGAAATATACCACCATAATTTAATCCAATAAACTGTCGGAACAATGCCCGTTACACAAAAATGGCTTCGAACCGAATTAACCATCCACCGTAAAGTCTATACTCCAAAGTGTCTCGGCTTCCTATTTGCTCATCGAAAACCTTGAAAATTCAGTGAAATGTAAGCGGGATATTACGTTCGAGCTTCTCCCGCGTTATTTGATTAGCCATAAAGTGAAATATACGTAAGTATTCGGACAAACAGTAGCTTTCATAGTGATAAGGAAATATGTTTCTTCCCCCGAAAATTGGTAACGAGATCGCGCGAAACGGGGAGAGAATTTTCTCTATTTTTACGCCCAAGAATTTCAACAATCGGAATAAAGGGATGGCGATGGAAGACGACGAGGAGGATGGGGCGGGAGGGGCAAGAAATGCGACAGATTCGGAGGAATATAAAATCATCGGAGTGAGTCCAACCCACTGGCACCCGTACTCAACCCAACGCGCGCTTATACGAGCCCATAAAGAATGAGGGCCAAGAAAGCGAATAACGCTTACCGGGACAAAAAAAGAAATGCCTATATCGCTAGCTCACGCGCTGCACGCCGAGAGGAATGGTATAGAGATGAGGGAACTCTGCAATTTGCGCCCTTTTAGCGATAAAAACCCCCGTCGCCTTATAGGCGAGCTGCACCCCCGCGTATACTCGAGTTTGCTTGGCTTTTTTTCCGCTCAAAACGCAATCGTTGAATCGAAACGGACAAAACCACCGTTAGCCAATGTCAAGAACTAGCCTCTACCACGCTTCAATATACTCGTACATTCCGCGTATTTTGTGTACCATCGGGAATATTCCGTATTACTAACAAGTTTAGTATAAAGCAAGATGTTAAGTATAAACACTATCGCAAAATGGGAATGAACGAAACATTTGGTTCAGTTTAGTTTGAGATGCGCAAAATGGGATTAAATACAATCTCAATATCGTTCCGTGAATGCAATAGGATTGAAAAAGAAACTACAATTAAAAACAAACTAGACACAAATTAAAACCGAGTGCTATGAAACCAGAGACACATGGGTGAAGCTTTACCTTCGCGAACGTGGAAACCCGATGTGAAATGAAATTCGCGTAAATTTGAAGAAGAAACTTAATACGCTGTGTTTTTTCTTCTTTTTAAATCTAAACTAGGACGAGTTTTCATCCGCAAATGATACCGAAATGAAACGAGAGCCATGGCCAATTAAATTACTTTTTAAAACAGCGGTCCCCGTCTTTTTCTTTACTCGATTCTGATGGTGAAAATTTGATTTTAGCGCTGAAGATCCCACTCCCCTAAAAGTGGACAAAAACTGCGACGTAGAGCCGAACCTTCTCCTCTAAACTCAGTTCCAACCTTGAAAAAATACATAATTTTCCAATTTAAAGGACTTTTCCTATCGTTCTACGGGTCTGTTACGAACCATTCCAAGGTTTAGACCAGCTCTTTAAGGTTTTTATATACGCTTTTAACTCGAAACCGAAGAACGGGAGCCGACGCTAGCTTTCTCCTCTTCATTTTTTTTTTTTTTTTTTCATTCTTTAAACTAGAAGGGAGGGGGTCTGAAAATGGATGATCGATTCGGAGTCCAGTAAATTACATTGTCAAAACTGGCTCTCGTCAAACACGACGCCTCGCCCCTAATTCAATTTGACGACACTCTCGCCGCCACCGACACAAAAAAATAGGAAAAACCCCAACCCGAACCGCGAACCGAGACCCGAGAAGAAGATGAAGAAGAAGAAGAAAAAGAGAAACGAATTCAGTTTCATACGCTGGAGCGATTTACATTTCGACTTCTTTAAGGCGGAAGGACCCTCCCATCTCTACCCTGATCCCTTGGTCCTCGAACAAGGCTATAACCCGCGTTGTGCCAGCCAGCGCTATACAAGGCCGGGAAACGAAGAAAAGTCACCTTCATACCGAGCTCTTTTTTTTTCGTCAACAAAAACCAAGTCGTTTAAAGAAGGGAATCTTACCGTTGAGGATCGTTGTCCGTCAGAAATTTAGATTGAGAAATCATTATTCGTACGCCTACTACCCTTAATTTAAATTAAGCTTGAAGTACCGGTACGGATTCCGAGTAAAATGTTTCTAGATCAATCTCGATAAAATCTCCCAGCTAGTTTTGAGATTTGAATTTTTTTCTCATGCGAGAGATGCAACTGCCAATCGAGCAATCTTCAATCGTGGGTTTCTTATCGTTTATATAGTTGCGTATTATTCCACTACAAAGATTGATTGTTTAATTTACTCGAAAACATGGCTTTACGGCGATATCTCGTTGTAATTAGGCCTATTTAAAAACTACACTAATTAGAAATCGATTAGTTGTATAGACAATTTAATTTTTCACTTTTGCGTGGGTAAATTTAAACAGTCTACTCGCATAAATTAAATCCAACGTTAAGATATTCGAAACAAATATTTTGTAAGAAAAATTTATCAAGTTCAATTATATATCAGTTTCGGTTGTAATTACGCTTATTTTGAACAAAATATAAAATTATAAAACTTTTATTTTGCCTTCTATAGCCCCTAGGAGAATCGCCTTGGCTTTGCTGGCTAGCTTCGAGACTTTTAGGCAAGACGCCTTACAGGGGCAAAATTATTTTTTATTCAAACTCAAATTAACTAAAGATTTTTTTTAAACAAACGTGTCTTTCCATAATTAAAAATATAATTTAATTAGATTTCGATTCTTTTAACCAATTATCAAGAGTTCTAGGTTAATTCTCGACGTAGCTTCTTGTTAAAAAAAAAAGTAATATGTTGAAAACAATGAAGGGGAAATGTGACCTATAACCGACGTAGCTAAAAGAGTCTGGGTGAGACTGAATCGGCGTGGGTGACGCTACCGCCCCCCCAACCTGCCCACTCCCGATAGACGATATACGTTAAATATAGAGTTTGGAAAAGTGAGAACAAAAAACTGGGACTTTCTAAAAAGACGAAGGGAGGGCGGAGAGGGCGGGTGCCCCCCTTAATGGCCGCCACTCGCGCCACGCTACCCACGAAGAACGTATAGTCGAGTCAAAGGGAAATAAAAGCTAGTTGGGCGGGGTAGGGGGGCGACAGAAAGGGTGGGCAGCCGGAAAATATCTTCCATCGGAGCGGAAACTCGCTGACGAGAAGAATATAAAACGAATTTTTAAGTTTTCAGCCCTCGTAAACCCGCCCTTAACCCCCGTCGTACTTATACACTAAGAACCCCTAACCATCGACAGAAGGGACTTTTTAGCGGATTTTCAGCTGCAGTCCGCACCCTATATACGTATCTGTCTAAAAAGCTAAAAACTCTATATTATTTCATCACGATTTGACAGCGCGTACGAAGTTATATACTACACCTTCACTTCTTTATACATTTCATTCTATTCGAGATAAATTGATGAAATACGTAATTTTTCCACGATTATAAAGGAGTGAATTAAAGATCAGAGAAAAATTAAACGTTTTTCTACCAAACCAAATTATATTACTAATAATAACTAAATTGAACTTAACATTATCAAAGGTCAAGCATAAAATAAATCGAGCGTGCCTAATTTTCGCGATGCCGTCCGTTGTTTCAATTTAAATTTAAATCTAATAGTTAATTAAATACTAAATCATCGAGAGATTTCAAGATTTGTAAGCCACGCGCTTATTTTAAGGTTAATTAAAGTTCAAAATAAATTTAGTTTTTAGTCATTTCATCACAAACGGATTGAAAGAATCTCACGAATTTTAGAATACGAATAGGTATTACGACATTATAATTTTTTAAATTTAATCATAATCTCAAAACTCTGTTATTCTCTCAATTAGTTTCGGATCACTTTCGCCTGTAGTATAATAGCGCCATTTCTTCTATTCTCTCTCTCAAATATATGTTTGTCTCTCGTCCGTTCAAGAAAGACGTCTTATTTTTTTGGGCGTGAGGTCTTTACCGTCTTTAGATTTGGAACTGGGCTGTGAGCTGAGTAGAAAACGAAGGGGAATCGAAACTAGCTAGGAAACGACTTATAGCGCCACCGGAGAAAATTTTGTTCATTTGCATTTTTTAGTCGAATGAGTGTAAGGGGGATCCCGAAGCGTACCCCCTCCCCCTTTCTCCTCCGGTTGCCTTCTTTCTTGGCATCGGAAAACTTTTCTTCCGCTAGAATTCTCTTAGGAAGGATTCTCGAAAGCGCGGACCATTAAAACGTCGGAATGAAGCCAAGCTTGAACGATGGATCTGACGAGGCTAATAACTCTACGAGGCTGATAGGAACATCCCCCACGGCTTTATTCCATTCGTAGTTCGGTTTGGGGGGTCTCAATTTATAAGGAGTGTAGGGGGGAGGGGGTTCGACGGGGTAGAAAGGGTAGAAACAATACCAAGCCAAGTTCGAGCTATACCCAGCTATACAACAATCGATTTATTTTTTATTCCTTTTTTTTACTCTAAACCCCTAGCTCCCTTCTTAGATTCCGTCTCTCTCTCCATCTATCTCTCTCTTTCCGTGACTCTTCTCTAACGAAAGGAAGAGGAATTAAAAACCCGACAAAAACGAGTCCCGCACCATCGCTCCAGTTCGCATTCGATTCGTGATTTTATTTTATCGAACCTCATGCTATTAGGATCGACATTACAACCAATACCGTGTTGCTTTCATTTAATTAGATAAAACCTCCTACAAAAATATCAAAGTTTAATTTTAGAAAAATTTATAAGCTAGGCTTATTGTGAGATTAATAATTCAAATTGATTCGATTAGAATTTTGTTAAACGGGGATTACTTCTAAACATTCGCCCTCATTTTATATTTTCTAGTTTATATTATAATTTATATTATTGATGAGGTTTAAAGATTTTTTTTAATACACTATGAGTTTCTTTTTTAATGGGAGATTATCTTACTAAAAAGGTGATTATCTTTCTAAATAGGAGATTATCTTTCTAAATATGAGATTATCTATCTAAATAGGAGATTATCTTTCTAAATAGGAGATTATCTTTCTAAATAGGAGATTATCTTTCTAAATACGAGATTATTTTTCTAGATCGGAGATTATCTTTCTAAATAGGAGATTATCCTTCTAAATAGGAGATTATCTTTCTAAATCGGAGATTATCTTTCTAAATCGGAGATTATCTTTCTAAATAGGAGATTACCTTTTTCATATGACATTTTATCTTTTTAAATATCAGATGATATTTTATATTGAGATTATATTTTGTAAAGTTATCCCTTTAAACATATAAGACTATTAAGATTATATTTTTGTAACAGAATTTTTTTTTAATATTCCCTTTCGTAATTTGAATTATTTTTGAGAATTTGATTTAAAAATTTGTGTTTTTCCTTCGATATATTCGATTGTTTTTAAATCATACGATTAAGTTCAATACTCAATAATCTCTAATTAATTTCACGTCTAGTAGTTTTAATACACATATTAAATTACTACACACGTTACGACAACTAAATGTCCTTACTCAAAGCTATTCTCCATTAGATGAGAAGCTAACTCCATCGATAAATAAATAAATTAAAAAGGCAATTTTATGTAGAACAAAAATTATTAGAAATAATTTAAAAGAGAGATGGGAACGTAACCGATACTCGAAACGAAGCGTCGAAAAAAACAGAAAGAGAGAGAGAGAGATCGTTTTTAAAAAAAGAAAAAAGAAGAATAAGTGGAATGAGATTGAGAATAAAAAAAGAAGCTGTCGACTTCTGAAGGAATCGTTGCAAGCATCTCTAGCACCACGCAACCATCCAAGCGAGCAACCAAGCATTGATATTATTCTTAGATCCCCTCCCCTCCCAGATCCCACTTCTTCTTACCCCTGAAGGATTAAAAAAAAAAAAAAAAAAAAAAAAAAACCCTTCCACTCGCAATATATACGCGGTATACAAAATAAATGAAAAGGAATTCCAATCCCGCATCGCGACCAACGATATTGTAATACAACGAAATAGGCGGGGGCAAAAAATAATAATCAAGCTAGCCTAGGAACTGAACGGAGAATGACAATCGAGGGGAAGCACCCCTCGCTCCTTTAGTCTGAGGGTCTCCGCTAAACGACATAGTTTAGGAAAATTGTTATTTAGTCGCTATAACAAACGCCTCCCCACCAAGCCTCGCCTTAATTCTTGTAATAATAAAAACTATGAGAAACGTGAAGAGTCAACCCCCCCAAAAATTCTTTACTAATAGAAAAATGGCGACAAATTTAAACACGCTTTTTGTTTTCCCCGCGCGCGTGATGAACGTGATACGGTGACAGGAAAGATCTCGTGATGTTTCAAGGGTAGCGTGCCATCCTGACTAATTACGTAGAAGTTACCCGTTCCATACACCTTAATTTTAAATTTTTTCCAATCTATTAACCAATTCCTAGGCTCCGTGGAATCAATTTTCGTTTAAAACGAATAATAATTGAAGTGTTCAATTAAAAAAAATATCATTCCGCACTTGGCATCTCATCTCAAGCTTCAATACGAATGTTCCTTAAATACGGAAAATTGTAACGCTTTCAATACATTTCACTATTTAAAATAAAATCCTTTACAATAAATTTATTGACCGTGTGGTGAATAATTTATAATAATATTAAAATAATTTGCGAGACCGTTACTGCGTGGTTAAGAGAAACAGTTTATTAAATACACGTTTTTGGAGAGCTTTCGAAAAAAAACTGATTTTTCAAAACAATTTTTATTAAATAAACTGCTTCTCTTCACCATATATGGCTAAGAGAAGCAGTTTATTAAATAAAATAGCAGTCTCGAAAATTATTTTAATATTATTATTGAAAAAAAAAAAAAAAATCCCTTCATAGCCAGCACTCGATGCTACATAAATTTCATAATACAATCATATGAAAATGCATAATTTAACCTTAAATTATAACCGCATTTCGATTCAAAAGGTTTTCTAAACATTATTTAAAGTTTCATTGAGACTGAGGCAAAATTTAAGGCGGAAAAAATTAAAATTTATATTGTATATTTTCGAAATAGCTTTTCAGGAGGGTTACATTCGCGAATCTCGTCAATATCTCTCGTCGTTGCTTATTGTCGCCCCTGAAATTCTTGTATTAGGCTTTAAGACGAAGAATGTTTTTAATTTGCGAGTCGCTCGGCGTCTTCTCCGTACAATATGCTCCCCCCCCCCCCCCGCTAACTTCGAGCTAAGACGTTCGTCTTAATATTTAGGAATGCCTAAGCGAACTATAACCCCTTCTCCTCCTCATTGCCTCCTCCCTTTGACGAGTGGAGATACCGCGAGGGGGCCAGAGCCCCACCAGCCCCCTTCTCGCTCAGCTTGGGCATATAGTAGTTTTAAGCGCCGCGCATCTACAACGATAGAGCCGACGAGCCGGGCTACCGTATTGATTACCTAAGATTTGCATTATTAATATTAGAATGCAGCCTGGCCAAGAGCGTAGCGAGTGGGGGAGGGGGTGGGCGTAGAGAAGCGACGTATACAGCAACGCGCTGAATATTTCCCAGAAAGCGACACGAAACTGTAGGTAGGAAACAACGGCAAGTTAACCATACGCGTACTAAAGGCAAATTACGTTTTCATATTCCACAATAATAACCCTTTATCGTCTTTGATATCTTCCTTCTTAGTACCAGGAGAGGACCAAACTTCGTACAAGTTGAAAATTATCCCTGTTTGCCCGAATATCATCCCAGATATTCGCGTAAGTATACGAGTAAGTACAAGAGCGAGAACTCGATCGAGGAATACCTCGGCCCGAAACTATCTTCGAAATGCCAACCATATATAGGAAAGTTATACACGGATAGAACGCGAAATTAATCATAATTTGCCGATTTATTCGACTTTAAAGTCTATAAAAGCGAAAACCATTTAATTATTCATTTTCGGAATAACGAATTCAAAATCAACGTTTCCTCACCGATCCCAGCTGTACTCGAGTTGACAAATTCACCCGCCGCGACAAAGATTATAAAGGGAACCCCTCCTCTCATCTCTTCCTTACAGGCTTCGTTTATTAAAAATTTATCCGTATTAAGAGTGGAAAAGATTTGAACCCGCAAAACTTCCTATAAGACGCGGGCGCGGCCAACTCTAACTTAAAATCGGTTTGATAAAAATATTTTCAGACGAATAAGTTTTTGGCTCGACATATTTATAAATTAGGCTTAATCCTATTCACAAATTAGGCTTAATCCTATACATAAATTAGGTTTAATCCTATTCACAAATTAGGCTTAATCCTATACATAAATTAGGTTTAATCCTATTCATAAATTGGCTTAATCCTATATATAAATTAGACTTAATCGGACTAATACGAAGAGACCAGCGGACAAACAAAAAAACCGTTGCGATTTTATCCCTCTAATCCGGGTTATGTTTACTTAAAGTGAGGTTGTCAAGGATTTTTCATAAACTCCAAATGGAAATTGAGTAGCATTTTCGGAAAGGTCGTTAAAAAATGATTAAAAATCTCATAATAAATACCAGAAAGAAAAAAAATTATATTTCAAAAGGTGAACTTTCGAAATTTTCAGAATAAACCTTTCCTGCAATACTACGAAATCACTATGGTCATGTGGCTATTATAAAACCTACAGTTGATACTAGAGTATTCTATCACGAGTAACAAAGTTGCAATTAAAAATAACTCAATATCAGAGTTTATAACCTGGACATATCAGGGAATGCTGTCAAAACAGAATACTAATGAAACTGTTTCTAATTTGCCATAAATCAGGGAAATTGGGGAAAAACATAGAACTACGAACTTAATTAAAAGTTGTTTAAGGTTTTTCAAAACGTTTGTTGGCCCTTTAAATATCAGGGAAATTTCACTGCGAAAACATGGAATACACTTACAAGGAGGTGTTTATCTCCGATTTTGTCCAAAGTCTTCTATAATGTAGACCTATAAAAGATATGAAAATCCCCAAAAGGAGACGAAGCACTACCCATTCGTATGGCCATGGCAACCGAAAACGTTTTTGGCCACTTCAACCGAAAAATTCTCCATTGAAAAAAGCATGGGATTTTCTCGGTTTCACAGGGTTTCCAAAAATTTCAAATTTTCAAATTGTTTCGAAATTGTCCAATGGGTAATGTGCTGAATATCTAGGTAAAATTCATCAAGTTTGGGTAAATTGGAACTCTGTTGGGGTAAAATTGGTACCATTTTTGGGAAAAATAGGGAAAAAAGAAATTTCGTTTTTTCGAGGAAGGTGCTTAATGGCCAAAAACGTTTTCGGTTGCCATGGCCAAACTAATGGGTAGTGAGTCGTCTCCTTTTGGGGATTTTCATACCTTATAGGTCTGCATTATGGTAGACTTTGGACAAAATCGGCGATAAACACCTCGGGTAGTCTCCTTGTTAGGGAAATTTATTTCATAATTGTACGAGCCCAGGGAGTTAGTATCCCCGCTTGTCTATAAAGTAGATATAAAATAAATGAAAACTATAGGCCTTTTAAAGCCCAAAGGTAAATGGGATATAAACGTAAATAGTACTTATCCGAAGTTATAGTTTTAATCAAAAGAGTCTTCTAGAAATACGAACGGGTCAAAGAGAAAAGGTTTTATTCGAAGAAAGGTCGTCTATTTAATACAGCCGTTAGAGAAGCGGTCGAGCGAATTAATATCAACGTAGGCACGCGCTTATAAATGACGAAACTTTAATAAAATAATATAGAAGATTCCATTAGAGAAAAGCGAAGCTATATCACCCGCGGGGCTCTTCCATGGCAACCCACCCATACCCTCGCCTTCTTATAGCTCGCTTCCTATTTCAGGTATTATCCGGAAAAATGCAGTATACCAGGTTTATATATATATTCGGTGAAGATTCGAATTTTTCGAAACAACAGACAGTGAATTATTAAATATATCGTATAACGGGAAAAATAGAGAGAGAGAGAGAAAGGTTAAGACGCGCCGCCGTGGAAAGGAACTCGGTTCAAAGGAGCTTCAGATTTCTGGGATTAATTTCAAAGGCATTATTACTTTCCGAAGAATGTTTATTTGATAAGAAAGAAAACACCGAGAGAAAAATCTCGAATCATTCGGAATCAACGGCGGCTACGATGATATTGGGGATAATGAGACTCTTCCGCTTTTCAAAAACTCGTACGCCGAAAGATCAAGCTTCAAACGCGTTGAACATTCGAATTGATTCGGATTCCAATCTTAGAAGAACGCTACGTCTATGCGGAAATATTCAGTTTACTATTCGAATTGCTATAGCCTTCCGAGATTGCCATCTCGAGCGAATATCAGCAGCCGAATATTCTAAAGGAATTTAGATATTTATAGAATTGGAAAAGTTTCGTGAGCGTTCGAAAGATTCTACAATACCGATACATCTCGTAAATAATAATTGAAAAGGGATTTCGGCTTAAAAACCGCAACAGATCTATTCAAACATTCGCGTTTCAAATCCGTTTACGAGAAAAGTTTCGGCCAACCGCGATTTAAATCCTATTATTAACGGACATCTTAATTAGTTAATATATAATAGACGATATTCTAATCGGTAAACCCGCCAACAAAATCAAAATTTTAAACTCGTCTAATACTCGGAAACTGGGCCACGCAGAAATGGGAAACGCTAATTTTGAGAGATAAAAACAAATAAGGAACCGGAAGGAGCTATAACGACAATATAACGACGGAATGCTGAGTTGGAACGACGACGGAAGAAAGGATTGAAATAGAGGAATGAAATCGAGGCAATAATTGGATTTCGAAAAATATACTAGGTATGCGTCTTGCGTAATAATTATCGTTTGGGAAATGGTATACAGTGGTTGAATAAAATATAGTGAAAATATACATTATAAGTTAAAATGGAAACGAATGAATGTTGGACACTGTGGCGCTGTTAGTGGAATTGATTTACAAAAGTAATTAGGGAAACATACCGGTTGAGCTCTAGAGCGAGAGAAATTACTCCCAGAGAAAGATTTATATTAAGCACAACGCGAGGCAAATGTTTTTGGTCTATTTTTCGAGAGAGCAACCGATTGAGAGCACTTTTTTTCATTGATTTGACTGGGGGTGCAATATGTTTCAAATGCTCAATGCTTTTTAGCGAGCGAGGGCAAGAGCAACTAGATTTATGGAGAGATTAAAAGCACTCCAGTGGAATTCGCTGCGCGAAAATGTTCCCTGATTAAAAGAATCGGAAAAAGATAAAATAGACGCTCGGAGAATCGCTGACATCGTTATAAACTACGGAATTAGAAATAGATATAAAGTAGACGAAAAACCTATAGAGAGAAAGGAACGAAGGATCGCAAAACTCGCCGATTAACTCTTCTTTTCCGGATACATTTAAGAAGGAAACTCACCAGCTCCCTCCCACCCGCATTCCCTCGATCCTTCGGCGACCCAAAAAATATCGAATGGAGTAAAGTGTTTGATGATCTCGAAGGCGACCACCCTCGCTCGCCACAACCTGCAGGGACTCCGAGTCTTTAAGTTAAGAGATGGCGATATAGGACGAATCCATGGCGGGCGATATCGTACCGCGTAGAAAAAGAGAGAGAGAGCCAATTTGAAGGATTAACGCTCGCCCCGTTAAATGGAACGAATCTCCGAGAAACACGAAAACTTCATTACCAGAGCATCCAACCCCCCTTCCCGCACCCACCCGTCCTTACCCCAAACCAAACCACCGTTTCACTTCGAGAGAAAGATTTTTTTCTTACTATTTTCACTCTCGAGGCAATTTCTTTTCGAAAAGACCGGAAGACGGGGAAAAAAGAAACCGATACAATACGATCACGCGTTCGGGCTTTAATTTCATCAGTTTTACTCGCTGAGGTTAAAAGTTTCGTATAGAAAGAAAGGGTGACTTAATAAGTGTACCCGTTGAAACCTCAAATTGTTCCGACACGAATCGGTTTCACTCTTAGTATGGTCCGATTTCCATAAGCCCAAGGCTTTCACTCTTATCTTGGTTTCGTTCTATTCGAAGAATGAACCAAGGGCGACGTAATTAGCGCGGTCAAATTAAACCGAATGAAGCGACAGGCGCGGGCACAGCGGATTTCTAAGACGACCGCGAATACAATCAATCGAGCTACGAAATACTCTAACCACCATTGATGCAATTGAAAGGCATATTTCTTGGAATAATTTTTAATATCTTTTCGCTCTATAGACCTCTTGCGTTTATTTTGACCCCCTCCAAAGGGGATAGTCAACCTACCGAATCAGACCTGTAAAAGGGGATGATGAGCTCATGCGCAGTGACGGCGATGTTTCATACCCCTTTGCCTGTCTGATTTCTGTGGAGGGGGTCAAAATAAACGCGAGAGGTATATTCATTTAATACGTATATTCCCAATAAAAAGCCCTTTTCAAATGTTTTTCATTGAGAATTTTTAATAGAGCTCGACTTTCGACCATCTCTCGCGTGTTTGGAATAATCTGAAATAAAAAAAAAAAAACTAACCGAAACTTTGGATAAACTTCGATTTCTCGTTCTCTTCATTAGAAGGAATTGGATAAAAGAAATATCCGCTAATATCTTCGAGCGTATTCGGTCTGGGTGAGTGGACGAACCGTAGAAATACGCCAATAAGCCGGGAGGTATCATTCACTCTCTCTCTCTCGCGAGGTTTAAGTCGGCCACATCCTTATTTATTTTTTTCAGGTTCGTCCCAAGGAGTCGCCGTTCGTTCGAAAGAGCCAAAAAGTTTGCTGGCTTCCGGATAGGGGGTGGACACGAAGGGAGGAATGTTATATAGTTCCAGGCTGGGGTTGGGGTTAGACGGGGTCGTGAGGGTGATTAACCCCGGTTTTACCGCAAACATTTATTACTAAACAAGACACGTGTAGCGTCATTAATCCTTCGATGGCTTTAATTAACGATACGGGGGATAACCCCCAGTTCCTCCCGCTCTGTTCTTAAGAAATTGCTTAAAGAAGTCCCTTGACTATACATACAGACGGGGCTGCTCGGCAATCCGGTTTTTACAAGCTAGAAGTTTCGTGGGAATTATAAGAAGCGAAGTAATGAACAAGAAAAAAAAAACTCTCCCGGGTTTTCAAATAAGAAGATTAAAATTTAAGAAAAAAAGTTCGTTAAAAATGTTCGTTTTATACGAGCGAAAGAAACTTAAGAAAGAAGTGTAATTAAACTATTTTAATAATCCCACACTCGCTAAGATGAAGATGATTCAAATGTATAAGCCTCTTTAGGCAGGGCTTGAAAACAACAAAACCGATATGTTAGAACAAAAATGTCTACCTCCCAGCGAAAATAATAATTTCACTCTAAGATTATACTAAACGCTTTTTAGAATTATTACATTCAAAAGTCTATCACTTTATTCCATAAAAGTAAACAACGCCCCGTAGCTTCATACTTCTGCAAAGGTCCGGGCAAATGTACAAGGTAGATTCTAATTTGAGACGGTCTAGCGGCTGAAGTCGGTGTAAATAATGAAATCA
Organism: Odiellus spinosus; assembly: GCA_963920705.1. NCBI lineage: Eukaryota > Metazoa > Arthropoda > Arachnida > Opiliones > Phalangiidae > Odiellus > Odiellus spinosus. The sequence goes on from OY987234.1 coordinate 7,254,337, forward strand.
GAAGCGCTACTTTTTGGAGAAAATTCTGAAGGCAATATAGAGAAGCGCGGCCCGCCTAAATTCCGTCCCTCTCTCAAAATATGGAGGAAAAGTCCAAATCACTCGAACCAGACAGGGGTGATGATTTTTTTGGCAATTTTAAGTTTATCTGGTCATTCGCTGTCATTGCTGATAGTATTAAGCTACTGGGCGTTGTTTACTTTTATGAAATAAAGTGATAGACTTTTGACACTATCTTGATACGCCTTTAAAATAGCCAGGTTCCAAGCCAATACCTATTTGGTAATATAAGCGTATCATTAACCTCGCTCTCATTCGGAGATGACTCGAATGTCAAAGACGCTCTGAGAGTAACCCTTGACGTCGAATGTCATTCCTTAACGCCACTTTGATCGGAAAGCTATAGCGGTAATCGTCATGGCTTCGGTAATATAGAGGAAATAGGAATTGGGGCCAGCGCCTGCGTTGTAATGACACTCCGTATATTAGTTTCCAATGAGGAAACATTCTGCACATTATACTTAAACTTTCTCTCTATCAAAGGTTCGTGGACGAACGAACGTATTTCCGAGACGTATATAATTCAACGACTGGCCCACCCTCCAAAAAATACGAATATATAAAGTAATATGACTTACCTAATCAGAAAAAAAAGACGAGAGCCGCCGTAAGAGCTAAGTAGCGTTTCTAGTATTTTCCACCGGCGAGTAATGAACCAAAAGAGCCAAAAGATGTTACGCCAACCAAATTCCCCGACAGAAAGTTAAGCCAAATATTAGCTCCAAATTCCGCAGACGGTCGAGACTTTCCATATCGAGATGTATTTACGATGCACCTAAGAAGATGAAAAAAGGCAAAGAAAAAATGGAATTAGGGAGTTAGAAATGACAAAAATATTCTAAATTACAAATTACAACTTTCAAAAGTTTTTAGTGGCCGAATATTAAACGCTTTTCCAATTAACGAGCTCATTCATAATTTTCAAACCTTACAGGATTAAAGAGAAAACTATTCCCCGAGAGATATAGATATGAAAGAGCGGATGATTTAAATAAATAGGATTTAAAAATGTTAATATCGTAAATTTACATATATTCTTATCTGATGTTATTTTATTTATCTTAGTGAAATGATTAAAAAAACGTTGAAATGTTTCTAACATCTAATTAAATATCGAGTAAAGGGGAGAAGAAATAAAATGCATTTTCCATAATTCCCTTGAGTATCCAATCTCTGATAGTATGGAATGAATAATAGGCCTAACTACACTAAAGAAGCTCCTTCGATTGTTACGACTGTAGCTGAAGATGTCAAAGCGACTACGCTAGGCCTAATATTATTCACGCGTTTCCTGGTACTTTTTAAATCCTATAACGGTGGAGATTTTGTCGTGGGTCCCTCAATACAGTATAATTTGTCCATGATAGAATTCATAATACACAATAAGATTAACAATGAAATGAAATGGAAGATATAATCAATGGTTAACCAATTTTTGACAGGACCTACAGCGACAGCGCCAAAATTACAGGCACTTCAATCTGGGTTACTGTAGTTTTCCCTACACTGAACTACACCCTTCCCTTTAGCCGCGTTCATACTAGGCCTTGAAATCGATTTAAACCGTATCAAAACGATTCATTGGAGTCGTGTGAACGGGAAACCGCCTTTTCTCGAATCGATTTGATACAATTTCTCGAAACTGCTTCGGGAACGAGTTTCATAGCGATTCGTTTTCAACAACCGAAAAAAGAAGTAACGATAAATCGATTTATAAACGATTCCTGCTGATTTGAATATCGGTTTGCTTTTACCGTTTCAAATCGATTAAGAAATGCTAGTGTGATCATAGCTTTTTACTCTCTGGAATAGCAGTAGCCAAGAGTGATTATACGAGTTAGAACTTTGGTTTTAGTATATTTTTTTTCTGTCCGCGTGTTAGATTTTAATAGACGACATATAGGAGTAGAAATAAGAACAAATTAGAAACGTCAACTGGAATTCCGTGCCGTTGGCAATATTTTGCCTGAGACTAGCGTATAGATTATAATAAATGACGTCATAAGCGATATAGAGCGAACCTTTCCCCCTTTTGGCAACCGCTCGATATAGTGGCCCGCACCACGAATAAATATTCATATTCGCCCGCAAGCAGGCGGCTATGGCTTCGTTTCTCAACCGTCGTTCGGCTTGGTATATTTGTTTTACAAATCATTAATAAGATTTTTTCCCGGCTTTTTCTTTTCGGAGCGCGGTCAAATATTCGCGACTAAATACGCCCGGGTTAATACGAGACCCGACGCACTCGGACTTTTCATAGCGTTCGAAGCTTTAATAAAACCTGGGAAAAATTCGAATCGAGTCGTGGTTATCTTTGTCGCGAGTGGAAAACTCCGGAGTTCGTTGTAGCTTCGTCTATATATATATACGAACTCTATGAAATGAGTAAACAGTTATATAATGAAGTGGCTGTTTGGGCTTAATCGAGCTATTATATTTCGCGCGGTACGCGTCGTCTTTACTCGAGTACTTTTAACGTCCAATAAATCGCTCGCTTATTATTAGTTCAAACAAAAGAAAAATCCTCCGGAGGCTACTTGGCGTTAAAGTCGAATTAAGATTAAATATTGTATAAATAAATAAATAAAAAGTCCGAAGGAGACGCGTGACGCCGAAAGTAAAGGAGTAAACATTAGGGCTGCGCTATTAGAAATACAAATAAAATTTATTCCGACTTGATTGCCCCGTTTGTTAACTCCGAGTAAACAAATAATACGCGTATTTATTGTATAAGGCGAAACAACAAGATAAACCCGCTACAAATAAGAGGATTAATTTTAATGAAACGGCTTATTTACCGTATTTATTAAAAGATATTTAAATTCTATCGTAAATTTCTTTATCGTTTAAATAATTGAATATTACAAAATAGTGATTTTTTTTTATTGATTCTATGCCAATTTGACCAACTGTAGAAAATTAATTAGAACCATAAAGAAAAGTCTCTGAAATGTGGGAAAGAATGGAAGAGATTCATATTTTGCCATTCAATTAAAAGGAGAACCTCTGACTAATCAAAACACTCCCCTTGCATCTTTGGCTTCGTAAAATATCCGCGACACTCGCTGTTGTACGCGCGATTGTGCGCGGGTGAAAATAATCAAGAACGAGATTTAGCTCAATTCAAAGAATATACCGCAACACGTGTCGCGGGGATTTTACTAAGTCAAAGGTACATTAGCATCTTTTGGTTAGTACAATTCACATACATTTCCTGGATGCTTTACAATACGTAATCGTGTATTACTTTTAGTAGAAGAATCTATAAAAAAAATACACTTCATTTTGTCCTTCACCCTACCTTCAAAATGATAATAAAATTGCAGAAACCTTAAAATTGACCGGTTCATTTTAAGTAAGCAGCGCGATTCGAGAATCTTAATTTTTCAGAATATTCAAATATGGTGGGCGGGAAGTTAATATAAAAGTCACTCTATAATTTCGAATATATTTCAAGTGTCAGAAATACGTAGCGGATATCAAAAAGTAATTTTGGAGAATGGGATAGACTTAAAGCGCGTTTTCATATATTTGAAACGATTTATCAATGAAACATATCGCTGAAGCACGAGAGACAAAATAGATGTGAAATAAGGCGCGTTTTCAATTAAGATTTTTTCTGCCCAAGAATCGAGCTTTCGCGTCAAAAAAAAAAATCAAATTTTTCGTTTAACTCGAGTTAACAGACTTCGAGTTATGGAAAGCGAATATCAAAAGGAACTTGATAGAAGCTTCTCTTGGAAAATTAGTTTTTCTCTCAAATTTCTCTCGTGAAAACGCGCCTTAAGAGAGGCTGAGCGGTGCCGGGGAAAAGGGTAGGGGGGCGGGATTGGTCGCGAGATTAAGACGATTTATGAGGGTCCATTAAATAAATACGAGGGCGCCAACGCGACCAACGCCAATCGCCTTAAAACGAGCGGACACTCTCTATCTGTATACATTAATACATTTGAACGAGCTAGTCTCCGTCTCTTTTTACAATTTCAAAAGAGACTAATAGGCCTATATAGACACATTTCGCCCGAACGACTAAAAGGATGGAGTTTGTCGCCAATGACGTTAAAGAAAGTTTACTCGGATTTCTTTACGAAAGATCTTCGTAATTTAACGGATGCCCCCGGATGGCCGAGTCTTATCGAGCCACTAACCAGCGCTAAAAGTAACAGAGATCCATTATCATGGTGGCAAACTTTCGAATCAGCCACGGGTTTAATTCACTTTAAAGGGATAGCGAAGAGGAAATTATTAAATAATATTTTAATTCGCTTTTTATATAAAAATAAGACATTCAGGAAATGCCTCTGAATTATATAAAAATTCGAAAACCTTTCGATTATGGCATTGAATTAAAAGGAGAGACCCCGAGTAATCAAAAGAAGCCCCTTTACCTTTGGCTTAATAAAAAACCCGCGACACGTGCTGCGGCATTCACTCTTTGAATCGAGAGCTAAATCTTGTTTTTGATTATTTTCACCCGCGTATAACTGCGCGTATAAAAGCGCATGTCGCGGATATTTTACGAAGCCAAAGGTACAGGGGGAATCTTTTTGATTATAATCGGAAGTGCTTCTTTTAATTCTATGCCATAAATTTACCCTTATCTACCATTAATAGCACAACTCGTGGTAAATACGCGTACACGTACGCGTTATTCGTTCAGTTTCCAAGCTATCTATCCCCAATATATAGTCCGCGGTTGGTCGATGTGAATTAACGTTCACAATCTCGGAATAGATTGGATTCGCGTTGAAAAACCAGTTTTTCTAAATATACTTCGAGTCCCTTCCAATTTTGGAACGAAATAAGTATAGCGAAGGTCAGCGGAGTATCCATTCCGATAGATTTATTATTGGTCGAGCGTACTTTCTCCTTTTTCTTATAAAGAGTTGGTTTTTTAGGCCAAGCCGGTACTACTCTATATATACGACTCCTGGCATCAATCAGTTTCAACTTTTCATCTTTAGTTCAACTCGAAGAATCATTCCTACTACGAGGCAACATAATGTAGTAATAGATGCACGATACGATAAAAACCTAAGTTACTGTATAAACATTAATATTCAACATAGAGTAGAAATATCCAAAATTATCACTTATTGAAACAACGAAGGAATCGTTTTAAATAGGAAATCCTTCAGCGAGGAGCGTATATAATATTACCGTATTTTTTGTAAATTGCTAAATAACGCAGTAATTTACCGTCTCATGGCATTGAAAGGGAAAGTGACTTATAGACACGAAAAATGACATTTATACAACTCTTAAGGCGAGACGTAATTAATCGGATTAAGACGAGGTTTAGATAATCTTCTAGTTCAATTACCCTCAGTTAAACCTGATAAAATCGATGTTTACATGACCTTCTCAGTTCAATAAACTTCAGTTAAATCTGATTAAACCTCAAGTGGTTAATTACGCCTCGTCTGATGAGGATATTAACCACAAACACGAAGATATTTATAACGTTAAACTTTGACCTTTTTTTTATCGATTTTTTTCCTTTTTAATTTATAAGGCTTTAAATTATAAATTAGCATTTTGATAATTTTAAACAGTAAATTACCATTACCCTTTTAAGTAATTTATCGCGTAAATGTCCAGGGTAACTCTAAGCGTATATGATCTATTCTCTTCACGCATGTATCATTTACACGATCGAATATGGAGCGAATCGTCTCTTTTAGTAGAAAAAAACGGAATTCAAGAATGATAAAAGCTCGTGGGAAATGTACGGTGGTTTTTTTCGTTTAATGGGAAACAGCCCGTCTTGTTTATTTGTCGCTTGAAAATCTGACGCGGAGTGATGCCGAGCTCACTTATAATATAGCTCGGATTAAGTCAAACGATTGAGACGACGATCGAGTAGGCCTATATCGCTCGGCTTTCTCCATTGCGGGAAGAAGAAAATTGCCCAAAAGTTTATAGTCATCCCCATAATTCATCCAGTACGTAAGCTTCCTCCTTTCGCCACCAAATTGGTCCATCGCCTCTTAGCCGGGATTAGCCCCGATACTCCGTAGCCCCCCTCTAGCCCCCCCTGCTCTATTCCCTTCAACACCTTCAATCATCAGCCCCCCTCTTCTTTAAAGGGAAGCTCGGAAGGAATTCAATCTATAGGTTATCTACTCGATTTTGATTTTTGCTCGATTTCAATCAGTGGCGGAATAATATTTAACGAGTGGCTCATGTCAATTTTATTATTTTAAATTAATCTAGGGAATGTGTTCTTTCTAAATATGCTACCAGTTTATGTTTTGGTGAAAGTAGAGAAAAGATACGGTCATTTCAAGATAGGGGTAAATTTTCGGACTTTTGCTCGATTTCTTTCAGTGGCGGAATAATCTTTAACGAGTGGCTCATGTCAATTTTTTTATTTTAAATTTATCTATGGAATGTGTTCTTTCTAAATATGCTATCAGTTTATGCTTTTGGTGATAGTAGAGAAAAGATATGGTCATTTCAAGATAGGGGTAGTTTTCGGATTTTTGCTCGATTTCTATCAGTGGCGGAATAATCTTTAACGAGTGGCTCATGCTAATTTTATTATTTTAAATTAATCAAGGGAATGTGTTTTTTCTAAATATGCTATCAGTTTATGCCTTGGTGATAGTAGAGAAAAGATACGGTCATTTCAAGATATGGGGTCATTTTTGGATTTTTGCTCGATTTCTATCAGTGGCGGAATAATCTTTAACGAGTGGCTCATGTCAATTTTATTATTTTAAATTAATCTATGGAATGTGTTCTTTCTAAATATGCTATCAGTTTATGCATTGGTGATAGTAGAGAAAAGATACGGTCATTTCAAGATAGGGGTAGTTTTTGGATTTTTGCTCGATTTCTATCAGTGGCGGAATAATCTTTAATGAGTGGCTCATGTTAATTTTATTATTTTAAATTAATCAAGGGAATGTGTTTTTTCTAAATATGCTATCAGTTTATGCATTGGTGATAGTAGAGAAAAGATACGGTCATTTCAAGATAGGGGTCATTTTCGGACTTTTGCTCGATTTGTATCAGTGGCGGAAAAATCTTTAACGAGTGGCTAATGTCAATTTTATTATTTGAAATTAATCTAGGGAATCAGCTGAAGCCAATGAGATTATAGAAAAAAGTTACTGCCTTTTTACGCGCTCTTAATTTAATTTCAATTTATTTAATTAATGAAATTCGAATTGTTATACTTAGGGAATCTAGCGGAATTAACAATGGCTCGTTGGCGCTTTTCATCTTCCCTTTGAGATGCTGAAAAAAAATGTGGTAATCTCGGTATTCTCGCGGATCAAATACTTTGAAAGAGAGAACTTCCCAGTTGGTAAAAAAACTAATCGTACTGATGCCCAGTCTGACATTCGAGAAAAAGTTTCACCCAATTTTATTTTCGCGGACGACACCAATTTCGTGGAAAACTTCTAGTTCGAGTTTCGCCAGCTAAGTTATAAGCCAAAATAATGGCCCGGACACATTTTTTTAATTAAGCTAATGGAAATAGCGAATCTGAAAATTGGAGAGCGCAAATAAAACGAAGGCGGCAATCAAAAAAAAAAAAAAAAAAAAAAAAGAATAATAATAAAATAAAACACCGGATAAACGTTTTCGCGAATCTACTTATAGGGAATCTTGACCAAAATGGAATTTGGGGGCAGATTTATAAAGAACTACCCGTGTAATGGGTAGAGTTTTATCCGCCCACGTCTCTTTGTAAAAATGATTACCTTAAGCCACAAATATGATAATATATTCCAATTAGTTTCAAGGTCACTTGCAGCCACTAAACACTAGAGCTCGGAATTTGTAAAACTTTTATTAATTGGATAGATCTAATGAATTAAATTCAGATATTATCCGTTTGGTTAAAAATTGACTATTTATCAATCCAGTTAACTTATCCGAAGATAAAATAACAAAATAATACTCGTATATCTTTTCAACCGAAAATGACAACTTATCCTAGAATATTATCCGAGTCATACGTTCGGATAAGATCAGTTTAAAAATTGATTTTCTCCAAAAATAATGAATAAAATTTAAACCCAAAAGTTTAGTTTTTTTGTTTTATATAATTTCTTCGAATTTTAAGTAAATTTGAAATATATTTCTTTAATTTTCTACGGATTCTGAGAATGCGAATTTTCTTATCCATTGTTATACTTTATAATAGATAAAGCTTCAAGATTTTATCTTCGGATAAACCCTATCCATTTAACTTTTATCTTAATTTGTTTATTCAAAATCAATCAATCCGAAAATAAAATATTTGAAAAAATATGAATAACAGAAGATAATGGTTAGCCGATTACGAGCTCTACTAAACACGCTTTCAAACAAACGGCATTCAAACCTAGAACTTTTTGAGCTAATTATACAAATTTTTGACAAGGAATCTATTAACAATAGAACACCAAAATAATAAAATATAAATAAATATACAATTTTATATTTCAAAAACACCGAGATCAATCCGTATTTCGAGTCTGAACGTCGCTTGCAATTATAGTGTCTTTATTTTGATTGTAAGATAAAGGGGTCACGAACGATGGAACCGACTAAAATCTATAAGAGGAGAGCTATAAGAGCGGGAGAAACCCCTATAACTCGAATTACTTTTCAAATCCCTACTCTCCCACCTTCTTGTACCCGTTTACTAAAAGTAATTTATATTTTTCCATCGCACGCGGCACGGTTCGGCGACGGTATTATTTATGTCCGCGTTTATTACTAATTAAAATCGACCCTTTGCTTGGGTGCGCTCAAAACAGCCCCCCCCCCCCGCACCCCCCAATCTCTCTCTCTCTCTTTTTCCCAGGCTACCTGTTCCCTTTAAAACCTTTTCTCGGTTATACAAACTTGAGTAATAATAAGACTTGTAAGAGATAGGTACAGCGGCAGAGGGGCAGATTTATAGACCGCGAAAATTCTGTTCCGTATACGTTACATAGACGCGGGCCAAGAGGCTATTACCATTTAAGAGATCTTTATTCGTATTTTATAGTAAACGTTATTTATAGGGAGTCGGCACACCGTGTTATTTCCATATTGGAAATTATATAGTCAAAGGTATGGTGTTACCGATTCCCAATAGGGAAATTATTTTAAATTTACAAGAGCTGCTAGGCTTATAGCGCGACTTTTGCTTTCTACAAAGATGTTGGGCACTTATTCATTCCTTTTCATTTCGGATATTTAAAATGTAGTTAAAGGCACGGCCCAGATATTGAAAATATTCCCCCTATTTTTTAAACTCATCTCGACTTTTAATTTTGAAAGACTATTTATCCGAGGACGCCGAAGGACGCGACGAATATCAATTGAAAAATCGCAAAATTATTAGGCAATGAGAACGTAATTATCGTAATCGCGTGAATCATAATTCAATAGTGTAGCCCCATTGCGGGAGATATAACAACATTTGAACTTTTCGCTCAATATGTATAGAGTTCTAAATTACCAGGATAATGGTAATACACAGTTCGCTCTACTAAAATTACCGAATTGCTAATATATAATTTAAAATCTTTTATATTAAAAGTGAATTAATTGCCAAAAATAGGTCAAAGTTTATTATTTTAAATTGTCTAGTCTACTTTCAATAGCTACAGTGTATGGCGTCGTTAAGGACATGTTAATGTAATTTTTCATCCCTGAGTCACTTTGCCCTATCAATGCAAAGCGTATCACGAAAACTATTGCATTTTTCGCAAGTATATTGGGTTGTTAATGAGAAATAAAATTTTTGAAGCGTTTAAATTTTTTTTTTTTTTTTCGCAAATAAATACATATCCTTTTGCGAAAAACGATAGGCGGTAAATTTCCGCGTAATTACCAATTTCAAAATTGTTACTCTAGTTAACCAGCTCGCGGAACTCTTGAGTTCGTTAAGACTCGGAACTCGACTATACTCGAGTACTCGAAACGATACCAACTCGGTACACTCGTATTTACGGTATAAGACTCGCTGTCATTGGGAACGAGGAAGCTAAGCCTAAACGTCAAAATACAGTTAAATATTTTTTCCCAGCAACACCGGTGACGTTTATTCGTATAACCGCTTGGAAACGGAGACGTTTTCGCGGTCGAAAACACCCAACACCGAACTAAGTTTCGAATGACGAGTGACGAGGAGTAAAAAAAAATCATTTCCATATGGCGACCTAAGAAGGTATCTACGTCGGTATCGAAAAGCGGCATTCTAATAGCGAAAATAAATCCGTACTAAGAAGGAAACTAGCGGCTAACGCGTATATACTTTTTAAAATATAAAATGAGCGCTGGGAAAACGAGAGAGCTACCATGCAATACGTATAGGGTGTGTACCAGCCCCCATATAGGAGTTGTATTACTGACGATCAGCACCTATATACGTCGTGTTTACTCTACATCCTCCGATGCCGCCGATGCAGCCACCGAGATTGAAATGAAATTTAAATAGCCTCCAACTATATTTACCACCAACGAGAAATATATCCACCCCAACCCCATTCCCTCTAAAGCGACAGAAGGAGTATAAGCCGAAAATAGGAGCTTCCACCAAATATATATCAATCAATACGCTCCTGGCACCATCACCCAACGACTCGATATTGTATATATACAGTACGGTTACAATGAGAACATAGCTGCCAGGTGTACTATTTCCCGCCCAAAATTGGGCTTTTTCGATGACAATTGCGGGGAAAAAATCCTTGGGTTTAAGGCGCTTTTTTTGGGCTTTTTTGGGCCGCTAAATTTTCGCGTAATAGGTGTACAGGCTGTACCTTTGACTGTACTAAGGCGATTACTGCCTTTGACAGGGCTAAAATGATTACTCGTAATCCGTAATAGGTGTACAGGAAATCCGAGAGTGATTATAGCCCCTCGTAAATTTCATCCCCCCCCCCCCATTGTCGAAAAAGAAGGGGTTCAACAAATGTTATTGTTAACTCCTGTTAAACATTAAATTATTTGATAAGGTCACTCGTGTTATCAAGGGAAAGTTATGTTAAAACCACCAGCAAAATCCTATTTTGGTTTTGGGCGGGTTTCCCGCTTGGGTTGGTCGAGATTTATCAAACTAACCTGGCGACTCTGAATGAGAATTGGATTCAGTCGAGCTCGCCCACTAGAGCAGATCTTCTAAATTTTATAACGTTAGAAAATATTTGTTTGGAACACGCACTCAAATTAACAGTCGAACGAACGACAACGAAGCTAAAAACACCTAGGCTATACACTTTTTTTATTATTTTATTTCAAGGGTCAATGAATTATTCAAGTGTTCCGTAGTTAATTCAAAACGATGTCCTTTAAATTAAGGCCAATTTTAAAGTTATCTGATATTTAATTTTAATGTTGAAATTAAAATTTTCTCCTTTGCATCAAATGTCTTGACCACGGTGACTACCATATAATATAATTAACGTGACTGCTACTTCGAGGTTAAAGGCCTAGGATTTCTTCTGCCTGTCACCTGCCTGTTTCACTGGAAGTGGGCTCACCTTCTGAACTTGCCCTTGGGTAGCAAGGCAAGAAAAAGCCTGGAGGGTGAGTTTGTTTCCAGGGTGACAGGCAGAAGTAATCCTAGGCCTTTAAGAAAAACAGTTTAATAAATGTTTCAAGATTTATCTTTCGGACCTTTTCTAATTAAACGAATGTTTTTCTCGACCCACGACTCGTACTTCGGGCGCGTGTTATAATAGCTAATAGTTGCTATCATAAAAGAGGAGCAGCTTACTAAGGGAATGTTCCTGTCCACGTCATCAGCTACGTCATTGCTTGTAAAGCTCATAGCGCTCATGAGCAGCGAGCACTTCTAAAGCTTATTGTTTTCTATATCCCTATATCCGTGTCAGCTCTCAAGGTCGGGTCTCTCCAGAGTGACCTCTGAGCCGTCTAGCCCCTAGCGTATAATGGAAACGGAAATAACTGTCCTGTATAACCTTAACGCCACGTGATTTCGTAACGTATAGTAAACAACATTCGCACCAACAAGTTCTTATGTAATATCAACAATTAACCTGGTATATTAATGACATTTTTTCAAGTGATTTATCTGGGTTGTAGCCCTTTTAAACTTTGAATTTCTCTCTCGTCTTTATTCGCTTCTAATGAGACACGCGACAATATAGAGTTTCATATCAAATAAAATACAAAATTTTCTTTTCGAGATTCGATATACTATGCGAGGAATGAAAAAGGTGTACGTATGTCCGGGAGGAAATCGAACGACGGGAGGGAAATCGAGTAAAAATGCGTACTATTGGTCCGAGTAAATTGAGAGTTCCACCGCTGCTAGATTTGTTTTTCTCAATTTTCCCCAAATTACTTTTTTCGCCCCCTTCCCTCCCCCACTTGGCCCGTTTGGTAATATAGAGACGCGCACACTGATAGAGATTTTATTTACGTTTCAACATATAGGATACGGGCGAATAATAAAATGGATCTTATTTTCCGCGCGTTTCGGTTTAAATTAGGTTTTGAAATAGAAATTGTTTTTTCTTTTTTATTTGCCCCGCATATTGTAAATACGTATCAACGAATGTATTCGTTTCTCCATACAATATTCGGCCAGATTAATCTTAAATCTAATCAAATATCAATTCGTTCCTATGTAGTCTATAATAATTTTAATTAAAAAGGATATATACGCTCTATATGGATTAGATTAATTAGGTTTTTCCGTCAACTACCAATCGATAGTCAAAATTTAGCTATGTCGTTTTAAGTGTTGGAGTTTTGATTACCCAGAATTTCGAAGAAACTGATTATAAAATCACAGATTTCGTGAGTTATAGGTAACAGTGTTAAGTTACGAACCTAATTTATGTTTTGAATGAAATATTTCACCCGTTTTAATATTTTAAAAATAATTTAAAATATATATTTAACAACTTTTAGAATTTAAAAACGTATTTAATAGTTATTATTTTTAAAATAGTAAAACGCTGTGTCCTTGAAAAAAATATTTGAAACAAATTGAATTCTAATAAACCTTACTTAATTCGTGGTAATTCATGTTAATTCGAGGTAATTCGAGTTAGAGGTTTAGGTTTGGACTTGATATTTCTGATTATTTTATAGTTATTCATAATTTGAAATTATCCACGGGAAGTCTATGATAAATTCAATGTAATCGAAATATTTAACTGATTATTATTAATAATTAACTAATTATTCAAATATTTGTGGATTATCTTGTCGAAACCCGACCTCTTATACGAGTTAACTCGTGTTAATTCGTGTTATATTCGTCATAATCTTTGATTTTTCAATTAAATTCCGCGCTTGTATTTTGAATTGCCCCTGTAGAAGTATTCCATCCGTCGCGCATCCGTGTCGAAAGCAGAGCCACCCACCAGGGGCTGTATTCCAAACCCAATTCAAAACTGGAATGATTCAATTGAAAAAACTTCAGTAGTTGACGACTGAGCCCGCTGGACTTTGGGTGTCGGTTAACCCTAACTATTTCCATCGCTACGATGTTTAACACGGCGAATTAATCCGCCTTAGCCTTTCCCTTGGCGTCAACTACTCCACACTTTTCGAACTGAATTTTAACGGTCTATTTAAAACGTATTAAGTCGAGCGTGTAATTTACAAAAGTGACTTTTAAATGAACTTAAAACGAACGGCGGATTACGTTGGAAATTAAACTAAACGAGGCGCGAATCGAAGCGAGCTAGAAAATGATTAAAACTCGAAGATGGACTTTGAAAAAGAATGATTTTCGGACGAAAATCGAGTTTGGGAACGCGGAATGAAAATTTTTCGATACGCCGAGAGAAAAAGAGGTTTGCGAGATAGAGAAGAGTCGTTTTGGCTTTATTTTTACTGGAAAAAAGTAAAATATTTCATTTTAAGATAAAACCGAGCTGGAAGTTAAGAGTCCGAGCACGATAGAGAATGTTATTCCTATTCCCAGAAACGTTTCCCCGCCTCGAACGTCGGTATCAATTAATAGTGAAAAAATAAGGTCTACTCGTCGCGCTAGAAACGATTTAAGGCATCCTACTCGCGAAAGCCCAGCCAATGGAAAAAAAGAGGAAAGAAAAAATTATTCACTTTCTCGCGAGGTGAACGAAAAAAATAAAAAGATTCCAAGAAAGAGCGAGAGAATGGAAAAAAATCGAGAGAACTGAAAAAAATTTCCAAGGGAGAATGAAATTAAATATAACATAGGATCACAGCCCACTAGCTTATCATTCGAGTCAATACGGAACGTCACTCGCTAAAACAATTTTAGCACGCGCTTTTACATACAAAATTAAAAGTTGAAGGCCGCGATTTGGAAGCCTTTCACGTTATTATATATATTTAAAGGGAGACATTAAAATGGGTGTAGTATGATTTAAAAAGCGCCTATTCAAATTCCACTCAAAAATATTCAGCCGTTTTCTCGTAAGAGGATTTGAAATTCGCTTCAAGGCAATCAGTTTTGAATGAGAAATATTTAAATTTTCTGAAAATTGGAGTTGAACAATTTTCGCTACATTTGTATCTCGCGTCAGAATTGCAGTTCTATCTTTCGAGTAAATCGCGTAAATTTTCGCGCGCCGATCTTGATTATAAAATCATTTTTACGATAGCGCTTGTCAAATTTCGCGTAGCCATAAATATATGAAAAATTAACTATTATTTATATATTTATAAATTGATTATTTCTGCTCTAACTCTTGAGAATAAAATCTCAGTTTTTCGGATTTAGCGCCGTGTCACCCTTTTAGCTTAATTCTCAAGCTAATGGGTTCCAAGTTTGTAATAAAATATTAATAATAAAATGTTAATATATATAGTTCAGTATCCCTTGGAGATTTTTTTGGCGATGGCACGCGGCTCCGAGGGAGTGCGGGTCCAGGTTGGGCTGTTCGGGGATGAAGATAGGGTGAGGGCGGGGCCGAGGGTGGGTGAGAAAATCCTTTACGGGCCGTCGATTTGAATATTAAGCGATGAACTTTTCAAGATTATTTTCTTCTTTTTCTTCTCGGTTTTATTTAATTTTTTTTTTATTTTTTTTTTTTTTTTTTCTTCTAAAAGTGAAAGCCGAAAGGAGAATCTTCATCGAGTCGGAAATGTACTCGAGAAGCGAAAATTATTATTTTTATTAGACGCCGCTTATGGGCGCGCATCCACGGACAGAGAGAAAAGAAAAAGGGGACTTGAAAGGTATACGGGTGGGTGCGGGGTCATCCGCCCCTCCCATCCCCCCAAGCCCCGTTATATAGTTCACCCAAGAACCCCCGATTTAATAGATAGAACGGCACCACATCGTAATTTTTCTAACGAAACCGCTTACCGGGTATCGCGAACACGCCTAATTTCGCCTTATTCCGCGTCATTTCGTGGACCGAATCATCTTTAAGTATCATCACGCACCAAACTATACTACGCCTTGTATTTGAGAGAAGGATACGGAGTACTGTAGCTTTGTAGGCTATGATTTCTCATTGTGGGGTCGTATCGCGGGTGTCTCGGGTGCGTGGGATGAAAAATCTTCTTGGCATATATTAAGTCGGGCGAGCGCCCTTTTTATTTTGACACCTTCAAAGTTTGCCTTCTTTCGGCGGCGCGACGTTTTTGATTAGTTTTAAAAATAAACTTTCTCCGAACTAGAAATTGGAGGGATTTAAAGAGCTTCCGCGCGGCAAGAACCAAATTAAACTTTGCCAAACTCCGTTTACATAAATATATCGCTCGGGCGAATACTTAACATATATCTTAAAAACTTTGAATTTTTCGTTACGTTAAAGATTTTAATATACGGATATCTGTGTGGGAATTTTCGATAAAATGAGATTTGAAGAAGAAAATGATTCGAGTGTCTCGATTGAAAATGGAGTTGGCCACTCGATTACCATATGACCCAAGCCGAAATCACTCAAAGTGACTTTTTATTTAGATTGAGGCTAGAATTGCTTCCAAGTATACCATTTCTAAAGCCGTTTATTAAATTAGTGTTAAAAATAATAATGATTAAGTATTTTAATCGCCCGTCTTGTTTCGATCGCGAATTTGAATTGAGTTTTTGCGTCAACCTAAAGGATTGACAAAGATAAATGAAGATCTAAGAGGGGAGGCGGGGCGAAGTCTTCGTCTCTCTTGACCCGCCGCACTGATTATCCTATTATATTTTGCTATAGATCTCTTTTTATTTTTTCTGGGCATTTGGGCGTTGAGACCCGAACGATTAAACGAGTTTTTCAATCATATATTGGCTTATAGCTCGAGTTTTAAAGGGCGTTTCATTTTCATATTGATCGATCCGTCTTTAATCTTTATCGCCCGCGCCACCATTCATCATTCAATTTATCGTATTAAAATAAATCCTATTAAATAACGTTTCGTAATCATTGACATCTCCGCACTCGGGGCTCCGCAGCCGACGGATTAGAGACTCAGCAACCAGAGAAGCTCCGCAATCTCGGCAAGAAGAGAATTTAAACGTTTGACGGAGAAGAAATTATGCCCACCAAAAAAAAAACACTTGAAGAGACTAATTCAAACGCCCAAGGTTTAGTCATAGCTCGCTGTTCATACGCGACGTATATTAATCTCAAACGTGATTTTATTATCGGGTAATAATAGTCAAAAATATACTAGGAGAATCCGAGTTTATAACTGGCGATCATCGGGAAAAGACGATTTATGGAAAAATAATCTTAATGGCAGAGACAAACGGCTGTAAGGGGGGCAGAAAGAGAGAGATGAGAATATATATACGAGAACTCTTGACCAAGGATCGCGAGTTCGGTCATCTTTTGATAAATGGTCTAAGCGGTCGTCCATCCCAACCGCGGCCCGTTTCTCGAGCTGACCATGTTGACCAAACCACAACTATACTGGCAGCCTTCCGACGTCGGGAAGATATTTCGGAAGAAGACTGTTAGAAATCCGTCACGCACCTGTAGACCAAACGATATAAGCGCCTTTAAACGACAACGGTGAGGGCGAGTGAGTGTACCCGATACGGTTCAAACGCCCTATACATAAAGACCCAAACATCGACATCAGAGATGGGTATAGAAGGTGGATTCGTGAGAGCGCTCTATGGAGTGACTGCGGCTACGAACCAAGATACCGATATAGGCATTTTCCACTCTCGCTATCCTATAATTCTCCGGCTAAAATAGCGGGTTCTCTTCTCCAAGATGGATCGCTTCTCGGCTCGACCGAGACTGGTCGATTCCGAGCTTAGAAAGGTTGAAAGTTTCCATCAGAAGAGGTATATAAGTATACGGAATGTATCACATCTAAGAGTGCGTGTATAAGAAGGAGAAGCGTATAGCGAAGAGAGACCCGCGGGTCGAAACCGTAGAAAGGTAAGGAAGGATTCGATCTACAGTCGGGATCAGGTTTTACGTTCCACGCGCGCTTGCCTGTAAAGGATCCCAATGGTATTTGGTAGAAAAAAGTGGTACTTGTATCTCCCGGAGAACTGAAAATTACGGGTGATTCTTCTCAGACTGGTTGCGCGCGCGGTGCCATATGGAAAAAGATTTTCTATCCGTCCGTCCGTCGAGGAGGATCGAGAGAAAGGATGACAAGTTTTACCGCGTGATTGATTGATTCAATTACCGAGAAGATTGCCCTATATAGACTATATGGTGAGAGAGAGATAGAAAGAACTTTTCTCCCGAAAACAGAAACCCCTCCAAATAATCAAAAACCGTCTCAAGTTATCACGGAACCATCGCAAATATTTAGTTAAGTTCAATTAGTTAAATTAAATTAACTTATTTTTTCAAAAGACTGATACTGCATGGTTTAACAACCTCAAAACTTTATTTTTTGGGGAGCTTTCAAGCACACACGCTCCTTTTCAACCCAGCTAATACAACTAAAAATTTTATTTCCCCCTTTTTTGTTTGTAAAAATAAACCTGTATAGTGTTGTTAAAATTTTTAGTTGTATTAGCTGGGTTGAAAAGGAGCGTGTGTGCTCGAAAGCTCCCCAAAAATTAAAGTTTTGAGGTTGTTAAACCATGCAGTATCAGTCTTTTGAAAAAATAAGTTAATTTAATTTATATTTAACCATGGTCAATAAATATAATATTAAAGTTCAATTAGTATTTGAAAATAACAATTAATCGAGTTTGTGGCTTTGGAAAATACCTAGAAAAGATAGAAAAATATTCCAACTCGGTCTTAAATCTACTGGTTTAAGTGGATGTTCGATATTGGGTTTGTAAAAAATTTTGGAACTGAGATTCCCCGACTTTTCCAGGTTTTCCTTGACCAATATTTAATATCTTACATGACTCTACTCATATATGCAAGCTGTAACACACGAACACACTTTTCTAAACTTGATTTGACACAAGTCTATCAGTCAGTTACTGCATAGTTTGCTCAGAAAAAAAAAAAAAAATGAATTATTTTTACATTAAAATTACCTTGAGCTGCACCGAAATATTCTACTTTCCCTGACCTTATGGGTTTTAAAATTTCCTGTACGAACCCTGTCTTAAGTCGAACGAAGTTTTAAAAATATTTTTACGCACGAAAAAGGATGATTGAAATTCAAAGAAAGGAAAAAAAAAGCATCGGAGCAAGTTTCTCCAAACTGTAACTTAAAAAGAAATGAAAGAAATGGCGCCGTTTCCTCAGGAAAAAAAAAGAAATCTACCTGATATTATTGATTTGATTATTCTACGAGCCACGTGTACGTACTAAAACAATTTAGGGTAAATCAGACGGAAAAGCTTGGGCCATTTACTTTTAATAAAAATAAATTTGGCGTAATGTTTGTCGAGTCCGACAATGGCCAGACGCGCGTCTTAAACTTATTTAACGCCGCAACGAAAACATTGGAACATTGGAAAGAAAGAATTCCAGCAAACCGAGTTATATCGCGTTGGTAATGGGGGGAAGAGGAGGTTGTGGCACTTTTGGTAATTACCCAATCATTCGCCCGTTGTCTAAAAATTCGCAGAATTTTATTACGTTTACTATTTGAGTAATAAGTCCGATACGAATACCAGATGGCTCCCTCACCCTCCTCCCACCACTACCACATCTCCTTGACCGCCAGCCGCCGAAACAAAACATAGATTTGCCCGCGAGAAAGAAAACTAGGTAAAGCCGCAACCAAATTTGAAAACCGCAACTCCCCCCGGCTCAAAAAAAGAAAGAGAAGTAATTTCGAACAAGTTCTCGAGAACAAATACTTTTCTTTAAAAAATAAACCGTATAATTTGATTTAACGTAATTAGTTTGAGCTACTAATAAGTGAAGATGAAAGTAGTGGCTTTTTATTTGTTTAACCCACATTTGCGCTGGATTTTCCAGACAATAATTTACAATCTTCCCGCCTCTATAATATTAGGATTGCCAAATCGATATACCGTAATTAGACTTTTCTATTCATGGATTCCGATGAGATTATTTGCATAATTTCCAAATATCTTTAAAGTGAGGCTGTCATTGATTTGCCCTGATCTCCAATTGGAAATCGAGTAGGATTTTCGAAAAGATTTTTAAAAAATGATTCAAAATATATTTACATAAGTCATAGAAAAAAATTAAAAATGCGTATTTTGTAATCGATATTTTAGAATTTTCTAAAATCAAAAATTCTCCGCATGGTTCATTATGGTTCATTATTGTAGAGCCTATAGTTGATTCTCATGCGTTCTGACATGTGATAATAATTTAATATAACTGAAAATGGAGATAGTCTCACTTTAAGAATTAATTTTGAATATGCGTATACCTATAATTATTTTTTCGTGTCTTAGTTTTTGATTTCATATTGTGGAAATATAAATTAATCTGTTTAATTACTGATAGATTAATATATAGATACGACAAATCAACGGGAAAAATATTTGAATAAAATGAACCTATGCCAATTTGATCCAAGTTTCGGAAAAATGATTTTGATTTAGTCGGGGTTTAAGAATACGTTTTTTGGACCATGCTTATTTCACAAGTACGTTTCGATTTATCTCGTAGAAAGAGAAAATTTACAAAGCGAAACATTCGCCTTAAGAAAATTACTGGCCGGGTCAATTTATTTTGCAGATTAAATCGAAATAAATATCGTAACCTATAGAGGGCATAAAAAGGATTAGAGATGAAGTAAAGAAACTCAACCTGACTCGTTTCAGGCCTTGTCCAATTGATCTAGCCAATTTAATCTGCAGAAATTGACAAAATCCCAAATCTTGTTTTTACACAAGCTGCCTGTTTTAATTACTTTTCATTTCAATGTGCTCCAATCGAATAACCCAAGAAATCGGCTTTTCCCAATTTGGCCAAAAATGGTTCAAACCAATTGAAATAATCAGAATTCAAGAAAAGTGGATCAAAGGCATTTTAAATTTTGGTTCTGCACACTTTTGTAGAATTTAGTTATTTCTATTTGGTCTATATTGGTCGATTTTTGTTTGAATTTTCCAATAATTTGGAACATTTTTGACCAAATTAGGCGATTTTTCGTCATTTGGTAGCCGATTTCTTTCGTTGTTCTTTGAGATCACATTGAAATTAAAAGTAAAAACAACGTCACAATATGTAAAAACAGCCTCGGAAATTTTGCAATTCCTCGCGTTTAAATTCAAGAGCATGATGCGAAATAAAATTGACGGATACAGCTTAATTGACAAATATGGCCTAATTCTTATTGTTACGATATCAGTATTTCATATATTTTTTTATCTATAGTTCAAAGTCGATCAAAAATTTGTGAAACGAAACGCTTTACGTATCGATTTTGAGAGGGAACGAATTCTGATTGCTAAATTAGCGTAAAAATGCCATTATTATTATTAGGCGCATGCCGGGGTCACGGGGAATCGTGGGGATTTGAAATAGGAGTGTCCGTGCAAGGCCGGGATCCAACTGATGGGCGTTATTTCCGTTTCACAAAGAATATACCTACATTCGAGAATCTGCATTCTTTGTAAACGAAATAAAATCCCCGTGTCCGACACGGAATTGAACCCCAGACTACAAGAGAGCGTGTGAGAGAGAGAGAGGGCCCGCGGGAGGCCCCACGCTGCGTGCAACCCCAAAAGACGATAAATTATTAATTCTGACATCGAAAAAAGAAAAAGTTACCCAGATTCATGTCTTATAACGCGCGCGCCAGTGCGACGCAGTCTTCTCTAGCCAGCGGGTTGAGATTGCAACTACTACCAAAGTAATCCCTACCTCTTAATCTTAATATTTAAAGTACTAGGGACACTCTTTTTTCCGAAAATAACTGTCCAACTATATGATTTTAAAATATTAATTACGTCGTATCCCGACCAAGGCTAAAACGGCCCCAGAGAAAAAAACTACTATTTTCGTAATCGTGGTAGACCACCATTATTTATATTGACTTCATTAGAGACCCATACCGCTATAGACAATGCTAATTACATTCTAAATTAAAGGGGTTCAATTGGGGTTCAAATTTAAACCATCTCCAAATAAAAGGTCCAGATAAGCTTCATTGCCAAAAAAAAAACGCAGACAACAATAAACCCATGTTCAATATTAAACCGTTACAAATGGTTCAACTTTGAGCCAAACAAGGCGGCCGTGCTCCAAATTAGAACTTAACTAAGTTAAGAGGTCGTACCATACGGTGATGTACGGTACGACCTCCAAACTTGGTTAACTTCTAATTTGGTACACTTTTCTTTAAAATTCGTAACTTAAATTTAACGGGCTGGTATTAAGGCTAGAAGGGCACGTTTTGTAGACGCCATATCGGGCTATTCGGAAAAAATACCTTAGACACTCTAGGAAAACACCCGGAGCCGATACGACGCTAATTAGGCCTAAGACGAGATAATAAACCTCCTAACATCGTGGTTAACTCTAAAATACAATTAAAACATGTCTTTAGAGGCGCCCGCGCTACCGGAATGACACCATCCGATCGTGACGTCATTAAGAGACTGCGGACTTATATATTCCCCACGAGATAGCTACGCGATCGAATGATTTGATTTGGTTAAAAAATGGTAATATAGGCCTTGTAAAAATATATATATTTCAGGTTGATGTGATGTTCTTTCCCATAGCAGTCCAAAGAATTAAATATAAAAATTCCATTCGGTTTTGGAGTCGGCCGTAGTCCTTTAAAAAACGAAAAGCCGACACGATTTAACTCGAAACGCAGTAGAATACTTGAACCTACAACGAGTGTATCTTTATACAGCGATATTTGCAGCGAAAGATCGCCACGAAGCAAACGCCGCGATAACGGAACAACGAGAGAGATATCGAGGGTAGTGATAGCTAGCGTGGAGAATCCTGGTTGAAGCTATAGTTGTCTAACATCCGGGAAACAACATTTTGATATAAAAGAAACATCGAAATATCATTGTACGCGGCGAAGAGACAGCGGCTACGACCCGCGCAAGACCGACAGGCAGCTGGTCACCCGCTACCGCGTTCGCTTCTTAAGAAAAAGTTACAAAGATTTATTATACTCTAGTCTATACCATCTCCCCTTCCCAACCCCGGACATCGAGGCCAGTGAATGAAAACGCTATAGTAGCTCTCTTGCGAATTTGAATGTGATCTCTTATTATAGGTAGAGTTTACGTTCGCCATTTAAAGCAACCAAAAACCATAAATTTGCTATCAGATCTAAAGAGACTCTCGTATCGATATCGGAGACGCGAAAAGTTCGCTTACTCCCTGTAAATCTCGGTGCTTCGCCCAATATTTCAGAATTCCCTGAACTGTTCTATCCGTCCCTCACAAATAAACTCACGGTGAAAAGCATTATCAATTTAAATTGTAACAAAAAAACTTACAATACATTTTAGCTTGTAAAGTTCATTTGAGCATTGAAAACGCCTTGAAAATTATATCAAAGTACTTGAAATAAGGCTGTCTATGGCCTATATGGATTATATTTTTATAAACATATTCATATTTCTACGCTTATGCCGGGTTGCGGCCTTTTGAAAATTAAAATACAAAAATTATTTTTCGTATATAAGAGTAGTTTTGTTCTCAAACGTAATTAACGATCATTTTCACTTAAAAAGGTACGTTTTAACCAGACTTTTCAAAGTTTTCTGCAATTTTAGAAGTTCCAAGAAGTTTTAATAGAAATAGAAATTACTTTTCACTACCCTTTTTTCTTTATTTTCAAAAACTTTCGACTACTATATTAATTCAAGTTTAAATAATTCAGGTTTTATCACGGAAATGGTCAAGTGGACGACGACGTCAAGTCGCGTCACTGGAAATGCGCAATTGTTTGTTTGTGAATTTTTAATTTCGCGCCATTTGAAAATCCGCCAATTTACGCGGGAATCCAAGAACTAGTATATAGTAACGATATAAATAACGCGTGAGTTGACGTCATCGTTTCTTAGCCCCAACTAGCTGTTGGCGAAACAGGATAATTTTTAATAACCTTATTTTCCAGGAGTTCATTTCTGTTTGAGTATAAAGGGAGATTGGGCAGAGGGCCTAACTAATTTAACCTGACAACAAAATGTGCCGCTTTTGTCAGGATAGCGTATATACATTAAATATTTTGGATTCGAGTGAAGCGAAATAGCCGTGAAAATTATTCCAAGAAGACAAGTTATCAATTCTTGGAATTGTTCGTATTAGGTAGGACCGAAATTTGCTCCTTGGGATGAATTTGGGCGCCTGGTAAGAGCCAAACAATAGGGGGATTTCGGGGATGTGAGTCCATTGTTAAGGGATGAAAACGACACGGGCATTGTGGGCGCATTAGCTCTCTATTGGTAGCGTTACTCGGGGTTCAACCCCCACACACACACTAAACATGAGACGCAAAATACGCGGACATAATCTCTCAATGGGTTCCACACAGAACCCTTGTCAGAATATCGATGCCAATATGAAAAAAAAAAAAAGGTTTTTTCCGTCACGAAACCGTACCGTAGCAACACGCTTTTCACGAAGTAAAGGTCTTTGTGAAAAAGGTATAGGGGAGAGAGAGAGAGGAAACGAGGTATTCGCGACCGCGTATTTAACTACAAAAGAGAAAACTTAGAAGCCAGGGAAAAACTGCCCGATTCGCGATATCACTCTGCTTGCAAAAAAAATTATCAAAAGATAAGTTGGATCCCCTTTGTATTTTAACCGATCCGCGCATATAATAAAATCTATCCGACAATGAAAGCCCAACCGATACTCTGTCCACTCTGTTACGAAGAATACACGCGGGGAAGGAGAACCTTTATTACTATATACGAGAAATGCAATGATTCCCTTTTAGAGGGATATAAATTAATAAGAGGGTCATATTGGTCAGCGTCTTCCGTAAACTCTATATACCTATAATAAATGGGACGAGAACACGACGTTAAAACGCGACTCCAGCGCGCACCCTTTAGTCATATTAAAGAGAGTTGAGATACAACAAGGTCATTGACGTCATTTCTCGCGAGCAATTCCGAGCAATTTTGAGATTTGAACAGTATAATTATGAGGCTATATCAAATCACAGAGAATTCCACTGGATTAAACAGATCTAGAAAAAACACACCGAGATCGAGTTTTATATTCCACTAAACGAGTCAGAGCATTGTCGAGCAAATTTTTATATTCCACTAGGAAAATGGAGCGCTCACGATGAAACTTCATTTGGAAGATCAACCGATCAATGATTTGATAAGGGTACGCAATCTGTTTAAAATTTCAGTTTCCACTGCTCGATGCGTGCTAGGGCAAGAGCAATTAGGTTTTCAGCGTGATTCAGAGCACTCTGAGAGTGGTCTAGTGGAATTCGTTATAAGTTAATTCCACCTCGAGTCGCGGCACATGACCAAATTTAGGATAACCGTTTGCTCTAATTCGTAGACTAGTTTACAAAGATAAGGGAGCGCGGGCTGCCATCCACTTCGGTACGTAGAAATGATAATAAATAAAAGTAGAGAAAATCCTTAAATTATTTTAATTTTTAAGTACCTAAAAATATACTCGTGTTTTTGGCACTTTTCTCGTCCCCTTTATATTGAGTTTTGTTCGTTCCAATCGCAGTAGCTTCGTGAAAGACGAAAATATAACGAACTTTTATCTTTCACCGACAAATTTAATAGTTATGGCCCTTGGAAGGAACCAGAATTATTAATGAAAAACCGGTTTCCAATAGGAATTCAGGTCCTTTCGAGGTTTGGATGTAACTGAGTCTAATAAGAGTCCGCGTGCAGTTCGAGATGAAAATATTGGTGCTCTAGTTATCAATAGATTCTCGCGACACGATTGGCGCGGGCAGTCGGTGTCAGTACATTCTATAGGGAATCTAGACTAAGTCGTCTAACTATAGGTATAGGAAAATGATAGGATTTGCTACGCAGCTTGTTCATTTTGCCCAGGCTATTTAAAACCGTGTTTAGCGGTCTAAGTCTCGAATAGCCCCGACTTAAGCCACGCAAATACGAGCCAAGAGCTGTCGGATCGCGTCTCTCTTCCGAGTGAAAGAGGCTCATTTTTTCTTCAAACGACAACTACGAAATATATGGACTATTTTTATTACTCCGTACTGTAACACGACATATCCCTTCAAAGTACCATCGTCTCTAGCGAACTGTCAGTCCTCGAGTCTAAGTTAAAAGGTATAGAGCTCGGATAAATTTCTCTCCGCTGTCAGATTTTATATATTTTTATTTTTTCTCGAATACTGGGTGAGGGGAATAAATAAGTATTAGCTCGGGCAAAGACGCTGATGTTACGTGGGGCCGAAAGATGGTGCGGTGAAAGAGAAACCATCTGTCACATTCTACACGACGCTAGCTCACCCTCGTCTGAAATCCCCGCGCGAAGAAACGTTGGAAAGAGAGTTTAATCGCGTTTACGCCAGAGTCCCACAAAACGAGTATTAAAATGAGAATATTTCCTTCGCTGAAATATATTTTTAGGCCAACTCGTCATCGCGTCGACCTTATACTTCGTTACGACTTTCGAAAAACCCTTAATTCCCAGAGAAAAATCGCTTTTCCAACGAGATTGTAAGTCCCTACTAAGATTGTAACTTCTAGTACACGCACTCCCTAGTCGAAAGCCTTTTTCGATACTGTTTATCCTATATGACACGAAACCATTTGAACGGATTTGCACAAGCGCTATGGGTACCGCGAGGGCTATCACCTTTTAAGGGCGTTGTCCTTTATCTCCCCCAACTTCCTTCTATTATTTCTAGTTTCTCGAACAACTATGTAGAAACGGAAGCGTGTTTGCTCCATAGCGGAGAAGATAATCTTAAGAGCCGCAGCCAGTTTATACATTATTCGTTTCAAGGCGAGAGATGACCATTCACGAAACCCAGTGCCACGCTTGACTATAGTCAGGAGTTTATAATAAACCCCCTGAAACGATTGAAAAACTAGTAACATTAAATTTTCGCATTAAATAGCGGGAAAATATAGTTAAACCATTTTTACGCGAGCCCAAACATTTTTTACACGCATTCTTCCGGAACTCACATTTGGACACTGAGGAGTGCGATGGCACGTGAGAGTTAGGCTTTTATAACAAAACACAGACTTGATATTGGAGTACAGCTCGAGTTACGAAGTCCAACGCAAAATTAACAGCGAAATCTGGCTGTTACCGAGTTTTAACGTTACTAGTATGCATGGACTCTTTCATACTTTACACCAAATGGGGTCTCTTATAAACTCCTGGTATAATCGAATTTCTAATACGCCTTTAACTTGTCGGTTTAAAGTGCACTCTTCGGCTAGAACTCGATTCATGTTGTACTTTCAATTTGAAACGAACCAGTATACGGTTGTATTTCGCGTTTCCTAGTCGATATTTGCTTTTCAAAAAACCTAAATATATATCTATGGAATAAAGAGGGCCGCTGAACCCGATAGAAGCCTGGTATAGACTGGTTCCCGGCTTCCCGCGACTAATATACAGAGACTCTCCCGTTTAAACCCTAAAAATCTTTCGCGTTTTGCAAAACGAATTTCCCTCCTCTCACGATGTAATTTCAACTTCACCCCGATCTGACACGGAATGCCCCTAGAGTAGGTAGGGGTTACAAGGAGAGTTGGAACTAAGGTCCGCGGGGTGACGGGTGAGGTTGAGGGTTCGGGGATGGTAATACTCCGGCACGCCGCGTTAGTTTTGAATGGAGGTAGTAGACCCACGGCGCGTAACTCGAAGAGGAAGACCCGGATTTAAGGCGGTGTGGTATTTCGCGCCCGGAATCATACAGCGACTACGAAACCTAATCAACCTCTTATCTCGAAGTATATTGTTATTGATATTAAAGGTAGGCAATAGGTTCGTACTCGTTGAAACTTGGAATTGGAACGACTTGGTGCACGCTGTAAGCCACGTCGGGGAGAGAGATGGGGTTGTTTGGTGGTATCTCTTCAGGGCCACGCAAACTAAGGGTTTCACAAACCCATCCTTTAGAGCGAGTGAGAGTATAGAAAAATGTTGAAAAGAAGACCCTCTCCCTCTTATAGACGCTATTAGTACTATCGTATCCCCTTTTTTTATCAAAAGTGAATATAAAAGTCGTAAACATAAAACGGCGCCGAAGTTTGTTCGAAGTCCCAATGCGCGTGACACCAGGTGTAAGTCTAAGTATTAACTCGAACAAGGAACCGAAATATACTATAAGTAGAAATAAATATAGGGCTATTTCGAGATTTGGGTATTTAGTCTATCCGTATACGCCAGGCGATTGAACAGAGGTAGTCACGAAGTCCGAAGATAGCTAGGCGGAGTTCGTATGGACTACTTTATTTTCTATACGTGTTTAACATAGCGTGCCAATCCGCCTCAGTTACCCCATTACACCAAAAATATTTCGCCTGCAAATATATATATATAGCAAGTTATATATAGCATAGGCTAGGAAATTGTCTATAAAACGCGTGTCCATCGAGTTAGCTTCTTTAGCGCTTTGATACTAGCGTGGTAGCCATTAGTTTCTGAAGTTAGTTTTATACTCGAACACGTTCCCAGTAGAAAAGTGTTATCAATCTTTCTAATATTTCCATTTCTTGTCCGAAATTTAAAATATATAGGTTATTTTAGTTCGAAAACGGTTTCAAAGTTATCACCCCAAACAGGGAAATAAATACAGTTTTGCGGAGTTGGTTAGACGAATTTTATTATACCGGAGTATAGTCAGATGTTATTGTTTGTTAGTCTCAACGGTTTCTAAAGTTATTATTTAAAGAAATCTGTAGTAGTTCATTTCAAATCTATAGTTATAAGCCGATAACTCATCATATTTGGGAGCATAGTCTTCTATATATACCGGCTATGCGTATAATCTCGCTCATTCGCACACGCTTCCTGGTCGCCGAATATCATCGCGTCGGGTGGGATATAAATCGGCAATGGGGTCCATACGCTCTCTTTGCTATCCAAATTTTTGGGTCCCTCCAATGCACCACGCAGCAAGACTCTATTCTTATCGTCCTTGTCAACGCGACCCCCTCTCACGGACCACTGAGAGATACTCCTACGATAAAAGAAGATCCGTGTGTTCGTTTTACAACAACTATACGAGCTTTTGCTAAAAACTAGACATACTACGCCTATTACCCAAATGTAGTACCAGTGTTTGTCAAAACCGACACTATATACTTATAAGTTCCCGTATGGGTCGGACGAGTAGAACATCTGTTTCGTCCAAAGATTTGCATGCTCTATATATATCCGATCATTCTGAAGTTTCAGCGCTAACGAAGCTCGTCCACGTTTCGTTCGTCTATTCGAGATAGGGACCTCATGACTGGATTCGAACGTATAGGAGGGTTTTAAACGTATATAGAGGAATAGTTTTGGCTTGTGGGCGCGAATGCCATCTGTCCGAGCGCGTAATACAGGGCGAGCAAATTAGGGGGGATTCGTTCGCCATGTACGATAAAGAATGAGACCGAGCTCTCGCGACCCGGTGTTTAAAGAATAAAAACTGTAATTGTTGCCCATCACCGCCGCGCGCGATGTTCTATATATCAATGGAGAGTCTGTTTTCGCGATTAGATTCTATCCGCTTATTAAGATACGCGGGTGGTCCTAATCGTTCGACCGGAAAATCGACACACCTCTCCCCCGATTCGACAAATATATACAGTATTACAAGATGGTGATTTATTCAATTTAGAGCGAAATTTCGCTTCAAAAATTTATATAATTTTACACGTACGAAATACTTCTCTTGGCGAACAGATTCAAATTCCAGATATTTAGATTCAATTCAAAATTACACTCCGGTCCAATAAATATTTCAAATTGTGATAAATATATCCCTTTGAGTTAATTTAATGAGAGAATATTAAGCAACTATTTCGTTCAATTTTTGAAATATATTGATTAATACATTATTGGCAAGTTGGGTGTAATTTTGGAAAACTTCCGAAAAATCTAGTTAAGGATGATTTTCTCTGATGAAAAGCGTCCATGTATAATTTTTTTTTCAGCCCGCTCGTGTTACACTAGAGCTTTCAATAAAACCAAACTCACTCTTTCATTCGGACACACTCGGTATCTTTCCTCAGTGGAAAAAGGTTTTATTTAATAATCTATCTTAGAAGTTTCGCAACTAAATTATCTCAGATTTTAAGCAAAATAACGCGTAGATTGCCATAGTTTAAATTAGCGTGCATCTAGAGAGGACAGAAAGGGGCCTCTATCCGCGAATCTGCTAGCTTCCGAAGTATCTAGCGCGTCACGGGAGATGAGAAAAATGTTTTCAAAAAATGTAAACGTTAAGTGACAGTGCAGGAAAATATTTGACAGTTAAAACGGCGGCGGCCACAAAAAGAATGAACGAGAGACAGAGAGAAAATAAAATAATTATCGTTTTACCATGGAGAGAGGGTCCCCTCTACATCCCCCATCTTAGAATACATCCCGTCCGTCATCCTATACCTATACCTAGATGAGGAGGATAGACGATTGAAAAAAGGAGGGGGGGGGGGGCTCATTTCTGAAAGAGCGTCTAGCTCCAGGGGTCAAGAAAGAGAATGAATGGGGGTTGGCGAAGCTGAGATGATCAGCCTAATAATAGGCCTTATTACGATGCCGCATTACTACATCCCTACGTATTAGTACTATCCATCTTCCCTAGGCCCCCAGCTCCGCTCATTGCAAAGCGAAAACTAAAGAAACAAGTCCCGATAAAAGAAAGAAAAAAAAGTTGTAGATATAAAACAAATACATTTGAAGGAAAACTGAAACGATAAATATAAAAAGTTTTTTTTTAAAATGGCTAAAGATACGACGTGTGCCCTTATATGGTATTACCAGTAGCTTATTGACTCGCCTATGATCGATCAACGATGAACCGCATAAGTCGCATTATTTTCACACATTTGCGGTTGTTGTTCGTGAAAAGATTGTTCGTGAAAAGGGGATCACATTTGTAGTCGTATTTTTTGACCAAACTTAAAATCTCCTATTTAATTTAAATTCTTATAGATTGCTCTTATTTTTTAGAGCTGTTTTATTTCGAATCTATTGTTGGATGGCTGCCGTTAATTGGGATATAAGAAAAGCAAAAGTGAAACGAGATTAGTTTGTTCGCCTTTTCCGCCAAAGGGAGTGTATGAACAAAAGAAATCCACGTCGCTATCCCAATATCGGGAAGACCTTTTACTAGGAATAATTGGATCAACTGAATACCGAATACGTCGCGAACTTAAGAATTTAAACGCGAAATTATCATCCGCGAAGACATTTTCCGCTTGCATGGAGACGGAATTAATCAAAGGCGAGTAAGCGCGGAAACGAAACTTAACTCGATTTGAAATGAGGAGAAAGTAAGAAAACCCCGTGGTCACGCTCGTCTCGGACAACACACGTCGAAACAAAGAACGAAAAGATCGAATTAGATGTCGAGAGTGCGGGCGCCAGATATAGATAAACTAATTCGACGAAAAAAACGGACATTAAGCCTCGTATAAAAACAGCGACGCGAAGGACACGCGTCTCCAAAAAAATAAACAGAGAGCCGTTACTTAAAAAGCTCGGAACATTCTATTGCAATTTCTTATTAATGTCGCCTAAGACATCGCCAAGAAGAAGATATTATACGCTGAGGGAAAATAAGGGCCAGGGACTGCGGGGAGACGGAAAAAAGGATCTTAATTCGTTTCTCTTTTGGCTGGTGCAACAAAATACCCGCGGAGAGAACTTAGGATCGTGAATCACGCGAAGAGAAGACGCGTTAATCGAGGCGAACCCCGCAGCAGCGACCAGAAATTAACGTCAAAGACACTGGGAAAGCACGATCATCAGCCACGAACGCGACAAACAAAAAAAAGAACAACAAAAAAAGCTATATACGAAGCAACGTGATCTAGGCGCGAAGGCGAAACGTCCGACAATATCAAAAATAGAATCTAGATGCGAGCGCGTGACCTCCACCACGACCGAAACTAGATTTCATAACGTAGTACAAGTAGACAAACTAATATTCTCCGGGACTAGCTACTTAGAGAAACCAGCCGAGATAACGGAATAAAAAACTATGAAAACTGGGGTTGAATCTACCACTATCACTTCGCCCAAAGAATTACCCCGAATGGACTGCAAGCTGGCAACGTGTTTTTTTCGTACATTTCCGTTTACTTTCCTTGAGACAATGTGATGTAAGCCCAGTGAGACAGTGTATGAGGGCATGAAGTTTCTTTTTACCTCTATTGCTCCTGAGATATACTGGTCAATTCTTCGCGTTCCAGTGGCCATTTGAGCCGTTATACCATAGTACAGTTTCGTTTTTCTCCGGTTTTAGGAAAATCTTTGGTCGGGCGGGCGATAACCTAGTTACAATGACAATATTTACGATGTCAACAAGCAAACACCGGACGCGACAACGAGCGTAATATCCGGTTGAACCGGAAGCGCCCCCAAAAACGACTAGATGAACTATAAGCGTCGCGAAGTCGCCGCTGCCGTCAACCCCTTACTGTTATAGCCACGAAACGCGCCGAGGTTCAATTTCGGGTAGCTTTTATAAATGACTACGAACGGAAACGCGCAGCAAAGAGTTGGTAGCGTGGGGCGTGCCCCTTCGCCCCCATCCCTCACATAAGACGTCGTTTATACCGACGTAGGATAGCGGGATCTCTTATTAACGAGAAAAAGATCCCGATGGCCGAAGAGTATTCATCACCGCGCGCAAAGATTATGGGAACGAAGAAGAAAACAAGGCCGTCGTCGAAAATACGAGGAATAAATAGCCTGAACTTTTCTCGAAGCTCACCGATAACGAGGACTAGGGAACTATAACCTGAGAAATATGAAGATAGTCCGCATTTCCTTTGGATAAACACGCTTTAATTAAGAATCGGCCCTTTGTGTACATGCCCCGTTTAATAATTCTAATCGGACATCGCGCTTCGTTAACTAAATATCTCGAATACGAGGACCCGAAGGAATGGAAGTCGATCGAGCTTTTCGAAAGCGTTTTCTAAAAATTAAAAGGGAAATATTATTTCGAGGTCGTGATGGCCATCTCATTTAATTCATTTCATACAATATAATTGTATTTCCTTTGTTTTAAATAGATTTTTATTTTTAAATGGCATTATTTTATTATTAATACCCATTATAGTAGTTAAGTCTTGGATGGTTGTCAAAGTTTGAATATTACGATAACTAATTTTGCCATGACCCGAAATTTTGTATAGACCCTATATACTCCATTGATTAGAAAATATTACAGAAAAAAGACCAAAATAGGCAACAATAATAATAAAAAAATATGAAGATGGGCAATATTTTCATCAGATATTTTTCGAATTATTTTATAATTGGGGAAAATTGCATCCTAATTAAATAAAGTTATTAAAAACGGATTAATTTCTCGAAGAAGTTCACAATAGATACTTGTAAAAGGCAGGGTATTTTATAGCTATCATCTACGGGGCTTCAAAGTCAAGAGAAAACGTAGTCTCGTTAAAGACATTCCAGTCCAGACGTTGCAATACGCGATAACACAAACGTTCTCTCTATTTTCCAAAATTGTTACGTCCCTCGAGAATACTTGTACGCGAGAGTATTATGAGTATGAGCTTCCATTTGGAAAAAGATAACCTTCTTGTTGGCTTTTAATGAAGTTCCTTGAGACGGTTGGAAGGGAAGGAAGAAAAGGTTGACCTGATATTCAAAACGAGCGACAAAAGAGAAGCTAATCTCTTCTCTTTGCTGGTTCTAATTTCCCTCTCTCTCTCTCTCTTTCTCCCTTTCAGCAGTCTCTTTCAGGCCTTCGAGAACGAACGAGGAAAATAAGGCTTTCCTGCTATTAATATCCTAATGGCAATCGGATATAAGTCGAGCGACCACGACGAGACCAATTAAAAATAAAGATCCCACTAGACTAATCCCTTTGGTCCAAATTCAAAATTTCTAACAGGACACGTTCGTTCGTTCCCTGGAAAAATTCAGATTCGAATTCCGAGAAATCCCTCCCCCCCTGAGAGAAGCTTGATAGAAATAATTCGAATGGAAAAATTAAGATTTAAACTCCTTATAAAGACTTCAATAATTAAAATATTTCCCAAATGGATTCTAAGGTTACAAATACATATACGAGCGGAAAGGAGAAATGGCAAAAATTGGTTTCCGAATTCAACCAATAGGTTTCCTATTCAGATGGCCTATATATTATGAGTTAGCTCATTATTGTTGGTTGAAAAATAAGGGATATGTCATTCATTTAAGCAGCTTAGTTGGCTTTGTACGCGGATTGTTACGACTTATTAAACTGTTAAAGCGAAGTAGTCGGTGCAAACACCACTAGAACATAGATAAATATACTTATAGCATAAAAGGGGAGGAGTTCGTAACACGTATTCTCGGTTCGATAATGAAACTCGCGGTATATTCGTTAAAAAAACCTATTAGGCCTAGCTCTTTTGCTCGAGCGATAATATAATATATTGCCCCTATCGCGCGCGTCTCTGAGAAATCCCCAACCTTCCTACCCTAACCCTATACTCCACTCGATATTACTCTTATGTTCACTATAAAATATTCAAATAGCCGCGACGGTAAAACTAACTCCAACCGGCGTTGAGATATTAGCGAAGAAGCTTGACGGGTTTGAGAAATGGAGGAGGTATATGTACCGTACTTGCGTGGGAACGTGTACGTCAACGTCAAGCTATACCTTCTACAATTTTTTTTTTGGTATTAGATTAGCTAAGGGCTTCCGTAAGCATTCAACCTCCGTTTCTTAATCTTTTCTCTATTGTCATCTTATTTCAATTGTTACCAAGAACTTATTTATGAAAGCCGAGAATGTATAGGGTATAGAAAAGAATTTAAAAAGGGTCGCTGTTGCTTTAATAATCAAAAAGCTACGAGAGCAAATGTCTAATTTTGTAACTGTCGATTTACAAAAAAGGCGTATCCTCAAATAGTACCTGGTCCATGAATGGAATAGACTCAATAGATGTCTCTACGTGCTTAATCTGTAGGTAGGAGTTAAGAATGTAAAGTTAAAAACCCCTACATTTGGTCAACGAACGTGACTGTAGCCCAATTGTATCTTAATCCAAAGTAAATTAGTCGTTGTCGCTATCAGGCGTGTCGGGAAAACCCGGCCGGAGGTTGAAAAAGTAGAAAAAGAATTCTTGGTCGATATGGCAAATTACTCGGCCGACTTTTGTTACGAATTATTCCTAGCGGATTTAAAAATGACCCCGACTAATAATAAAACTAACGGTTGTGATGTCCAATATATATTGCGACGTTCATTTTCAAATTTCAGCGCGTGAGCCAGGTTAAGTCCCAGTTAATTCTCTACGAATATGTTATAGTAACAGCGAGTCAGACTTACAGTTTGGTAGGCGCTGAAATTTCAACCCGATTCGAACGGCGCAACAGTCCGAAATTATCATAAAGGTGGGATGAAACAGAAAAATTAACACCAAATATCTAAAATGTATTTAAATTAAACTAAAAGACCAAATTAGGATATTCAAACTTCATATTCGGTAAAAATAGAGTTCTAAAATTACAGTAATTTTGGAAATTGGTATTTGTGTCTGTGATTATTTTAAATGCGCATTTCCTCTTTCAAACGCTTCAAACTTCTTATGGCCAACTTATTGCTTCTTATCGTTAAAAATTTTATATTTTTCGTGATACGCTTGACCATTTGAGTTTGCATAGATTGATTGAAAAGTGACTCAGACACGAACAATTATATTACCATGTCCTTAACGACAATAAATACAAATAATAATTGACAAGTAGACTCGCGGACGATTTAAAAACTTTAAATTTTGATCTATTTAAGCAATTTGTTCATTTTTAATCCAAAATGTTTTAAATTATAAATTACTAAATTACGATAATTTTCCAGAACAAACCGTAAATTACGTGCAGGGTATAATTAAATATAATTAGAACTCTATAGGTAATGACGTAATACCAGTGGCTAATTTTACTTGAATCTAAGGATCGATTACAAAAAGTTAATAACTCAGCTTCCCTTTAAGGGTTTTTCGGATTATCGCGTGACGAAGAACGCGAAGCTAAATTAACGAATAAATAAAAGAGCTATTTACATTTTTCTCGCGTCAGATACACCGTTTAATTCCGAATACTCGTTTCAAAGTTAATTTGCCATACGAAAAGTATTAAACTACAGTACTATACGGATTAATCTTATTACAGTTTCACTGACTGAATTGAAAGCCATATATACCCACGTACACCTTCGTTAAAACTGTATTCGTAGAATGAATTCGGAGCTCGTAAAATATTCAAATAATATAAAAATAAGGCTAAAATGAACTACAAATGAGTTTGCCCATAATATTTTTGAGAATACAAAATCAGCCTGCAGTGCAGTGCGCATGACGCGAAGGAAATATTTAATCGTGTATTAAAGCGACGAAATTACAATATTTCGCGTATTTTTGAAGCTTCATAAAATTGATGGTATACACGGCATGTTATCTAGGATTATTAACAACTAGACAGCTATCTTAATATAGATTGATATGAATAACAAAGCCTGCCGTTCAAAAGTGTCCTCTAACAGCCAAAAGTAGGGAAAAAAAAACAAACCGACGTCTGCCAATTCTTTATTCACCCACGCACAAGGTTTTGTAAGTTCTTACTTTAACCTCTGTTTGCCGTTAGAGGGCGCTTATTAACGCCAGGTTTTGTTATTCATCTGTATATATTAAGCTAAGTATCTAGTAGTTATAGTTCTAGATATTACCCATACATATTCGGGTTCCAAAATAAACTTTCATTTAATAAGTATTATAATTATCAATCAAAATTCTTGATTTAAGCCATAGGAGCGTTCAGTGGCCCTAAACTGTTTCAGGATGTAATTACTTCAAACTACATTAGCCTCGTTCACACTTCAGACTTCGAAACCGTTTTTAACCGTTTTGGAAAGATCAAATTATAAAATTTTGGGGCTACCCGTGTAGATCTTTGAACAAGAAAACAAATTAATATCTTGAAACGGTTTGAAAACGGTTCCAAAGTGCCAAGTACGAACGTTGCTAAATTGTAAATGAAAATATTCCAAAAATGAGTTTATGAAGGTTCAAAGTCGTGGAACCCTTGGTTCGAATTTAACCTTTAACCTTCGGATCACCTTACTTGGTTCGATGTTGAACCTTTTGAAACTGTTGAATATTGAACATGAGTTTAATGTTGTGCCTATTTTTGTAAACGAACATTTTATTTGGAGATGGTTTAAATATGAACCCCAATTGGACCTTTTCATTTACGGTGTAAAGTACACCGTGGCACTGAACTCGTATTATGACCGGCAATATAATTTCCCCGTATGACTCTCCCGGGAAAATTCGTCCACGATTCGAGCCAGACATATTAATTCGATCGTCTATAGAATGGTAGAGCGGACGCCATCTATTCGAAACTATCCTAACTTAATATAGACTACATATTTTGAAATAGTTAAAAATATAATAGAAAATTTTACATAGAATGCAAAGAGGGTTCTAATCGTAAGTTAATATGAGATGAAAGAAGGGAGATGGGCGCCAGTGTCTAACCTAAACTTTGAGATCGGGGTTTGGACAAGAAATTTCTGATTATTTTATCTTTATTTATAACTTAAAATTTTTCGAGGAAAGTCTATGATAAATCCAATGTAATCGCGAATAATTTTCCGATTATTTTTTTTACGATTAACTGATAGTTTGTGGATTATTTTGTCCAAACCCCGATCTCTACCTAAACTAGTCTATAGGCAGCGCTGATGTGATGAAGGTTTTTCGTCTGCTAAGGTGTTGATTCCCATGTAAAGTCATCATGCAGGGGTGATACTCAAAGTTTGCCTTAATTTTAGTGAAAACAGAAGCCGATGAAACCCTCATTTGAAGTCTACTACTCCAATGTTCCATATAGCGCTCCTCTCTGTATGGTTAAAATTCCAAATTTTACGAGTTAGAAGGGGTCCTAATTCATCCCCCCTGTCTACGGAAAATTGGAAATTCTCTCTCTCCACAAACGACGACGTTTTTGGACGAACTCCAAGGCTGCTAGAGATATTCGCTCGACGAACTCCCGCTCCGAAAACATCTACCGTTAGGAGGCGTACGAATCGCGCCTTTTGAGAATAACCCATACAGAGAGGGGTAGACAAGACCCGGGAGTAATAGACTTCAAAGGAGGGTTTCATCGGCTTCTGGTGAAAATAGTAACCAAATACTTTGAATAAGGTAACTAAATAGTAACCAAAAATTAGCCCTTTTTAGATTTTATAAAATATATCTAATAATCACAGAATTGCTAAATAAACTTTCCATATCTATTGAAAAGAGGAAGTTTCTTTTGAACAGACTTATCCTTGCTCGATTTCTATCGAGTGGCGAAACACCTTTTTCGAGTGGCGAAACATAATTTTTAGATCTTAAAATAATAAACGAAATGTCTACTTTCTAATGGTGCAATCGGTTTATGCCTAGGAGATTGTAGAAAAAATGTACGTCCATTTTAAGATATGGGTCATTTTTGGAAATTTGGTTCGATTTCTATTAGTGGCGATGTAGCTTTATCGAGTGGCGAGGCAGGATTTTATTATTTTATAATTATCTAGGGAATGTCTACTTTCTAATGGAGCAATCAGTTTATGCCTATGGGATTGTAGAGAAAAGTTACGGCACGGATAGCAACTCGGTTTTAACCCACGGATCTGGTCAATTGGCGTTCGGTGCGCGACGTGCCTTATTCTTCTTATATTCATTCTTATACGATGGTGTTTTCTTAGCAACACGCGTGGTTTTTAATCTAGGTGGACGCGTATATTCCACGGAGACAGGTGTTCGCGGTTGCTGGGTGCATTGAAAGGCGGTGCAGCCATGATAAATAATATTTTTTGTCACGCATGAACGCCACTTAACGCGTCTTTAATTATCGGCCAGAGAGGCGGATGCTTATTCGGCGAATCGAGCCTCGATTGGTTTATAAAAAAACTGATATTCAATGGCCCCGTCTTCCTAGGTTCGTCCCTTATAAAGGGATAGCTATAAGGGTCAAAGGTTGACACGTTCGTGCTTAATACGCTAAAAGAAGTCTTTACCCCGCGGTACCTATATGTATATAGTTATAATTCGCTTTTAGAAATTAGGAATTATATTTTGAGGCGCATTCATCCGCTGATCGTGATCATTGCGCGGATACACGATGGTCGTGGGGGGCCCCATTGTATTTAAACTTCTCGGATCCTCGCTAGCTTAATTGCCGGTTAATTCCTAGCCTAATCTAATACTTTTCTCGGCTTAATTACGCGGCTTATTTAAGTAGACTTTAGGGAATCTATACGCTATATTATCTAACTAGGTAGAGTAAAAATGAATTTCGCTATTAACTTCTCATTGTCTAATACACTAATTTAACTCGAAAATATTTCAACAGTCGTGTTTTCCCTCTTCAAATTTAACGAGAGAAGGAGAGAATTCGTGCCATTTTTCTTAATTCTTTCAAAGGGAACGTGAAACGATAAGTTTTAATTAATTGCGCTCTATTCTCTAAAAAACTTTTATCTTAGGAAATCAATTTATATCTCGAGGAATATACTCGCGGATTTACGAAATATTATAATTAAAATTCAAAAATATTATTAAGTAGCTGATATTATAATTTTTTAATGTGAAATAAATGTGTTTTTTCTTCATAAACGCGAGTAGCTAGTTTCTTATGATAATAATTTATGGTGGATCATTCACATAAGCTACGGTCACACTAGCATTTTTTAATCGATTTGAAACTGTAAAATCAAACTGATATTCAAATCACCATGAATCGTTTAAAACGTCATGTGCTAGCGCGCACTATCTTTATAAATCGATTTATTGTAGCTTCACTTATCAGTTGTTGAAACTGGTTCCCGAAGCAATTTCGAGAAATCTAATCAAATCGATTCGAGAAAAGACTGTTTCCCGTTCACACGACTCCACCAAAACGTTTTGAAACGGTTCAAATCGATTCCAAGGCCTAGTATGAACGCGACTATATAGATGTAACGTAACGTAACATGGAGCAATAACTAAGTGAAATTCAGATTAGACAACAACAAACTTATATAATGCAGGCATCTAAATATCCCTTAGTTATTACTCCATGTTACGTTCCGCTGCTGCTGTATTTGAATTGAAATAGATCCTTCAATAACCATCAATCTAAGTAAGAATTATGTTTTTTCCACAATTATAAGTCGCGTTAACATTACAATGCCAGCTAGAATGCGTTAAAACCTATCCGTCAAAGTAGAATATGCAAATTTATAAAATGGCCCGTTTACCTTAAATATTTAGAGTCATAATGGTACCTGACGTCACGAATTATAGGGTAGTAAAAGGCAGTGACGTCTAAGCAGTATTATACTGCTTAGACGTATATATATGAAAGGAGTGCGAGGAATTATTTTACATTTTTACATATATTCTAATTATACAAACTTCCACTATTAATTTTACTGTAATAATTCTTAGTAATTTGACGCGAATTATTTAAACTTCCACGTAATATTATCATCGCGATATAAATCTTTGACTGTAACCTTGTCAGAGTCTTATGCCGTACAACTATTTGGGGAAAAAGAATATATAGGTGTTTCAATTTCACTTTAAATTATATAGCAAGTATAATATTGAGGGTTTTTGATATTTAATGACGGCTAATAAAGCTTGATGAGTTCGGAGGAACGGGAGGAGTGGTGCGGGGCTGGCGTAGTGCGTGCCGTGTTAGTTAATGAGTATTCTTCCAACCTTCACCTCCCTTTCCCCCGCCGTGGATAATAGTCGGGACGACAAGGACTTCGGGACAAACCCCGACGTTTATAACTACACCGCGAGCATCATCGCTATAATCTTAAATTGCCTTTCTTTTCTTCCAAATTATTTTCGCGATAAAACAGAAGCACGAAGAGCCTTTTAAAAACAGACGCTAACCCCGAGCCATCGACTGCTACATTTCACCAAATACAGAAGCGGCTGGCCAACACAATCTTTTAATAACTGCCGAGAAAATTAGACTTTCCAGGGAAGAAACAAAAAAACATGCCATCTTTAAAGTGAGGCTGTCAACATTTTTTCGCGTGTCCAGAGATTATATTTTTAGTTTTATCATACTATTAAAACGCCATAATTTTATACCTCTGGGTTGACGCGTTAGAAAGAAACTTCAAAATTAAAATCTCAAAAAATACATGTCATTTGTTTCCAATATATGACGTGGTTTATTTCTGGAACGATAATTTTCGTACGGAAGGTGAGTACTATCTGGATTAAGTATTTTTACGAAAAGACTACGCGAAAGCGACCTTATAACTCGCGACAGTAGTGATAATGTAGTGTGGCGGGGAAATTTTATTTTAAAAATTTCGAAAATATATTACGTATTTCCACTGACATATTTTGAATCGTTTTTTCAAAAATGCTACAAAATTTACATTTGGAGTTCATTAAAAACCGGTGACGGCCTAACTTTAAGCAGTTTGTATCAAGTAATTAACTAATTCGTAAATTTTTAAAAGATCCATTTACATTTGAAAATTTTGCAATAAGACGTAGGAATACAAGTTCTATTTGAGCGTTCAATATCATTTTGAAAAAAGTAGCCGAAATCGTCTTATACGATACACGAAGTTCATACAAACCTGGAAAACTCGGAATACCTTGAAACATCATAGAATTTCAAAGGTCCCTATAAATAAGGGAAATATCTGGGAAACCCTAAAAATTACACATAAATCGGGGAAATTAGTTTTTCAAATGTTGTATGAACTCTATTTGGTTGAAGAAGGAAGAAGATTCTCGCGTCTCTCTTTGCGTGTCTCGGAAAGTGATGGGGGGCCTCAAGCTCCTCTTAAGAAGAATGCGGACGTCAATCAATCCCGAGAGCCAAGTCGGGGGAGGGGTCGAGTAAAATTTGGGGATTAAATAAAAAATCATCCCGCGCGCTCGTGTCTTAATTGCGGGTCTTCAAACGTCATCAATGAATGAATAGTAATTATAGCCGGGCACATTTAGAAGCGAAGCGCCACTCAAACGGAACTTAGCTCGATAGGTAAATAGTCATAGCGTGCGGATTGGTACGCCATGTAAAATCAAATAGGAGGTAAAGTAGTCGTGGAGTATCCGTTAAGCGGCGTTCACACTAAAGACTTTGAAACCGTTACGATAGCTTAGTGGCAGAGCTACTATTAAGGGGCAAAATAAAAAAGAAAACTCGCTCAAATAAATATTGAAGATGTAAATAAAACAGATTTTTTACATATTTCGATCTAGTAATTTCTCAATAGCTATTTGAATTCTCTCAAAATCCCAACAATAATATTATATATATTTATATATTTATTTAAGGAGTCGAATCACGTTACTATGACGACGCTATTTCTCACAGTAAACTACATTTATAATCAATCGGACCTTGAATTGATAGCACCTCCGAAGCTATAAGCGATTTCTCCGTGATTGGTTAACGTCGAGGTCAATCGAGACACGTATAGCTCCGTATATACGGTGACATTTGATCCAAGGTATAGGTCGCGAGTAGTAAGTACTCGATAGAAAAATAGGCCTAAAGAAGCGAGAAAACGATGGCGAAAAATGTTGGTTCACTCGAAGACGCGTCGGGGACACCGTGGATATATAGATAGAGAGAGGAGATCATCTGACGCAGCCTCCAGGCGAGGCACGTAACTCCGGAAGAGTCCGCGGGTCCGAGAAAATCTCACTCACTCTAGAGCTATATATAGTCAATCTTTACGCTCGCAGTCCCAGTTTTCACCGGTAACGAAACTACATTTCCTATATCTTAAGCTTAACGCTTCCCAAAGATAAGTACTCGAGGGTATTTGTCTAATTTTGTAGTAGAAGAAAACTGCAAAGCGACGCTATAACGCGGTAGCTGGCTGTCCCGCGAGGGGTTCGGAGCCCGCGACTGACTAAAACTAATATAAACTCTCTCCCGAAAATCTCTCCTTTAAGTCCCGCGAGGACCACCTCGCTATATAGAACCACCACTCGTATATACGCCTAAAGCAACCAGCGGCTAAAAAACTAAGACCCTGCATGACCGTGCTTCTAAAAGGAATACAGTTCAAGCTCGCGAAGAACTGGCTCGATAATACTTATCACTCGTCCGTGTAAGACGGATTCATTCGACTTTGTTCGGTGGTCGAGAGAGATAAAGGTCTCGCTTGATGAGAAAAGGTCAAGCTCGCTTCCCGCACGCTGCGGGCAAAAGCGGAGGGACAGCGCGTTGCCGGACGTGGTCATTTCTCGTTTCGGTCGCGAGCGCGGGCACTCGTTTGGAATATAAGGGGCGTTCTCATCCCGAAACGTAGTCACGTTTATAAAATATAACTTCTTTTAGGTCCCGGCGGAAGAGCTAAGGTCCAAGGAAGACGAGACTGCGAGCGTCAGTATAGTGGCGAACGGGATAATCTTCTAGGGTATATACTCGTTCGGGAATCGCTAAAGAAAGAAGACGACGACCACGTGATGGATTACGTCGGCACTCGGACATTCTTATAACTTATAAGCGGAGATATAATAAATGTCCGAGAGGATCTAATCCGTCACGCGGAATACAAACTTGTCACGCGCAGAACGAACCAAAACATATATTACGCCTATATATATCGAAAAAAGTGACATTTCCAAATAAACAAAGCCGGGCCCCAGCGCATACTCAATGCCCAATGTGTGGACTGTCACTGTTTTAATCCCGCGGAATATTGCGTCGACGGTTATTAACACGTTTTCGTTGAAGAGATACATGGGTGTTTCAGACAGTTGGCGTAGTTCGTGGGAAAAGATCTGGCTGTTGATTGGTATCGTGTGAAACATGCAGAGTCGGCGCCAATTAACCTTGCCTATCATAGCGCGCGTTTAGGACAGTTGGCAATGACTTCATTTCCCCCAGCAACAAATTTTAGATCCGTTTAAAGGGAGGGTGAGAGGGGAATATTAAGCGTTTTTTATTGATATTGTTTCTAATAATAAGACAAGTTTGCGCAGTAAAACATTTAGGGGCGTGTCTCTGAATTTATAAAATATCGGAAACCTTCTGATTTTGGGAATTTAATAAAAAGGAGAACTTCGGGCCAATCAGAAGGCTTCTTCCCTCCGTACATAATTTGGATTAGTAAACCCCAGCGACACACTCTATAAATCGTGCTAAATCTCGTTCTTGATTTTTTTCGCTGATAGTGAATTTTTGAATTAGTTTAATATCCATTTCACAGGGTTGCCACAGTTTTTTCAGATTCAAATTCCCTGACTTTTCCAGGTTTTCCCTGACCTTTTCCAAGGATTTTCCCTGACCATTTCAGTTAATTCTATCCAATTTTTAATCTTTTATTTTTTAGATAATTGCGTTTGCCAAACCTTTTGCACTGACACGGTCAGCTTGAAATATTGTCTGCAGATAATGATTGTAATTTCCTGGCTTCTTGGAAGATCTTTAAACTCCGTGACTGTTTAAAATATCTTAAAATTACCTGACTTTATATAGGGCTCATTTTTGGACTTTTTGCTCGATTTTTATCGAGTGGCGAAGCAACTTTTATGAGTGGCGAAACAATATTTTATGATCTTAGAATAATATACGGAATGTCTACTTTCTAATGGTGCAATCGGTTTATGCCTAGGTGGTTGCAAAGAAAAGTTAAGGCTTTTTGCATTTTAATACAGAGCTCATATTTGGAATTTTGCTCGATTTGTATCGAGTGGCGAAACAACTTTTATGAGTGGCGAAGCAATATTTTATGATCTTAAAATAATATACGGAATGTCTACTTTCTAATGGTGAAATCGGTTTATGCCTAGGTGGTTGCAAAGAAAAGTTAAGGCTTTTTGCATTTTAATACAGAGCTCATATTTGGAATTTTGCTCGATTTGTATCGAGTGGCGAAACAACTTTTATGAGTGGCGAAGCAATATTTTATAATCTTAAAATAATATACGGAATGTCTACTTTCTAATGGTGCAATCGGTTTATGCCTAGGTGGTTGCAAAGAAAAGTTATGGCTTTTTGCATTTTAATATAGGGCTCATATTTGGAATTTTCCTCGATTTGTACCGAGTGGCGAAACAACTTTTATGAGTGGCGAAGCAATATTTTATGATCTTAGAATAATATACGGAATGTCTACTTTCTAATGGTGCAATCGGTTTATGCCTAGGTGGT
Organism: Odiellus spinosus; assembly: GCA_963920705.1. NCBI lineage: Eukaryota > Metazoa > Arthropoda > Arachnida > Opiliones > Phalangiidae > Odiellus > Odiellus spinosus. Next base: position 7,298,970 of record OY987234.1, read on the forward strand.
TGCAAAGAAAAGTTAAGGCTTTTTGCATTTTAATACAGAGCTCATATTTGGAATTTTGCTCGATTTGTATCGAGTGGCGAAACAACTTTTATGAGTGGCGAAGCAATATTTTATAATCTTAAAATAATATACGGAATGTCTACTTTCTAATGGTGCAATCGGTTTATGCCTAGGTGGTTGCAAAGAAAAGTTATGGCTTTTTGCATTTTAATATAGGGCTCATATTTGGAATTTTCCTCGATTTGTACCGAGTGGCGAATCAACTTTTATGAGTGGCGAAGCAATATTTTATGATCTTAAAATAATATACGGAATTTCTACTTTCTAATGGTGCAATCGGTTTATGCCTAGGTGGTTGCAAAGAAAAGTTATGGCTTTTTGCATTTTAATATAGGGCTCATTTTTGGAATTTTGCTCGATTTGTACCGAGTGGCGAAACAACTTTTATGAGTGGCGAAGCAATATTTTATGATCTTAGAATAATATACGGAATGTCTACTTTCTAATGGTGCAATCGGTTTATGCCTAGGTGGTTGCAAAGAAAAGTTAAGGCTTTTTGCATTTTAATACAGAGCTCATATTTGGAATTTTGCTCGATTTGTATCGAGTGGCGAAACAACTTTTATGAGTGGCGAAGCAATATTTTATAATCTTAAAATAATATACGGAATGTCTACTTTCTAATGGTGCAATCGGTTTATGCCTAGGTGGTTGCAAAGAAAAGTTATGGCTTTTTGCATTTTAATATAGGGCTCATATTTGGAATTTTCCTCGATTTGTACCGAGTGGCGAATCAACTTTTATGAGTGGCGAAGCAATATTTTATGATCTTAAAATAATATACGGAATTTCTACTTTCTAATGGTGCAATCGGTTTATGCCTAGGTGGTTGCAAAGAAAAGTTATGGCTTTTTGCATTTTAATATAGGGCTCATTTTTGGAATTTTGCTCGATTTCTATCGAATGGCGAAACAACTTTTATGAGTGGCGAAACAATATTTTATGATCTTACAATAATATACGGAATGTCTACTTTCTAATGGTGCAATCGGTTTATGCCTAGGTGGTTGCAAAGAAAAGTTATGGCTTTTTGCATTTTAATATAGGGCTCATTTTTGGAATTTTGCTCGATTTCTATCGAGTGGCGAAACAATATTTTATGATCTTAAAATAATATACGGAATGTCTACTTTCTAATGGTGCAATCGGTTTATGCCTAGGTGGTTGCAAAGAAAAGTTAAACATTTTCCGAATATTTAATAAGCTAACATGTATTATTTTTAATTGTACAGTATATATTAGCATCGACACAGGTAAATCATTTACTTGTGGCATCGATAAAAAGTCAGTTTATTTTCCTCTTCATCTTGCCATTAAACGTCCACAGTAAATTACCGTTTAATTAAAAATAAATTTTCGATTAGCGGTAAATACCTTTTTACACGGTCCCTGTTATAATTATCGTAGTTAAGCTTTTATTTGAGGTTTTTATTAGTCAAAATAGCCCCCACCTTTTGACCTTTTACGTTATACTCGACGCGCACTATAAAAAATTTGCCTTTTTTTCTAAACGGCTAACAGAAACACGTATTTTTTTTTTTTTTTTTTCTTTTTTCTCTCGATCTTCTCCCTCTGGAGAGAGAGAGAGAGTGAAGTAAAGACCCGCCCTTAATAAGGCGCATTTCTGCGGGGCTTCAATCTAAGTTTAAACGAAAAGGTCGTGACCTCCACCCCCCTCCTCTCATAGAATCGCGGCTATCGCTATCAACCAAAACCTTAGGGAAGGAGGAGACCGCCAAATACATCAACAGTCGGTATTCTAAGCTACGAAATTCATTCAACTTGGTTATGTGTATAAGAAAAGATAACGCGAGATATCTTGATAAACCACCCCTTTTCTCCATAGTCAGAAGTAAATTATGATTTAACTGTGGTACAGTATATAGGTGTTCAAATCTAGTTCTTATTAAAACTAAAACCATCCATGTATAGTAATAATTGCCAGCCCATAACAAACTCAAGATACCCCAAAACTTATTGAACAGTAACAGCCAAAAACGAAAGACGGAGGAACAAAGATCCGAAATCAAATCCCTGGGTACGAGAAAAGCGTCAGTCACTAAGATAAATTCAACAAGAACTGCTCGACTCATTTTGCCCAAGAACAATGTTATTGTATACGTGAAAATTGTCTCTATCTAAAATAAAATAATTCGCTTTGTTACTTTTTAATTTCTGCTTAATAATTGACACGAACACGAACGTATTTTGGCTTTTAAATTTCTGCTTAATTATTCACACGAACATGAGCAATATGAATACCTAGGGACTTGAAAGTTCGCTCCAACACGCTCCAATTAACTCCGATTGGGAAGAGAGATGCCGGTTCTACCTGAACGTAGATAGGCAATAAACTGACGTCACACGCACCGTTCCAGTATAAATTAAGCTATAATACGAGCAGCCTCGATTACGCGGGTCGAACCGCGAAATCAAAATGGAAATCGTAGTACATCTTAAGCCTAAGAGTAATTATCAATGTCAATTATGATAGTTGGCGGTATAATGCGAGCAACTGAGGTTTGTTGATAGAAAATGTTAATCATCTTAAATAAGACAACACTCCTTGAACGAGAATACTATATCATTAATTCTGAAGATATTCAAAAAGCACCTTTTTATTAAACTACCCTTTTATAAATCTATACTTATCTAGGGTTGATTTTATTTTTCGAAAAGGAATCTTTATGACTCTAAGAAGTATAACAAACTTGAATTAAAAGCGCGGGTGTGGTGCCTCGCGGATCAATGGGGAAGAGGGGAACGGTACTGAAAGCGTATCAAATTTAGGCCTAATTGAGAATTAAACCAGCAAGCGCGTGGTGCATTTTTTGAAACGTTATGTTCTACACATCACGTAACAAGATCGCTTGTTGTTCGAGCTTTATATAACGCGTCATTCCGTCTCTATTCTATTTTTTATTTTAGCGAATAAGCGAAAGCTTTAGGAGTCACCCGGATAAACTGTCTATCAAAAAGAAGAACCGGGCCAAAAACATAGATCCAAACTGAAAAAAAGAACAAGAACGTTCTGATCTTCGTAGTTCGTGAACGCACCCTCGCGGCGGCGAGGACCACACAAGTTAATATATCAACGATACCCCCAAAAAAACTCAGCTACACGTACGAGTTAACCGAAAAAAGAATCACTTTGGCATTGCAGTTTTTTTTTAAGATCACGAATATATTTTGTAGTGTATCTAAGGCTAAGACCCGTCGCTTAGCCTCTAAGAGTCAATTACTCGAGTTTTCCCCACATTTGCTATTATATTGCTGGTACGCGTCATTTAAAATACTTGAAGGAACAAGAATTTCTTACGGAATAATTGTTTGGCTCTAGTGAATGCGCGTCATATTGCACGACCACTTCTAAGAGAGAGGGTAGGAAAGAGGAGGCGGGTCTTATTTACCTTAGGCAAAACCGGGGTCGTAACCAGTGCAAACCAGATACGTGTTTCTGTTTTGCCACTCCCCTCAGCAACGTCAGTTCAAAAGAGCCAAAAATTGTTATACGCATTTAGGGGTGGAGCGCTTAAATAAAGAAATAAAATAAAGGTAATAAGTCGATATATTGCGTCTATAATTATATATGAATTCCAGGGGAAGACTTATCGCTTAATTTAGCTACTTTTTGATATAAAATTGGCCGGAATTCTAACAAATTAGTAAAATTTTAATTTATTAATTTATTTATACTTGGAACTATACACGAAAGATACCATGGGGTTGCCTACTTGTTTGTTCGAAGGACAGAAGTTGTACACCACGTATCGCAAACTAGACTAATCTAGACGCGAATTAGCGCGAACTTTACAAATTTTATTTAGAGGCCATTTCTAATAAAAGTCCTGATCATAATAACCATACTCTCCCCACCAATAATAGAATTCACCGAGTCTCAATAGCGCCAATTGAGAGATAAAGCATTAAATTCAAAATGCGTTCGGAGTTATAAAGGAAAGATGAAACGTTATGCCGAGTGGAATCGAGTTATTTGAAATATTTTAAGTAAAGGGAGGATGAAGAGGAATATATATATATATATATTTTTTTTGTTATTAAAAATAATACTAGTTCGGAAAACGTCTCTGAATTGATGCAAAAAATAGGAAAATAATACGATTTTGTCATTGAATTCAAAGGAGTACCTAGGAATAAATAAAGACCTCAACTGCATCTTTGGCTTCAAGAACTAGATTTAGCGCGATTCAAAGAATGGATACCGCAACACATGTAGCGGGGATTATATTAATCCTTGAAGGTACATGTGGCGTCTTTTGATATAAAAGTTTCATTATTTTTTTGTACAATTTAGAGACACTTCCTGAATCTTTTACTGCGCAAACGTGAATTATTTTTGAAAACAAAATCAGTAATATTTTCCTTTCCAGTTTCCCTTTAAAAAGGAGACTGACGTTTGAAGAGAATAATTTATCTCTATCGATTCCTAATTCTTACAAGTGATTTTTATCGATTCCTTATCGTTTAAATAGGCCTAATCCAACAGTAAAAAAATTTATAAACAAATATTAAATTAGAAATAAATTTAAAAGTTACCAGATAAGAAAAGAGGCTTAACTAGATTCATGGAGATCTCCAGAACTCCCCATATAATGAATAGCCACCAATAACATTGATTGATGGATCTTATATAGGGAATTCAGGATCTCCATGATCAATGTCATTGGTCGTTAGTCCTTATATCTCTCCAACTAAGCCTATTTTGATAATAAGTTTTAAATTGATTTCTAGTTTTCAAATGTTTTACTGTCGGTTTAGGACTATTTAAACGATAAATAATAGATAAAAAATCCCTTGTTGTTAGGTTGCATTCTACCTTTAAACGCTCAGCGTTATACGTATTTCTAAAAAATTATATATTATTAATCTCCAAAAATAATTTGAGCCAGCCTTTAAATCTGACTCTCTATAAGGCTGAATTAGGACAAATTAAACTCGAAAGTTTCATTATCAGAGACGAGAGCGCTGGCGTTTGAGGGATGAAGGGTCAATGAAGCGAGGCGGAAACCAACAACATTCGGCGACTGCGAAACAGCCGATAAGGAAGACGACAAACCGGCCGCGGCCCGAAGATTAACGCTTTATAAGGCCGATTGAGAATCTCGGACAATTCTACGTAAGACCCGAGTAACTGGCGTCGGATAACGAGAACCCTTCACCCCCTTTCGTTATATTAGAGATCTAGAGGAAGAGATAGCGAGCTCTTATACAAAGAGCGTCCGCTAAAGTACACCTTGTAATACGAAGAGCCGACCTAATGTAATATAAGAGATAGGGGAGATCACGCCCGAGCGACGACCACTACCTCTTTCAGCCTTTGGTTTTTGTTGAATTTTTTGGACACCCTAGCGCTCGATGGTCAAATTCAAATAGAACAACGTTAACATATACAACAGACTGAGTGACGAACAATATTTCTATTAGAATTCTAAATCGGTACCTGGTAACTTACTGTGTGATCAGTTAAAATTATAAAAAATGGTACTTTAAATATAATTTAAAACATCTTGGAATAAAAGTGAACAAATTGCTAAAAGAGGTCAAAGTTTAACGGGCTTTAAATCGTCTGCAAGTCTACTTTTCAATAGTTATTCGTGTTATTCGTTATCAAGGACATCCTAATATAATTTTTCAAATCTGAGTATATCGTGATTTGAAGCCAGAAATAATCATTTTGAAGCGTTTGAAAAGGTATCCCGCATTTAAGAGTACAAAAATTCAGACACAATAGCGGTAGATTACTATGAGACGGCAAATTACCACGTAATTTATCAATTTCCGAAAATTACCGTAATTTTAGAACTCTATAGTATTAAGGGCCTCTCTTTGAAGAGTGATGTCCCCTGGAGGTTGGCAACGCGCTGCACACCGAAGCCTAAAGGCTGGAACACTTTTACAGACGCTATGTACAAATTCTCGACTTGAATTTTTTTCTATGACACTTAGTGTAATTAATTAATTAGACTCGATTTATATTTACGCGTTATTTTAAACTAGCTCGGTAATGATACGGAATTAAAGAAAAATCCGAGTTATTCGCAAAAATATGATAGGTTTTTTTTTCCAAGTTTTAAAATTTTGCTATTTAGTGGTATTTTTGTTCTTGAAATTGGAATGACAAATCCAATAATGCGAATGAAAAACGACAAAATGTAAAAATATTTACTTTCTAAAAAAACAGTTCCCGCTTATATCTTAGGCATTTTTGAAAATAAAATAGCGACCGGCTAAAAAAAATTTAACTTTTTTTCCCACAAATATTTTCAATATTTTTAAAGTTGATATATCGAGCAAGCCCTTAAAACTAAGAAAACGGAAAGGGTTCAAATGTACGGAAGAGTTAACCCGGTTCATCCCCGACAAAAATGTAAAAACATACTATTGAAGGATTGATAATCTGGTGTTTTTAGCCCCACGGGCGAAAACGGAAATTTACATTTCAATCGTAAATATTTATACCAAAGATTTAAAAAAAACTGAGTCTACGACCATCCAAAGATAAGCGCGGTAGCCCTATCGTGTTACGCATTGCTTTTTGCGATTGAAATATATCAGCAAACCTTTGATTTCTACGGCTTATTTCCAATTAGATTTTTTCTCGGTGAATATATATCGGGTCTAAGAACGGGGGAGAGTGAAATCGGCTATGGAGATTTCAACAACCGCGATACGCCATAGAATGCAAAAATTACGCGACTATTATTATTGAGATTTGTAGCTTCGTAGCGACTGAATTTAGAAACTGGTTATCGTGGACTATTTATAATATATTTGTATTCTATAAGATGTCGCGCGAAGAAGGAGAGGGGAGGCTAAAAAATGCCAAAATAAACACTGAAGCTAGCGAATATGAGATGGGCTTACGAATCCCGCGGGGAAATTCTTGGTTCGCTTAACAGAGTTCCGCGAGCGGCAGACCCCTTTTTCCCCCAACAGCGGGAAAATATTCGTTTCTTTGATGAATTAAAGATTAGATGTAAAATAACTTTCGTTTTCGCCAAGAATATCCCCACCCCCCTTTTATACAAGTTCAACGAAATAATCCCTAAAAGGAGTAAAGCTTACCTTCGTGGAGAACTAGTCGGAAGATGTTGTTCACCAAAATACGGGCGAATACGGGATTGAGATATACTTTAAGCTTTGATCATTTTGTAGAAACGTCTCGTTATTTATTTTCAGTTCACTTAAAATCTGAGTTTTAATCTGAAATGAAAATAATAAAAAAAAATCCAATTTAGTTAAGTCTTTTTCAAAGAAGTTCATATTCGCGAACGAAAAAATAAAAACGTTAATTTATTTTGAAATAAGTGCCGACGAAAAGATCAATTTTCTGTACGAACGTAAGGGTTATATATAATTATATCCTTAGGCGGTAATCGCGAAAGAGATTGAGAAAATACATACAGGGGTTGAGAACCGTAAACATCTATGTGAACGCGATAGCGTTAGGTAAGGGTTAGCTACACGTACCAGTACATCTGTTTATTAGGATAAACACGTTCGTGTTTATCCCTTTATCTAAACTCGAATTTCATCAGAAACCGTAATGTCTTTTCCAATGGACCCGCGGCGCTTGATAACTGAAATCGTCGTCGTCGTCGTCGTCGTCGTCGTCGTCGTCGTCGTCGTTTCCCTCTTCCCACCGTCCACTGAATTCGAATTAATACAGACAAAAGTACTTTTGAAAAAATTTGATAAGACTTCGATCAGGTACAAGAGTATCTCTAGTTAAACACAGATTTCAATAATGAAATGTTGATTAAGTATATGAAGTAATAGAAAGTAAGGTGCCTGAATGGGTTACAAAAGGGTGAAATCTTAAGCTTAGCCGAGCTTTACTAATTGCTTCAAAATGAATAAACAAAAATTTTATTTCTTAAACAGTAGAATGATAATGAATATCCATCGAATTCGAGTTAATAGAAAGTAAGGTGCCTGAATGGGTTACAAAAGGGTGAAATCATAAGCTTAGCCGAGCTTTATTAATTGCTTCAAAATGGTAAACAAAATTTTATTTCTTAAACAGTAGAATGATAATGAATATCCATCGAATTCGAGTTAATAGAGAGACAGATGCCTGTATGGGTGACGAAAAGGGTAAAACATATAACTAGCCGAGCTTTATTAATTGGCTTTAAATTGATAAACAAAAATTGATTTTATTAAACAGTTGATAAGTTTTTTTAATGGCATTTTTTATCGTTAACGGAAAATTGCATTTATTGGGTTCTTTTACTAGGGTAGCCCTCTTCAGCCGTCTAATTTTGACTATTATGTCATATCATGAGTATCCCATTATATTCACCCTAATTCACCGTAATTAAAAAGTTGGCATGATTTTCTTATCATTTGATTTTTTAACTTTAATAATATATCTCTTCTCGGCCTATATAAACGAGATTTGCATATTCAGTACTCACAGATGCACTGTACCAATGCGTGGTTTACGTTAGCGTTTAAAATTGTGGCGAGCCCTCTCGTTTGTCCAATGGTGACGTCTTCGATTGTTTAGGCAATCGTTTCTCACCTATATTTCGGTGATAAGAGACTCATTTCTCACGATCTTTTGGGTAGAGTACTCGAATAAACCGAGGCGATTGAATGTAAATCGCCTTACCTAGAAATGTGGCCAATATAATATAGTAAGTCACTGTAAAAACATTTCACAATGAGAGTTCTAGGGATTAAATATCACTCGAGTTGGACTTCATATCCTGCCAAGTGCCCGATTACACATGAAATTTATAGTTTAACGTTTTCAATCTCACTTTATTTTTTAAAATACTTGAGTTTTGCGACTAGGATGTGCTTTGATCCAATAGCTTCGTCATTACAACTACGTAATAACGTTGCTATTAAGTAGTTGACCAATTATTGAAGTCTGTATCTAAAGCACGTCTAACTCAATTATAATAAAAAAATATACAAAAACGTTGTTTTGCTTCGCACTTCAAAAAAGTGCATTTATAGGTAAGAATTTCAAACCCGTGAAGGGACAGAAATTATAAATTCACAGTGAAAGAAATATGAAAGTCACAGTCTAAGAAATCATAAAGCTATAATTATTATACAAAAACGTTGTTTTGCTTCGTACTTCAAAAATGTGCATTTAAAGGTTAGAATTTCAAACCCGTGAAGGGACAGAAATTATAAATTCACAGTGAAAGAAATATGAAAGTCACAGTCTAAGAAATCATAAAGCTATAATTATTATACAAAAACGTTGTTTTGCTTCGTACTTCAAAAATGTGCATTTAAAGGTTAGAATTTCAAACCCGTGAAGGGACAGAAATTATAAATTCACAGTGAAAGAAATATGAAAGTCACAGTCTAAGAAATCATAAAGCTATAATTATAATAATTAATATGAATAAAAAATTTACAAAAAAATGACGTATAAATTCGGCCTATCGAAACTTTTACTTATGTAGATTTAATGATTAGAAACTTTATAAAGAGGCGAATGTTTCCTTTTACTAACTGAAAACTGCAACCATCCATCCTAACAACTAAACATTTTAATAACGCGGGCAGGAACTATTTGGTATTATGCTATTCTACCTTTCCACGCATAGTTGGCTTTTAGTTACCCTTACCAAGAGTGAATTCTACAACAGAATGATTTCTGCATAATTAAAAGTTTCGATAGGCCGAATTTATACGTCATTTTTTTGTAAATTTTTTATTCATATTAATTATTATAATTATAGCTTTATGATTTCTTAGACTGTGACTTTCATATTTCTTTCACTGTGAATTTATAATTTCTGTCCCTTCACGGGTTTGAAATTCTAACCTTTAAATGCACATTTTTGAAGTACGAAGCAAAACAACGTTTTTGTATAATAATTATAGCTTTATGATTTCTTAGACTGTGACTTTCATATTTCTTTCACTGTGAATTTATAATTTCTGTCCCTTCACGGGTTTGAAATTCTTACCTATAAATGCACTTTTTTGAAGTGCGAAGCAAAACAACGTTTTTGTATAATTTGTGTTTGCTTTTGGAAAAATTAAACACTTGTAAATCAATTAACCCATTTTTTTTTAATTTAGTGTTAGGAATTAAAATTGCAAATTTACAAGTTTAAATTGAAATGATTTAATATATATGATTATTTTATATTGTACAAACTTTATAATCGGTTATTGTTGTTCTAAATTATGGGGCACTATAACTGTGGTTTAAGATTAAATATCCTATGGTGCACGCGACATCTTTTTTAATCTCGATCGCAGCACGTTATTCGATCTTTTTAAAAGTAAATTGATTAAGTTCTTGTTTTTGCCATATTCAAAAATATTCCCTCGAGCTCCCGCAGAACGAACACGTCAATACTCTCAGCATAAAACTATAGTTCTTAAATTTCATTTCACACAGTTTAATTCAGAAGTGCTTTCGATTTAGATGAATATTAACATCGCTTAAGCCGTTGTTTTCATTTTGATGGTTTATACCGTTTAATTTTCATTTTTCACTTAGATTTAAAATGAAACCATTCAGTTTATTTGCCGGTTAATGAAAATTATTAACAACACTTAATAAATACTGGTCTGCCATGGTGCACCTCATGGGCTATTAGATTAATAGTTTTGACCTAATTAATTGGTACCCTTTTAAAATAGCTTTGAACTCACTCGTTTTCCTGTGAGGACGCGTTACACGACGCGCACAAATAATGGTGGACTGACGCGCACAATTAAAGATTGAAATGTATACAGAATACTGGTCGCTGACGTCTCGTCATCGCGTGATTTCGAATCATCTGATTGCCCGGTTAGATTTTATTTTGTACATGGCGATCAAGCCTTTTTCTTACTCCGTATATTTAAACTCAATTTAAAAATTATGACCTCTCGCTTTTAAGTCTCCACTCCAACCTCAGGATACCAGTAAGTAGGAAAATATATAATTGGTACCATGACGCGGCATACGCGGGCATGGCAACTAAAAGGAATTTAAAGTTTTCTTAAAATTGAGTACACATGGGACCGATTTATAAAAAAAAAGAAGTCCCTGTGCAAGAAGAACCATTACAACTCTAACCTCCGACCTCGCGCTAGCTAGATACGCGTATCGGAAGACCTAAAAGAAAAAACACCCTACGACTGTAATTGTTCTGGGGGGGGGGGGGGCGGAGTCTCTGCCGTTTACAAATAAAAGTATTTACGAATTAAAGGGTAGGAGTCAAAGATTTTAAAGGTTATATAAGAAAATATAAATAAAGTCCGAATTTGCCGTTACATATAATATGATGACTCTTTCTTTGTTTCCATCCATGTATTCATCCACTACGCTTAGTTTAGAATAAGAACGACGAAAGCGGCATAACGATGTTATACCTCAATCGCGCCATGGCTCTGGAAGATTCCCTTCAATTCCGAACTCGTCAATTATAAGAGAGAAGGGTGATACCAAGGGATTACTAGCTAAAGGGATATTGGCTAATTCGAATGATAAAATATACTAGCCTGACGTGACCTTACTAGCGTTGTTTTAATCTGCTAACTTAAAGATAACGAAAAGTGATTACCATGAACATCCACTAAGATACTAAAATATCTACTCGAGAATTAACGAGACGATCGAGACCAGAATAAACATTAAACTTTATTATTACAAGTATAATTCTCATAAATTCAAAGAGCCCTGCAAAAAAAAGCAAACGAAGTCGTAAAAACAACATCGCGTTAAAGAACATATTTGCAAAAAACTATGCCAAGTCCTCCGCACTGTTCCTAAAGAAACGTAAGTCTTCCTTTACTCTGCTGTCCAAGAGATGTACAGGATGATGGCCCCAGGCATCTATCCACTACTTGTCCTCTACTTGGCCTATCCTAATCCTTGAAGGCTAAGACATTCTAGGCGTCACCACGGAACTTCCACCTCTGCAGCAGGCTAGAGACGTCAACTTTTTTTTTTACACGATATTGAACGCATGAATGACAGAGAGAGAATGTGTTCTATCCATAGGCGCAAATGACTTTTATCTCTCGAAAAACTACGTCGACTTCCCTTAAAAAACGGATTTGGCCTACTGGCGATAGGCCAACTGAAAAACGTATTTACATCCCATTGTAAGAATTGGACGACGAGTCCGAAAGTTCGTTATGTCGAACACATGATAGTACCGAAAGTTCGAATACTCAAAAGGGGCTGACTTCGCGTCGACTGCAACTAAATCAGACTGAGACTGTTGCACTTTACTAACGTAACCTTACCTATAATATTATAAGAGGAATGGGTTAGAGCAAGTGTTTAACTAGTTGGAGGGATGACGTAGTTCGAGTGATTAACTAACGTAACCTTACCTAAAATATTACAAGAAGGGCAAGGAAACAAAATGTCCTTTCGAGGTTGTGAACTATCGATAAAGATTCCACTTGAGATTATGTACATGAAGATTACGGTCTATCAAGATTGTTTTGCATCGACATTATGTTCTGTCGAGGTTGCGTCCCATCGAGATTATATCCCATCGATATTGTGTCCTATCGCGCGTGTGTCCAATTTTGTTCTTATATCCGTATCCTTTCTAGACTCCTTTAAATTCTACAGCATCATTTAAATCTCCGGCCAACTTTTGTAACTAAATCAATTTATTGTACGTCTGTCTCAGAGTCCATTTTCTAAGACATTTCAAAATCTCACCGTTATATACCATTTGGGCTATTGTATAATATACAAGTTTATGTACCCTGTGGCTTATAATCATTGATAAAAAAAATTCAATACGCACTATAAACGTTAAAAACACTGTTTTGCATTTGACTCAATACGTAGAATTCTAGGCATCGTCCTATATCTTTTAAACCAAAACATATATCGTTTGTATCTCTCGCGTTCTGCTTTATTATTTATATTTAATTAGACACAAGTTTTTTATTCAACTGCATACACCAACGTTATCTTTTTATCCGTCTTCCTATCCAACGTAATCAAAGCTACTGTTATTCAGTCCTAGTATTCAACATAATAAAAGTATAATAAAAATATAATAGAACACCCTTGTAAATCTAACACATTTCTCTCTTTCTAATGCAAACTCCCAATGAAACGCCGTCTTTCACGGTGTTTCGACCTTATCTACAGCTTTTGTTATCTCAGTCTTAGTATTAATCCGAAACGTATAGAAAAATATAGAGTACCCCCACGAGCCTAACAAATTTTTCTCTCTCGAATGCAAACACTCAATGAAACGGACTCGCGGTCGGACGAAGAAGAAGAAGAAGAAGAAGAAGAAGAAGAAGAAGAAGAAGAAGAAGAAGAAGGAGAAAACCTCAGTTATCATTGACAAAAAAGATTCCACCTCATAAGACAAATCTCCATAGACTTTTCTAATGAAATTTTGAGACACCTATAAATAAAACAGGCCAGCTGGCCTGTTTTTAATATAGGTGGGTAACAGTTTTTCAGGAATTCCTAAAATTAGATACCCATACTGCCGAAAACCTAAAAATGTAAACAAGAGACCAGTATCCCTTAGTTAAAGGTTTTAAAATAACAAGTATGTGTGACATTGAAATAAAAACACCTTTATAACAAATATGATTTATTTAGTCAAGCGTAATTCACGCGATGGTTAAAATAAATATTTCCATGTATGCAATGATCAGGCTGACGATGTAGAAGTTCTTGCTCAGGGTTCCCACTTCCTCAAAGTCTTGACGCATAGCGCGGTTTTCTAGCAGGCAGGTTTCTTCATAGAATGACTTATGCAGATGATAAGTAGATACTGCTGACAATGTGATGGACGAGTGTTTCATGGCACGCCAGTCAGTTAATGAAGATGAGACGCTATCCTTCCACCTTGGAGTTCAAAGTAATGACTAACCAATACTTCCAAGTTGACGTCGAGATATTAAGCAGTCAAATGATATTGTTTCGCTGAATACCTAGCCTTTTATACCTAAAGTAGGCAAGATAAAAAACGGGCCCACTAACAAAGAGTGGCCTACTGGGGGAGTGATGTCCCACCGCCGATTTTTATAAACTAATGAATTAATTAAATCTGTCTCAGAGTCCATTTTTCTAAGACATTTTGGAAATCTCATCTCTATATATCATTGAGGCTAATGTGAAATACCCTAGTTTATCTACCCTACGGTACATCATTCTAATTTTGTTAATAAAACATTATCAACAAAACATTCCGTGCGTTTCTTAGATATAGAGACTAAAAAAATAGTTTCCTTATTCCGTCTTTCGCTTTGACTAAAAAAATAGTTTCCTTATTCCGTCTTTCGCTTTAACGTTATCTAAAGTTTTTGTTATCTCAGTCCTAGTATTCAACATCAGAAAAGTATAAAAAATATAGAACACCCCAACATTTCTCTCTCTCTCGAATGCAAACTCTGAATGAAACGCCGTCTTTCACGGGGCTTCAACGTTATCTATAAAGCTTTTGTTATCTCAGTCGAAGTATTCATCAGAAAAACATAGAAAAATATAGAGTACCCCCATGATCCTAACATATTTTTCTCTCTCGAATGCAAACTCTCAATGAAACGGACTCGCGGTCGGGAGAAGAAGAAGAAGAAGAAGAAGAAGAAGAAGAAGAATATCTCAGTTATCAATTATACAAAAACGTTGTTTTGCTTCGCACTTCAAAAAAGTGCATTTATAGGTAAGAATTTCAAACCCGTGAAGGGACAGAAATTATAAATTCACAGTGAAAGAAATATGAAAGTCACAGTCTAAGAAATCATAAAGCTATAATTATTATACAAAAACGTTGTTTTGCTTCGTACTTCAAAAATGTGCATTTAAAGGTTAGAATTTCAAACCCGTGAAGGGACAGAAATTATAAATTCACAGTGAAAGAAATATGAAAGTCACAGTCTAAGAAATCATAAAGCTATAATTATAATAATTAATATGAATAAAAAATTTACAAAAAAATGACGTATAAATTCGGCCTATCGAAACTTTTACTTATGTAGATTTAATGATTAGAAACTTTATAAAGAGGCGAATGTTTCCTTTTACTAACTGAAAACTGCAACCATCCATCCTAACAACTAAACATTTTAATAACGCGGGCAGGAACTATTTGGTATTATGCTATTCTACCTTTCCACGCATAGTTGGCTTTTAGTTACCCTTACCAAGAGTGAATTCTACAACAGAATGATTTCTGCATAATTAAAAGTTTCGATAGGCCGAATTTATACGTCATTTTTTTGTAAATTTTTTATTCATATTAATTATTATAATTATAGCTTTATGATTTCTTAGACTGTGACTTTCATATTTCTTTCACTGTGAATTTATAATTTCTGTCCCTTCACGGGTTTGAAATTCTAACCTTTAAATGCACATTTTTGAAGTACGAAGCAAAACAACGTTTTTGTATAATAATTATAGCTTTATGATTTCTTAGACTGTGACTTTCATATTTCTTTCACTGTGAATTTATAATTTCTGTCCCTTCACGGGTTTGAAATTCTTACCTATAAATGCACTTTTTTGAAGTGCGAAGCAAAACAACGTTTTTGTATAATTTGTGTTTGCTTTTGGAAAAATTAAACACTTGTAAATCAATTAACCCATTTTTTTTTTAATTTAGTGTTAGGAATTAAAATTGCAAATTTACAAGTTTAAATTGAAATGATTTAATATATATGATTATTTTATATTGTACAAACTTTATAATCGGTTATTGTTGTTCTAAATTATGGGGCACTATAACTGTGGTTTAAGATTAAATATCCTATGGTGCACGCGACATCTTTTTTAATCTCGATCGCAGCACGTTATTCGATCTTTTTAAAAGTAAATTGATTAAGTTCTTGTTTTTGCCATATTCAAAAATATTCCCTCGAGCTCCCGCAGAACGAACACGTCAATACTCTCAGCATAAAACTATAGTTCTTAAATTTCATTTCACACAGTTTAATTCAGAAGTGCTTTCGATTTAGATGAATATTAACATCGCTTAAGCCGTTGTTTTCATTTTGATGGTTTATACCGTTTAATTTTCATTTTTCACTTAGATTTAAAATGAAACCATTCAGTTTATTTGCCGGTTAATGAAAATTATTAACAACACTTAATAAATACTGGTCTGCCATGGTGCACCTCATGGGCTATTAGATTAATAGTTTTGACCTAATTAATTGGTACCCTTTTAAAATAGCTTTGAACTCACTCGTTTTCCTGTGAGGACGCGTTACACGACGCGCACAAATAATGGTGGACTGACGCGCACAATTAAAGATTGAAATGTATACAGAATACTGGTCGCTGACGTCTCGTCATCGCGTGATTTCGAATCATCTGATTGCCCGGTTAGATTTTATTTTGTACATGGCGATCAAGCCTTTTTCTTACTCCGTATATTTAAACTCAATTTAAAAATTATGACCTCTCGCTTTTAAGTCTCCACTCCAACCTCAGGATACCAGTAAGTAGGAAAATATATAATTGGTACCATGACGCGGCATACGCGGGCATGGCAACTAAAAGGAATTTAAAGTTTTCTTAAAATTGAGTACACATGGGACCGATTTATAAAAAAAAAGAAGTCCATGTGCAAGAAGAACCATTACAACTCTAACCTCCGACCTCGCGCTACCTAGATACGCGTATCGGAAGACCTAAAAGAAAAAACACCCTACGACTGTAATTGTTCTGGGGGGGGGGCGGAGTCTCTGCCGTTTACAAATAAAAGTATTTACGAATTAAAGGGTAGGAGTCAAAGATTTTAAAGGTTATATAAGAAAATATAAATAAAGTCCGAATTTGCCGTTACATATAATATGATGACTCTTTCTTTGTTTCCATCCATGTATTCATCCACTACGCTTAGTTTAGAATAAGAACGACGAAAGCGGCATAACGATGTTATACCTCAATCGCGCCATGGCTCTGGAAGATTCGCTTCAATTCCGAACTCGTCAATTATAAGAGAGAAGGGTGATACCAAGGGATTACTAGCTAAAGGGATATTGGCTAATTCGAATGATAAAATATACTAGCCTGACGTGACCTTACTAGCGTTGTTTTAATCTGCTAACTTAAAGATAACGAAAAGTGATTACCATGAACATCCACTAAGATACTAAAATATCTACTTGAGAATTAACGAGACGATCGAGACCAGAATAAACATTAAACTTTATTATTACAAGTATAATTCTCATAAATTCAAAGAGCCCTGCAAAAAAAAAGCAAACGAAGTCGTAAAAACAACATCGCGTTAAAGAACATATTTGCAAAAAACTATGCCAAGTCCTCCGCATTGTTCCTCAAGAAACGTAAGTCTTCCTTTACTCTGCTGTCCAAGAGATGTACAGGATGATGGCCCCAGGCATCTATCCACTACTTGTCCTCTACTTGGCCTATCCTAATCCTTGAAGGCTAAGACATTCTAGGCGTCACCACGGAACTTCCACCTCTGCAGCAGGCTAGAGACGTCAACTTTTTTTTTTACACGATATTGAACGCATGAATGACAGAGAGAGAATGTGTTCTATCCATAGGCGCAAATGACTTTTATCTCTCGAAAAACTACGTCGACTTCCCTTAAAAAACGGATTTGGCCTACTGGCGATAGGCCAACTGAAAAACGTATTTACATCCCATTGTAAGAATTGGACGACGAGTCCGAAAGTTCGTTATGTCGAACACATGATAGTACCGAAAGTTCGAATACTCAAAAGGGGCTGACTTCGCGTCGACTGCAACTAAATCAGACTGAGACTGTTGCACTTTACTAACGTAACCTTACCTATAATATTATAAGAGGAATGGGTTAGAGCAAGTGTTTAACTAGTTGGAGGGATGACGTAGTTCGAGTGATTAACTAACGTAACCTTACCTAAAATATTACAAGAAGGGCAAGGAAACAAAATGTCCTTTCGAGGTTGTGAACTATCGATAAAGATTCCACTTGAGATTATGTACATGAAGATTACGGTCTATCAAGATTGTTTTGCATCGACATTATGTTCTGTCGAGGTTGCGTCCCATCGAGATTATATCCCATCGATATTGTGTCCTATCGCGCGTGTGTCCAATTTTGTTCTTATATCCGTATCCTTTCTAGACTCCTTTAAATTCTGCAGCATCATTTAAATTTCCCGCCAACTTTTATAACTAAATCAATTTATTGTACGTCTGTCTCAGAGTCCATTTTCTAAGACATTTCAAAATCTCACCGTTATATACCATTTGGGCTATTGTATAATATACAAGTTTATGTACCCTGTGGCTTATAATCATTGATAAAAAAAATTCAATACGCACTATAAACGTTAAAAACACTGTTTTGCATTTGACTCAATACGTAGAATTCTAGGCATCGTCCTATATCTTTTAAACCAAAACATATATCGTTTGTATCTCTCGCGTTCTGCTTTATTATTTATATTTAATTAGACACAAGTTTTTTATTCAACTGCATACACCAACGTTATCTTTTTATCCGTCTTCCTATCCAACGTAATCAAAGCTACTGTTATTCAGTCCTAGTATTCAACATAATAAAAGTATAATAAAAATATAATAGAACACCCTTGTAAATCTAACACATTTCTCTCTTTCTAATGCAAACTCCCAATGAAACGCCGTCTTTCACGGTGTTTCAACCTTATCTACAGCTTTTGTTATCTCAGTCTTAGTATTAATCCTAAACGTATAGAAAAATATAGAGTACCCCCACGAGCCTAACAAATTTTTCTCTCTCGAATGCAAACACTCAATGAAACGGACTCGCGGTCGGACGAAGAAGAAGAAGAAGAAGGAGAAAACCTCAGTTATCATTGACAAAAAAGATTCCACCTCATAAGACAAATCTCCATAGACTTTTCTAATGAAATTTTGAGACACCTATAAATAAAACAGGCCAGCTGGCCTGTTTTTAATATAGGTGGGTAACAGTTTTTCAGGAATTCCTAAAATTAGATACCCATATTGCCGAAAACCTAAAAATGTAAACAAGAGACCAGTATCCCTTAGTTAAAGGTTTTAAAATAACAAGTATGTGTGACATTGAAATAAAAACACCTCTATAACAAATATGATTTATTTAGTCAAGCGAAATTCACGCGATGGTTAAAATAAATATTTCCATGTATGCAATGATCAGGCTGACGATGTAGAAGTTCTTGCTCAGGGTTCCCACTTCCTCAAAGTCTTGACGCATAGCGCGGTTTTCTAGCAGGCAGGTTTCTTCATAGAATGACTTATGCAGATGATAAGTAGATACTGCTGACAATGTGATGGACGAGTGTTTCATGGCACGCCAGTCAGTTAGTGAAGATGAGACGCTATCCTTCCACCTTGGAGTTCAAAGTAATGACTAACCAATACTTCCAAGTTGACGTCGAGATATTAAGCAGTCAAATGATATTGTTTCGCTGAATACCTAGCCTTTTATACCCAAAGTAGGCAAGATAAAAAACGGGCCCACTAACAAAGAGTGGCCTACTGGGGGAGTGGTGTCCCACCGCCGATTTTTATAAACTAATGAATTAATTAAATCTGTCTCAGAGTCCATTTTTCTAAGACATTTTGGAAATCTCATCTCTATATATCATTGAGGCTAATGTGAAATACCCTAGTTTATCTACCCTACGGTACATCATTCTAATTTTGTTAATAAAACATTATCAACAAAACATTCCGTGCGTTTCTTAGATATAGAGACTAAAAAAATAGTTTCCTTATTCCGTCTTTCGCTTTGACTAAAAAAATAGTTTCCTTATTCCGTCTTTCGCTTTAACGTTATCTAAAGTTTTTGTTATCTCAGTCGTAGTATTCAACATCAGAAAAGTATAAAAAATATAGAACACCCCAACATTTCTCTCTCTCTCGAATGCAAACTCTGAATGAAACGCCGTCTTTCACGGGGCTTCAACGTTATCTATAAAGCTTTTGTTATCTCAGTCGAAGTATTCATCAGAAAAACATAGAAAAATATAGAGTACCCCCATGATCCTAACATATTTTTCTCTCTCGAATGCAAACTCTCAATGAAACGGACTCGCGGTCGGGAGAAGAAGAAGAAGAAGAAGAAGAAGAAGAAGAAGAATATCTCAGTTATCAATATGACAAAGAATTCCACCTCATAAGACAAATCTCCATAGACTTTTCTAATGAAATTTTGAGACACCTATAAATAAAACAGGCCAGCTGGCCTGTTTTTAATATGACAAAGAATTCCACCTCATAAGACAAATCTCCATAGACTTTTCTAATGAAATTTTGAGACACCTATAAATAAAACAGGCCAGCTGGCCTGTTTTTAATAAAGGTTTAGAATTTTAAATAGGATATACAAAACGGAAATTGATGTCGGCGAGTTAAATAAACGGACACATACTTCTGGTCTCCAGAATTATGTTCTCATGCTGCTTTAAAGAATTGTTTCGCTTTCCATGCTCATTTTTTGTCGATGCGATTCAATATTATAAATTTAATCTCTAGCTCGGTCTAGCCCGTCCCTCTTGTAATATTTTAGGTAAGGCTAGGTTAGTTAATCCCTCGGCCTCCCCCGTCCATCTGGTAATCTTTAAGGTGAGGTTAGGTTAGTTAATCCCTCTAATTACCGAATCCCTCCAACAAGTTAATCCTTAGCTCGGGCTATTTGTAATATTTTAGGTAAGGCTAATTTAGGTTAGTTAATTCCTCGAATTAGCCCATCGTTCCAACTAGTTAATCCCTCGGGTTACCCATTCCATCAAGTAATCTTTAAGGTTAAATTAGGTTAATTAAACCCTGGAAATAGCCCATCCCTCCAACTAGGTAATCCCTATAACTCGGGCTAACCCGTTCATCTTGTAGTATTTTAGGTAAGATTAGTTTAGGTTAGTTAATCAATTGAACTAGCCCATCCCTGTTTTACAACTTAGGTAAGGTTAGGTTAGTTAATCTCTGCCTTTCGAGATTTGTACCAGGGTCTCAATTACGAATAGATTGAAGCCTCAATTAAACGCTTTAATTTTTATTCAGCATTAGTAAGAATTAAAGTTCAAAAAACCTATAAAGCAAAATAGTGAAGTGTGTAAAAGGTGTATATTTTTGGAGAAAAAAGGACAGAAATTATACAAAAAAGAGGTTGCTTCGCACCCTTAAAAAAACTCTTTATCTAACTCGAATCAAACCCGTGAAGGGACAGAAATTATTTGTTAGAGAAAGAGCAATTTCATATCTTTAAAATTATAGTTAGTAGATTTAGTCTACTACTTCAAAGATTTTATTACTATTATATATTTTCCAAAAAACGGATAAAGACGACCTAGTTAACCATCCTCTCCCATTGATGTTTATTTTAAATTCTATCAGTATCACTAATAAAATTAGCTGAAGATGGAGTTCCTTTAATGTATATATATTTATCATTAGTCCTAGGTCGTCTTTATCCGTTTTTTGGAAAATATATAATAGTAATAAAATCTTTGAAGTAGTAGACTAAATCTACTAACTATAATTTTAAAGATATGAAATTGCTCTTTCTCTAACAAATAATTTCTGTCCCTTCACGGGTTTGATTCGAGTTAGATAAAGAGTTTTTTTAAGGGTGCGAAGCAACCTCTTTTTTGTATAATCGTACTTGGGATGCGTACGGGCATAGGCGGATTATTTTCTCTAAGTAACCAAAACGCTATGCTACCTATGACAACAGTCGTTGTCGGACTGGGTTTTTCAGCCCTTCACAATTGCCCTATACCGTGTATCACCTTAACTTGATTTTGAAGTTATACTGTCGAAACTATAATGTTTCTTTAATCTCCTATGGTATGTTTCGGGTTTGAAACGTATCTCTGGCGCACGAGAGAGAGAACTTTTGGGGGAAAACTCCCTATGATTCCACGATTCCTTCCCCCCAAAAACCTATACCATGCCTCTGCTGTTCTAATTTTTTAATTAGGCCAGGATTGGGCCAGTTTTCTTTAGTTGCTCTCTTGATCACTAGCTGGCACTTCAACCGAAATATTTTCAAAAAAATTTCTCTCGTGTTTTCTCTCTATACAAGCTCTGATGTCATGAGACCCGACTGAGATACCTGACTGGGACTAGCAATCTGGTTACTTAGAGAAAATAATCCGCTTATGGTACGGGTAAGTGAAGATGATAAATAAAAAAAAACTACAAGCAAAAATCCATAATAAATCATGGGATATAAAAGGCCAGATTTTTCAAGCTGAAAATTCATGAACTTTACAGAATTTTCTAGATTTTTCCAGACTTTTCTATAATTTTCCGGAACTTTATAGAGCTTTCTAGAACTTTCCAGAAATTTCTAGACCTCTCCAGATTTTTCTGGTACCTTCTAGAACATTCTGGGAAAAGTTACGGACGTACGCACGTACGAACATTGTAAATTAATAGTGTTTGATAATGGCGTGACGTAACAGCAGCGATGTAAAAGTTAGCTTCGCGTCACCCATAATTTATAAATCTTTATATATTTTCTAACACGATTATAAAAGTAAAAGTTCATAAAAATGTTTAAATTATAGAATAAGCGAATGTACAAATTTTTTAATTACTCGCTCATATTGTTAAAAAAAGGTTTCCATCTGTCTCACGAGAAAATACTCGACAAAAACACTCAAAGGAAAAATAGCCTTTTACTCAGACTCCGTTTCGAGCTTTCTAGAACCACTAATTAGAATAACTTAAGAGACGAGGTCCTTTTATACTATATATAATAGGGAGGTTCGAAGAACACCAAATTTACATAGAAAACCATTTTTTTTCCCCCAATGGAAAACTACCCCAACTCCTTGAAAAACTCGCGATTGACTATAACTCGGGGTAAATAATTAAATTTACCGCGGAGTTTATTCGATAATCTTCGATAACTCCGATATAAGCAAATTGGCGGGGCTCTAACAATCCGGAAACGAAGACAATTCGGAAAAGAAAGAAAAAAAAAAAAATCAAACCAGAAGAAACTCCAAAATTGTCTGTTGTATAAAAAGAAACGGCAACGTTGCTTATCTATAATCGCGTTCACACTTGAGAGTTCAAAATCGTTTTTTAAACCTTTTAGAAATGTCAATAAAGCTGTAAAAATTTGGGATCTTTTGTCAACAAAAAAATTCAGAATTATTGACTTGAAAAGTTGATTTGAACGGATTCAAAACAGTTTGAAAACGTTTATTCAAAGTGCCTAGTGTGAACGTAACTTAAATATTTCCGTACAAAGCGAATAAAAACCAAGAAAACGAATATAGGATCGTGGGTAGGGTAGGGGGAAGATGGTACCCCAGTTAAATACCCCCATGACCGAGAGCGAGAGAGTCCGAGGAGAAAGAAACGTGAAGATAGTATAAAACAGCCAATTTCGGACGCGACGCCAATTTTATTTCTACCCTGCATGCCCTTAGTTGGCATTTCATTAGACCCCGTTAATGAAGGAAAAGCGGTACGTTAACGCCAATGAAATCCATGGCGGTAGCCTTAAATAGTATTAAATGGGAGTAACCGGACGAGCTCCCCAAACGGAACGTTACAAGAATCTTATAAAACAGAGGGAGTTATCAACGCGTTTCATTCGTTCGGTTTTAAAAATGAAAGAAACTCGAGCTTAGTACGTAGTGCAAACTTGGACACGTTTTGAGTGTAGCGACGGTAGCCGTGGGCATAGTAGAGCTAGCAAGGACGAAGCAAGGAGAATGGATTACAAAGGAAGAGCAAGATATGTGAACAAAGTTGGGAGGAAATGAGAGTTTTGTTGATCTTAATTTTCTTCTTTCAATCGACGTTGTCGTCTTAAACTATATTTTAATACTTCCCCTTTATAAGAGATAGTATATCCGTCGACCTTCGACGGTTAAAATGAAAAACAGACAAAATATTTAGTCGTCTGGCTCTCCATTCGTATTCTTTTCTCCACGCTGGTTTTCTAAGAAACCTCTTCTATCCTCGGTTACAATCTTAAAAGAGTACGAAAGTAACATCGGGAAAAACCAATTATTTTATAATAATTTTGGTTCCTTCTCGGGTTGAAACGCGGTGTTCGTGGGAAAAGGGAACAGGAGGAATACCTAAATAGTCTATTCCGAGTTAAATTGTCAGCGAGTACCGAGCTAGCCTCCCTTTAATTTTATAGGCGTCAAGGAATAGTAGGGTAACGGTTAAGCAATAGCTACGTACGCGCTGTAAATTGAAGGAAGCGAAAGAGTCTATATAAGAATCGGATGAGGCGATTAGGTATTTCAGGCTATAGCTAAGAAGCTAATCTCGTGGAAAGAAGTAAGAAACGAAAAGCCTATTTCTTAGATTATGCCCCCGAGCTAAACCCCTCTAAAACCCCAGCCCTCCCTACCACTATTATATAGTTCAAACGGAAAACTCATCTCCTACGAAGCTAAAATTCAAGCTATCCCCGATTAGAACTCCTTGATTTACACGTCTGATTTTGACTGCAGCTATCAACTTAGATTCCAGTAGGGTCAAAAGTAATTCCAAATTACACGTCAGCGTCTCGTGAGTTTCCTTTATTAGTTTTACTTTTGAATCCATAAGCAAATCCGAGAACTTTGAAATCATTCTGTTGGTAATTTCAGTTACAGTTTGCAGCGCGAGCAAAGCTAAGGGGAATCGGGATTTTCCCATCATTTCGCGCACGCTGGACAGATCAAGGTATCCTGCTACCCATGCACGACTCGCAATTTTCAATTGGAAAACAAATGCGTTTCCTCATTAATCGCTGACGGATTAGAGCTCGGAATCGGATAATGAATAATTTAGGATATTCATTAATAACTAGTATTTTTTCAGATATTTTAATCTTGGATAAATTGTTTGTTAATATAAAACCACAAATTATACAACCAGACATTTCAAATGGATACGAATTATCCGGAGATAAAATTTTAAGCTCGATTAATAAACAGCTTACGCGTTTATTCGAACGGATAATGCCAAAATAAAAATATGATGTTTTTCGAAATACGGATAATATCTGATTAACATTCACGATGGTCTTATTCAATTAAAAAAGGTTATACGAATTCCGAACTCTATCGCTGATTTCGACAACCAACTTTTTAAAAGGATATAAAGGGAGAGAGAAGGAGAAAAGAGCCTTAAGCTTATGGCGTCAAGATTGGTCGTAGCGTTTCCCGAAATCGCTCGGGAATCATTTATATAGCCTATTAAATTGAATAGCGGACCGCCAGTTCTTTAAAATTAACCCTCAAACCCTCGACGGAATAAATCGGCCGACAATCTTTCCCCACCCCACCCCCATCGGTTTAAACTCCTAGCACGCTCCACGCTGTCAAGGGACGCTCAACTCCAAATATACTTATTCATTTTAGGATAGCCGAATGGCGCATCTTCGAGGGAGAGAGAGAGAGAGTGAAATGAACCGTGTTACTTTTATTTCAAGTTATAATTCTATAGAATTAGTCCAAATTAATTGGGGAAAGTGATCAAACATCAGCTATAGATTACTTAATTAATGCTATTAAATTTCTCGTAATTATCGTTTAAAAACGTGTATTTGACCCTCGTCTTTCATTACCGAGATATCAAAATATTTCACAAAACTTTCAGGAAATTTCTAATTGCAAGTTAAATGGATACTAGACTCTGATAACATTTCATATGTATGGATTTGGATTGTTAAGTGCAAAAACCGTGGATCACAACTCGCCATTGAAGGTTTCGCGGTAATTTGAAGTTAAATATCAAAGTCGCGAACTTGACTCGCTAAGCCTAAATCAGTTTGGAAGAAATTCTGGAGAAAAATGAGTTGCCAATGGATCAACAATACATTTTTTTCTCATCAAACTCATCCAAATTCTATTCACACGATCCAAGTAACTGACTCAACAAGAGTTTACTCATCTAGTTGAGTCAAAAAGTTGTATCTATTTTCTTTGATAATTTATCGCGAAACCTTTGGCGAATTTCGATAATGTTTTTAGGCATATTGTAACCACACTCTACATCGATTCAAAATAATACTTGTTTACAGTGCCCCTTAGATCAAGAGCTTTATTATCTTTTCGAGCCTCCCTTCGAGGCTTAGAATGAAAGGAGAGATAGAGAGGGATAGGGGTTGCTGGGTGACATTACAGTAAATGGAGGGAGGTCGGGTGGTCGCGAATCGTGATTAGAATGGGCCTCGCCTTCTCCATTTCCGCCTTTCTTTTCCATCTATTCTTCTTCTTTTCTCTTTTTATGGTTAGGCGTATAGTAGCGGTGGGGGCAGGCGAACGGACTGTGGGTTTTTTTTCTTCATCATTTCTAGCCTCAGCGGTGGCGGCGGCTAACCCTTTGTTGTCGCGGAAACCGAGAAACAGAGTGGTCAGAAAAAGTATCTCTCCTCTACTTAAAGTCTTTAGCTCAGAAGTCCCTCCATTCCCCGTTGGCACCCCCCCCCCTCAAACGCGCTTCCAAACTTACCCAGCCACTAACGTAATAAAAACGAAGTAGGATATATCCCTACGCTCGATGTTAAAAGGAGGCTCTAGAGTATAACAACCGCGATCAGACTGAAGATTCGTTGAATGACATTCCCTTCTCCGCGTCCAAACGCTTACGAAGAGACGGCTCGTTAGTTTTGACAATTCATTCTGGTTTAAGTATAGTTTGGCTTATCGCCGCTTAACGCTATATTATTCCGCCGCCTTGAAACCAACGTATTATGGCCGCGAAATGACGGCAGCCACGCACGAGGTTTTGTTAGTTCCTAATTTTGCCCGAGTCCTGTATTGACAGTTAGAGGACGCTTACGAATAATACCACGTTATGTTTTTCACGTTTATCTGTTAAAAAAGCGGCGCTGCTCAATTTTAATAGTCCTAGGTTATAGTTACCGTCGATTGAAGGTGGAATGCTGACAAACAAAATAAGAGAGGTACAAATACCAACACCGAAGGAAAAATGAATTTCATATGGATATCATAATGAATCTCGTTCGTGTTATACCGCGATCTCAATTATTCTACCCGGGAGAATCCACTACCCTATCAGTTTTCCACAAAAGCTCCTTTTCCCCGGGTATCCAACTGCCGCTCTTTCGCTTGTTAATGTAATCCTCGACACTAAATCACTCTCGCGTATCAACGCCAATAACCGTCATTCGTGAGTTCCCCTATAATGTCTGAGAAAATATATCGAATTGATATATTGTTTACGGATACGTTAAAGTAGACAAGCTACTATTGACTCATTTCGGGTCTCATCAAATTGAACTCGCGCCAAAAAAATAGAGAATTGAAAAAAAACACTGCAGGATTTGTGCGTCGGTTTTACTTTTCATTTAAGTAAAAATCAAATCCTTCAGGGATTTTTTTCTTTTTTTTTTTTTTCAATTCTTGAAAAGGAAATTCAAGTGTCAAATTGACGATTTGACGAGGCCCGAAATGAGTCAGCAAATGCGCGACTATTTTAAGACAGTGGCCTAATAAGAGAATAAAAATAGATTGAGCAATCCTATTCGTAACGCGTACGACTACTTCGAGCTACAACTTTAAAGGAATATTATAAGGCCAAAAGTCCATCACTTTATTCCATTAAAGTAAAGAACGCCCCATAACTTAATACTATCAGCAAAGGGCCAGGTAAACGTACTAGCCCATCACTTAAAAATAGCCAAAAAGTCATCACCCCTGTGTGGCTCCAGTGATTTGAACTCTTCCTCGATATTTTGAGTCGGGAGAGAGGGACGGAATTTAGGCAAGCCGCGCTTGGCTATAATGACCTCCCCCACCCCCCACCAAAAATATCGCTAAGTGTGGCGCTTCTTCCGTTCACTATTTACACGGCGACTGCGGCCGCTAGAGTGTCTCGAATCAGAATCTGTCGGTACATTTACCTGGACCTTTGCTGATAGTATTAAGCTACGGGGCGTTGTTTACTTTTATGGAATAGACTTTTGTTAGGCCTATTTAAACGATATTAAAAACCTACGATAGAAAATCGCTAGATGTAGTGAAACTATATTCTCCCTTTAACCCAAAACCTAGTCGAATTGAGCCGATCCCGCGCTTAGAGGCGCTCAAAGATGCTTGAAAGATAGACGCGAAGAGTAAGGGAAGCTTAATATTCTATCATCTATAGCTAATAAAAAAACACAATAGAATCCTAGATCAAAAATAAGAAATAAAAGAGACGTTGATAGGGCCGCACGCGCGCGAGAGCCAGCTAGAAAGAGGAAAAGAAAAGAGGCGTAATCTTGGGATTCGCTCGTTGCTATATACGTCAGGCGTCGCTACGTATAGCTACGGTAATCTCTCCATTCTACGGATGGCGAGGGATTATCCCGGAATCTCGCCCGAGACGAGAGATGAACTCCCCAAGAGAGAGAGACGCAACATCTGTTTCGGGTCTCTTATACATCAAAAATCCAGAATTTCAAGAGAGGATAACAATGACGAACGCGAAAACGCCTACGCATCATTAAGCTTAATTTATAACACATCGGTCACGTGACAAGATTTTGAAGATTCTATTATACGTAGCTACGCGTTTGTTTTCCCAAACTATCCAGCGAAAATATACAGAAATATGAGGTTTCGATTTCTAAAGTGTCTAAACTCTCAAAGAAAACCTGGTTTTAGCGTGGTAACTTAAAATCTCTCGCGAAGATGTAACAGAATACTAATATTTGATAATTTTGCCTCTAGATGCTATAGAAATAATAGAATATTCGCAGACCATTTGAGGGTGATGATATTAAAATAAATTATTAATTGGGTTGAAAAAGAACTTGTTCGTTTTCATCTCCCCAGAACGTTTATTTATGAAACTGTTTTTACAACCACGCACGCACTGCCACGCAGTATAGTCAATAATTAATTTTATTAATTACTCAAATTCAATCCACTATTTCTTTTACGAATTATTACCGCAAATTTTGTATCTCAACTATTTCCCTGATGTTTTCCAAAAAGTAAAAGTTTTGCCTATATTTGCCCGCTTTTTGTTAACATTCTAATTTTCCAAGATTGTACCCAGCGATATAGGTTCCGTTATTTGCCTTTTCACTCGCCCTTTAATAAGCCTACTAGGTTGCAAGAGAGAGGGCGAGGGAGAAAGGGGCTGGGGGAGAATAACTAGAAAGGTGAATAATCATCGGGTACTTCGCGTACATGCCTAAGCCTATTCTCTCTCTCTCTTTCTCTCCTATTGTTGGATTAAATCGGATCAGTAAGGAAGTAAGGAGGGAGAATTGTTGTAGTTTGCTTAATTAGCCGGAGTTGATGAGCGCGTGCCCAAAGATACTTTTCAAAAGTTAGTTCCGACGTCGCGACTTGATTTTCCGCGGATTATTAGCCTCGTCGCTCGAGTAATTATTCTCGGGCGCCAACAATTTAAGCGAAGACAAATTGGATCGACGACGCCTGTAAAAGTGTTTCCATCGTCGCGCACCCTCGCCCGCCAAGAAGACCCCATCTAGGCTCAAAAGTGCTAACAGATTTTGTACTCGACGCCTGTAGAAGCGTTTTTCCACCCCCGCGGTCAAGCAAACTCACTCGCCGTATTATCGCTTTTAGGTTGAAATTATATTTCATATAATTTAAAATTTAATCGGCATTGAATTTTGAACAATCAACATTTGAGCTCTAGGAAATCTTAAAGTGAGAATGCAACCTGAAAATTAGTGATTTTGTATGGATTCCTTATCGTTTAAATAGGCCTAAACCAACAGTAAAAACAAATTAAAAACAAATAATAAGCTTGAAATAAATTTAAATCTTATCATCAAAATAGGCTTAGCTGGATTCATGGAGATCACCTGAACTCCCATATAAGGACTAAGGACCAATGACATTGATCGATGGCTCTTATATGGGGAATGCAGGATCTCCATGATCAATGTCATTGATCGCTAGTCCTTATACAGGGAGTTCAAGATATCTCCATGAATCCTAAGCCCATTTTGATGGTAAGTTTTAAATTTATTTTTAGTTTAATATTTGTTAGGAATTTTTTTTTACAGTAGGATTATGCCTTATTTAAACGATAAGGAATCGATAAAAAAAAATCACTTTTTGTTAGATTGCATTCTCCCTTTAAATTACATGTTGGTTGTAAATATTTTTAAACGTTGTTTAAACATGATTAAATATAAATTTAACCCATTTAAGTACCTTAGTACGTTATATTGAATTATAATTGAATAATTTAAAATTTATATTTAAGCAAATTTCACTTATTTTAGGGTTTATATTTATGCCCAGTATTCAATATATTGAAAGTATAATAAATGTGGCATTTAGCTAATATTTCAAATTCGGACGTACTTCGAGATATAAAGAATTATTTATCCGCGAGGCGAAAGAGTAGAACCCAAAAACGGAAAGCATTTTTGGGGATAAAAAAATAACAACAGCGAAGCAACGCGTGAAATATTAGTTAACGATTTTTGTCGGGTGAACTTTCGACCCTTCTCGCCGCTCGCTTTTGAGAGAAAATAAAAATCGCGACTACAGACACGAACGGGAAGGAAAAAGCGAGAAACGCCTGGGTTTCTTATCTGGCAGCAATATTTCTAGCGAAGCAACAATGACGAGATTAATTCCTTTTCTAAAATTGGGGATGCGGGAAGAAGGGAGATAGCCCCAGGAGGAGAGGAACGATTCTTGGATCCAAAATATAAAAAAAAAACTCAGCCAGTAAGATCGGAAAAAAGTGTAGAAAAATATTTGTTTTGTAACTTATCCATCACGCATGCAAAGTGACTATTATTGGCCTAAGAGTTTTCTTTTCTCGATCCTTACAAAAATACCCCGGCCGCCATCCGATCTTTCTACTCCTCCTCCTCCTCCTCTTCTCATCCCTCCTCGATAAAAAACAGGGTTTAGATCTTGGAAGAAGGAGAAAGAATAGCGTAAAGTTCTTATTTTTTTCTATCGGTAAAAAGGGTACCTATAGGAAACGGAAATTGATTTCGTTTCTCTCCAAAACGATAAGAAGAGAGAAGCGAGAAATCGGAGCGCGCGTGGGCAACCGGGTGGGCAGCCCGAAAGGGAATAGAGGGGGTGGGCTACGAAGAAAACGCCAACGTTTTTCTAAGAAATTACGAACCATATACAATACTATAGGAAGAATAAAAAAGCGATGGAAATTATCCGAGAATATTTTACAGTATCAAATGAAAGAAAAAAAATCTCTTGGAACAAAATAATACCGAAAGAAATATTCAACGTCCAATAACGAGTCACCAAAGTAAGTTTTGATACCGAGCTACTAAAACTTGCCTTTATTAAGTTAAGCTTTCCCTATGGACTTAATTGTTTCGGCAAATATATTTTCCATTTAAAAGGCCTATATAATTCACTGGCTTTTCCATCTTGGATTTCTCGAGCATCTCTAATTATTTCCCCGAACTGAACAAATTAGTCGCTTATATCCGATTTCTCTTTCTTCCTCGCGTGTCACGTGACGATTTCCATGATTTTACCAAATCTATTTTTTTTATTTATTTTTCAGAGCCCGTTACGACGGCTAACAATCGGAAAATATTCAAAAACACTTAAGCTACACTTTTTGAGATTTTGTGGAGTTAATCGATATGGTATCCTCCCATTCAATCGAACTCCCATTCGACCGAATCCTTATCTTTCCCATTCGAGCTAGAGGATTGACACACTTAACTTCGCTGTACACCCGAGTTAAATGAGTTCAGACTCTTGTGAACTCTCTGGATGAGATTTGGTGGTGCAAAAAATTGGTCAACTTTGTACAACCGAGTTCTCAAGTGTCTTCCCTCGCGTTCCTAATCGTCCGAAACCTTTTTATAAATATAGCCAAATGGTGGTATTCGGTTCAATTGGATTCGCATGAATAGGATTATGTTGCCCGGCCTAGTCGTTCCAATGAGACAAGTTTTCCGCATGAAGACGACTAAGGAGCGATCGGCAACAATGCTGACTCCACGAATATAATACCCTACACCACCCTATTTTGAAAGGTGTCGCTAAAAGCTATGCATACATACAGCATATGGTAGTTTAGTAGCGAGATAGGCTATAGGGAGCATTCGAGGCTCTGCTATCAGGTTCCGTTTCCCGAAGTATATTTATGGGCGTTAATGTTGCCCAAAGAATTATGTTCTCCAAAACGGATATTATATATATAAGCCCTATAATGTATCTACGCCTTCGCTACGTGTCAGCGCTACTAGTTCACCCAACCCCCGTCCCAAACACACTCATTCTCCTCCGATTAAACCAACCCATAACACATTCTCGCGATACTACTAGCAGTTTGTTCTTGGATATGAAACACACTGACTCGTTGGGTATCTCACATCCGTGCAGCGAGAAACAAAATCACGAATTGACCGTCTACGCGTATATACTACATACATCAAGAACCCGTAGGTGAGAGAGAGAACGTTTAAGGCCGGGCTATGCGAAGGGGCCACGGTGATAGAATATTCAGAATGGAAAAATGACCAAGGCCTAACATGGCCTTCCAGGTCCAATAGAGTGAAGGAAAGGATATGGGTTGAAAATATGTTCAAACCGCGGAATACGGGTGTTATAAACTAGAGTTATATATCTTAATGTAAATTTTGATGTCTAAATAACTTTGCCACATCAATGCAAAGTCAAATGCTCAAGCACATCGTGAAAAACATTGCATTTTTCACGAGCGCAGGAACTAAACAGCGTTTGAAAGAGAAATTCCGCATTTAAAATAAAATAATTTCAATTGTAAATATCGCTAAATTACTATGAGACGGTAAATTACCGCGTAACTTACTAATTTTAAAAATTACGGTAATTTTATAAGGATTTTTAGACCTTTTCTTAAAAAGTAAGGTGGGATACCTGAAGATCTTTTATCTTCGAAAGGAGTATAACATAGACTGTGGTATGTTCAGCTATACGGTACTCTCCGTACCCGAAACGTTCTCGAGCGCTTCTACGGGTTCTTGTTAGAAACCTGTTATTATGAGACACATTCTTATAGGCAGCGTTATAATACAAATATATTCCGATTGACCACGCGCGTATCGAATTTTTCAAAAAAAAGTAAAAGAATGCGTCTGGAAAATCTTAGGCAAAACGAATAAAAATGAAAAGGTTTATGTACTATTCGTAGAATATATTAGGATCGCGTTCTTTCACGTCGCTTTATGGTTTGGAAAACAGAATGTACATATACAGACGCGCGCCTTATGATCCGCGAACTCCGGTGAAAAAGAGAGAGCGTTTAGCAACACGTATCGGGGATACCGTCTAGATATAGAAGATAAATTAAAGGCTAATCTACCGGACGCTTCGGTACGCTTCGCGGAACGCGACCAAAGAGAGCTAGATTTATAAATTTATAGTCGAATACTTGACTAAAACTGACGTACCCATTTTCTAGAGAAATCTAGACAATTTAGATAGACTATTATATCTTCATATCAGAATCACTTGGATGCCCAAATTTATGGCGAGAAATACACGTTCAGAAACGTCTACCAAAGCGTCTGGTATAAATTGCTGAACTTGTATTTTTTGAATATTTCGAATATTTGTTTAAACATTTCGAATGTTTGTTTAAATATTTAGAATATTTGTTTAATTATTTCGAATATTTGCTTATATATTACGAATAATGGTAGTTTTATTTTCGTCTTCACACTCCCTTTAAACACGTCCACCAGGAGAGGATCGCGCGGGAAATCGCTAGACTTGAGCTTCGATCACACTAGAGATTTTCAACACCGATTTCAAACCGTTCTTAGTCTTCCAATCAACTTTAAAAGATAATAATTCTAAATTTCAACCAACCAGCCAAGTATCTTTATTGTTGGCCACAAAATTTTACAATTTGACCTTTCCAAAAGGGTTAAAAATGGTTTCGAATATTTCGTGCGAACGCGGCTCTATATTCGCGTCCACTTAAGGAAGATGAATCGAGATAAAAGCCGTATAAACATTTCGGGTTGGAAATGGATGTATAGCAACTACAGTATATCACCTTCTATAACTTCATTCCATTATAATTAGTGGATAAACTAATATAAAGGCGGGGGGCAATTAGGTTTCGCGTGGATCACAGCTCGAGCTTATAGAGGGTGCGAGCTGGTTCCCTGTATCTCTCGGTGTCAGTTTCCACTATGTACAAACCTATACAGAGTGGTTCAGATCAAAAAACTCAATAGCTTCTTTGGAAGGATAAAATTAACATTGAGCACGCGTTAATCTCCATTTAATTTTTCCAGAACTCTCGCACTCGAGATTGAAGAAAGTGAATTTGATTAACAGGCGCCAGACGCATGTATTCAATGTTAATTTTATCCTTCCATAGAAGCTATTTTTTGTTTTTTGATCTGAACCACCATCTATAGTTGTCAGCTTAACATTATCCGACCCACGTTACAGTCAATAATATACATGCAGGGTGGTTTAGATAAAAAAAATCTCAATAGCTTCAATGAAGGGATAAAACTTAGCATGCAGTTTTATCCCTTCATTACTGCGCATGCAGTTTTATCCCTTCATTTCTGTCTATACAATTATATAGCTACGGTTATAGCTAGCATTTCTAAATCGATTTGAAACGGTAAAATCAAACCGATATTAAAATCACCAGGAATCGTTTTAAGCGTCACGTGTTCACGCATTATCTTTATAAATATATTAATTGTAGCTTCTTCTATCGGTTGTTGAAACCGAATCAGAATGAAACACTGGTTCCCGAAGCAGTTTCGAGAAATCGAATCAAATTTTTTAGATAAAAGACGGTTTCCCTTTCACACGACTAAAGCGAAACGTTTTGAAACGATTTAAATCCATTCCAAGGCCTAGTATGAACGCGGCTTTAAAGTGGGCCTGAAGGGGGACGATATATAAGACATCAGAGATTCGGTTTTCCACGAGTTATAATCATGGCCATCTTAGCAGGCCGCTAATCCTCCCGGCTAAACATTTTAACGTCGCGTTCCTCTTCTCGGGGTTCCTTATAACTAG
The DNA here is from genome assembly GCA_963920705.1 of Odiellus spinosus. NCBI lineage: Eukaryota > Metazoa > Arthropoda > Arachnida > Opiliones > Phalangiidae > Odiellus > Odiellus spinosus. The sequence continues at coordinate 7,333,938 of OY987234.1, forward strand.
AAAACGAATGTCAACTCTATGGTATGGTTGCCTGCCCGCTTGAGGGTCGGATTTTCGTCGAGTTTCTCTATAATCCTAATTAGTATACCTTACGCGACATAATTAGGGCGCTCGCTTGGAATCTCTAGCCGCGTCCGGAATTTATCAAAACTACAAATTGAAACTCTATAGAAATATATGAGTTTCAAAATTACATCTTGATCTGGAAGAATAAAAAAATGACCATTCATTTCGAATGACTATTGATTATATTTGTAGTTTTGTCATACTATTTAAACGCCATATTCAAAATTTTATACTTCTGGGTTGACGCGTTCTTAAGAAACTTAAAAATGAAAAGGACAATAGGTAATGGTTTTGCGATATATGACGTAGTTTATTTCAGGAACGTAATTAACGAAAATTATCGTACGAGAGGTATAGGACTTTCGAGAGTAAGTACTTTAACGAAAAACAACGCGCGAAAGCTACCTTATCACTGGTAACATAACGTGCTATAATCAACTGTAGCCTCTACAATAGCCAGACGACCATAGTTCCTATGACGTAGTATTATCGGGAATTTTTAAAAATTTCGAAAATGGCGATTATAAAATCAGTATTTTTACTATCACGGAAATATTTTCTGCTGCATATGTATATATATTTTGAATCGTTTTTTTACGATCTTTCCGAAAATTCTACCTAATTTACAGTTGGAGCTCATGAAAAATCCATGACAGTCTCACTTTAATAATCGACAGTTCGTGACCTAGATATATAAACAAGGATTTTGAAAAACCTTATTATCCATGAATTTGGACGAATAAGGTTGTAACAACTTATGATCAAGTATTCGTACGTATCGTAAATTTCTCTGTCAATGTTTTAAGAATTTTATTAATATTTCATTGTTTTTTTAGCAACATTCAAATTCCCCGATAGTTCATTAGGTATGCGAGGTTTGCACTAACCCTATGCTATAAAAAAATATCAGAAAAGGAGCTATAGGGCTATACGTATACAGGCCAGGTTATTTTCTTAGTTGGAATAAAAACCGAGTCCTAACAATGGAGAGTGACTAAAGAATAGAAGGACGTTGAGGGCCGCGAGGAATAATTACTCTTAATTATGGAAATACGAGACAATCCCTGGTGGCGCGGCATGCACCCAGCAGCGAGATCGAGACACGCCACGCTGAAGATCTGACAGACCAAAGAAAATCTAGAAAACCCTTCATTCACCCCGTGATGTAGCTTGGGAAAATTATTCTTATCCATCTACCGCGTCATTGCAACGTCTAAATGAAGAATCCTCCCTCAAAAGGAATCAAAATTTTCCTAGAGAACTCAGGTTTCCCCGGAACAATTAAGTCCCATCCCAGTTTTTAAAAGAGAACGCTTTTCGGAGGATGAAAAACCCATCTAAAAAGATAATTCATTACGCACTAATACCTAAAAATAAAACATAGTTTACATTGAGAAAATATTTTTGTAACCGCGGAGCGATACAAGGGGAAGTTAATCTTCGTTAATCTTTAATTAGGTTTTAATCTTAAAGCCACTAATTATATATTTTGACAAAATATCTTTACTGATGACCCTAACATTTTACAGTCTGGCGTTTTCAAAATGGTTAAAAACCGTTTCAAAGTCTCTAATGTGAACGAGGCTAAAGTGTCTCAATTGCAAATTCATTTCTCCCAGGTTAAGCCCATGAGTTTTCAATCGTCGTTTTTCTAGCTTTTGCTTTCGCTTTTTCAAGAGAAGCTTGTATCAAGTCCATTAAAGCCTCGTTCATACATAGGCCTAAATGCGCTTCGATTTCTATAACTGGTTATCAAACCAACGTGAGAAATCAGTTCGTGTTGGTTCGGGAAGCAGCTTGGCCAAGTCGCTTCGGTTCAATCCGCTTTGAAAATAACGAGGCAGGGAGACAAATTTGCCGATAAATCTTAAAATAACGCGATTAAAATTATACTTTCTGTCAAAAATTATTAACCAACGAGTTACAAACACGATTTACTAATTAGTTTGAAATAACTATTTAAAAATTTTAAATTCTGGGCATTTTTTAAAACGACGCTAAGCCTTGGCTTAGGTCGAACCGGGGCGAACGGCCGCGAACCGTCTTGTCAACGTGTGAACCAGGGAAAACGGAAAACGCTTCGAACTGGTTTTGGAACCGATTTTGCCTTCAAGTGTGAACGAGGCTTTAGATATCTGTTTCTCTGTCACTTGAAGCCTATTAACGTTTGACTTAAGCTTCACCTTTGTTTTAACGCAAAAGCTCGATTGTTGGCCCAAGAATTTTGATTGAATACGTGGCTTTACAAAGTGTCTCAATTCCAACTTCCAACACGTTTCTCACTCGATTTAAGAGGAGTAAAATTTTTAAGATACAATTCGGATCGGTTCAATTTGGTTTATTATTATTATTTATGGGTTCATCAGTCACGTGACGTTTGATTTTAGAGTTAAAGATATAATCTCATCACGTTGTTTTTTAACTCAGTAAAAAGTTAGGTCAGAAAGTATGATGGAAGATAATACTGTTAAAAGAGTCTGGCCCCAAATTTCGCCAGAGAATTAATTGTTGAGAAAACTATAGAAATATGAAGCGAGAAAAGGGGAAAATTAATCGAGTCAAAGACTACGCGAGCGCGAGTATATATTAAAATCAGTTAATAATTTAACAATCAGTATTAGCTAAGTGTACGAAGTTATACAATATACTGCTGCGCCCAGATTCGCTAACTCTAGCGCGGATACGTTTTCTTAATTGTAAGATAATGGGGAATACGGATTAGCGCTTGTTGCAAACAGAGAATGAAGTAGCCTAGCGTCTTTCTCGGGCGGGTGATTATATAATTAATCAAAAGTAGCCAAGCGAGACTTCCACCGGAAGCGTCCTCGACGTTAAAACTACGTCCGTAGGTGACGTCATCTCTCGTTTCCTCTAATCCCGGGTTTGGCCCCAAAATTAATTCTATATAGTCCAGCTTTTCTTAGTCAAGTTTGCTATAAAATATAGAATTCGCGAGTATTAAGGGAAATATAGAGTGAAGATTGAAACAGTCTGATTATATTCCTGTATGTTATACAGAAGAGGATGGTGCATCTTAAATGGAAACTTGGAGCTAAAAATGGAACAGCTTTTGAATTTATTTTTGGAATCACCATGCCAAAAACAAATATTTGAAAATTTTCAAACAATTAATACTTATTAGGCACGTTTTTGGAGTTTAAATTAATTTCTAAAGCTTGGTTAAATTTTAATAAAAGTAAATATAAATTCGGGCCAATCATGTTATTTCAGCCTTCAACAGAGCTTTTAATGTCCTAACATTCAAAAAATAGACCGGCGTTTGAAGTCCAAGGCCGACCTATTCCCTTGGATATTAAAAGCACTATTGAAATAATATTAGCCCGTATTTATATTTAATTTTATAGAAACTTTACCAAACTTTAGAAATTAATTGAAACACCAAAAACGTGTCTAAAAATTGCTTTGGAAATTCTCGAATACGTTTGTTGACACGGTGATTCCGAAAATAAATTCAAATGCTGATTACATTTTTAGATCCAAGTTTCCCTTTAACCATTATATAGGTTCGAATATGGGTTGCTCGGAACTTTGCACCAATTGTTAGGTTGAGAGACGATCTACTCGGAGAACGCGTAGCTCCCTTTAACGACGCTTTGATAACGTCAGGACGCATAAGGTTCGGGTGTTATAAATTTATATCAGTTCCACGTACCGAGTGTATTAAACGTACTTAGCTGGAGCAGTGTATCGGTGTACTAAATTTGACATTAAAGGGAGAATGCAACGATCCGACAACAAGTAATTTTCAATCGATTCCTTTATCGTTTAAATAGGCTTAATTCGTCAAGAAAAAAAATACAAACAAATATTGAGCTCGAAATCAATTGTTCAACGAACTCGAAAAGTACGCTTAACTGGGAAGGATGTATGTTGAGTTTGATATCTCGCCGTATAAACGAGTTTTCGGCCAATCACGAGAGATACGAAACTCTCCACGGATCCCATCTTCCGGAGTTAAAAATTGTTTTGAGGTTTAGTATTATGATTAAACCAGCAAATTGTCCTGCTATTTTAAAGGTAAGGAATGTTTGTCGGGTTAGATTTATAGACTATTAACATTGGATACGTATCTTAACAGATAAATATGAATAATCAAAACCTGGCTAGTTTCATAAGCGTCCTCTAACGGCCCAAAAAAATACGGCCAAAGGTATTAACTAACAACACCATACCATAGTGGCTGCTATTGATAGAGAATGAGCAGACACACGAAGGTTTTGTTAGTTGCTAATTTTGCCTGCGTTGTTTGGGCCGTTAGAGGACGCTTATGAAGCTGGTCAGGTTTTGTTATATTTATGTTTATCTATTAATTGCCCTATAGCTTGCATTTTCCCTTTAAGTTGGTGTATATGATACGGATGTAGTTCTCTAGCGTGGCCGAAAGCTGGAATATCTCGCGCGCGCGTCTTGGACTGCGGAGATAGAAGGCGTCTATATAAGAGGAACTATATACGCAACGAGCTTCAGGCTTTCGCTCTCAATTAATAAGTATATCGAGCTTGCTGCGTGGGCCTCACGCACTCCGACATCGCTAATTATTAGGCCTACCGATCTGACGAGACGATATAGCGATTTCCTCTCGCCTCACATCGACATCAATCTCGATCCCGTTCGCCTCTCGATTTAGGTACAATATTAATGCTATCAAATTAATAAATACTCGCCACTAACTATTTATATCGTTCGTATAGCAGTTTTTTTCAATTTTAGTCAAGTGTAGTCGAGGGTTTACTCGTACTTGGCCGTAAAATCCGTAACAGATTATTATTAGCAGACTTCGTTAATGGCTGTAATAGTATGCGGTTACGTAATCATTTTAGTACAGTCAAAGCTAGGGGGAGCGATCATCCCCTCGATTATGGTCGTTTAGCGCCAATCAGCAAGTTGGTTAAAAACAATGGGTCATCGCTCATCCATTTTCGCTCACTCATTTAGATTGAACGAGGTTTAGAAAATCAGTGTTATCCAAATTTATTAAGCGTAAACTGTAAAGACTACGTAATAGGGCGTAATAAAAGTACAAATAGCTATCCGTTTCGCAGATGCCAAAAAACGTAGTCGAGAGTTTTTCCTAGTTTTTAGACACGTTTTAGATGTTTAAAATAATTTCTGAAAATTGGTAGAATTTGAAAAAAAAAAAAAAAAAAGGAAATATAAATTCTGGCCAATCATATTATTTCAGCCTTCAACAATGCTTGTAATGTCCTAACATTAAATGAATAGGCTGGCGTTTGATGCCTAAGAACTTTTCTATCAAACGCCACCCTACTCTCTTGTTAGAACATTACAAGCACTGTTGAAGGCTGAAATAATATGATTGGGCAGAATTTATATTTACTGTTATTGAAATTTTCCCAAACTTTAGAAATTAATTTAAACACCAAAAACGTGTCTAAAAATTCAGAAAAAATTCTCGAATACGTTTCTTGGCATGGTGATTCCGAAAATAAATTCAAATGCTGTTCCATTTTTAGCTTCAAGTTTCCATTTAAATATTAATCAGTATCCCATATCTCAAGACTAAAGCGTGGTTTTTTTAGCCATAAAGTACTATAATTCCTGACGATATAAATTAAAAACGGAGAAGTCTTTCTAAGACATACTCGGAAGTGGATTGAAAAACTTCAAATGGAACTGAAAAGAAGAGACCAGCGTCAATGGGGGGGGGGGGTGAAGGTAATGTTAGGACGAATCTACTGGGAAGAAATCCATTTAGTTAATGAAGCCCATAGCTCGCGGCAACCCACTACACACATCCCTTTTCCGTCCAACAACATTTCCTCTCGAGTATAGAGATATAAGGCGCAGCCAATTTTTTTCTCTAGCTCTTTAATTGAACTAATTTGAAAAACAATTTCTAAAAGGACTGCAGTTTAGCTCGACCGATCTTTTAATAGCCCAGGCTTCTATCCCCCAACGATAAAACTCTTCAAAAATACTTTCTCCCAAGTTTCTTTTTCTCTATTTTTCAATATTAAACAGTATAGAGTGCCGGGTTTGTTTAGTGCCGAATATTAGGGTACCAACTCTCCCGCCTTTTTAAGAGAACTTCTCGGGGTTAAGGGTTAAATCGTGCCCTATATAAGCCGTTTATATGGAACTCGAAAAAAAAGGTATTTATATAGACGATGAAATCAATCCGAGTTTGCACTACTGATAAATTCAACTTCTTCTATATCTCCGCGATTCCCTTTCACTTTAAAGACTTAAAGCGACCATGTTGGCAACTTTTTTTTCCCAAGACCTGAGGATGAATTATCAATTATTACGTACTATTTAAAACATTTATTCCAAATTCCATTCCAGGTCGACGCGTGAAGAAGGAAACTTGAAAATTATAATGACGTAAAAATAATATAATATAGGGGCGGGGGGGGGGGGGCTGATGACCAATGACGCAGAAAGCTGGCAATTTTCGGTTTACAAATACGTCGAAGATTATTTATTATAATATATAATTATTATTTTTTAGTTCGTATTTATTCATAAATAAAAAATTTAAAGCAGTAATATTTGCTTGGCTTTAGTGAAGGTACGACCCATTCTATAAGAAGAAGGTAGGAAGAGGAGGCGGGGCTTATTTTCCTCTGGCGAAATCGGGGTCGTAACCATGGCAACCAAATATGTTTTTTGCCACTCACGACGGCAACGCCAGTTCAAGATCTAGTATGCAATAAGATATTAATAAAGTTTTAGTTACTCGTTGAGGGACGGAGTTCTTCCTTGGGCTATGAGTCAGAATACAGTATAGGCACTAAGTCAAATATCCCTTCTATAATTATTTATGAATTCTTGGTCATATATATTTTTGTGTATTTTGATCCGCAGTGTCACTTTAAAATTGGAATTAAGACTCGAACGCCTTTGCAAACTGCAGAGGTCGTATATAAAAGCTACGGTTATATAAGAACAAATCGAAGCTATAGTTTCTAATGTTATATACAGAATCCATCGAGAGAAAGAGGTTGAAAAAAGGAAAAATAGCTATAGGAGGATGAAACGACAATTCTGCAGACGATGAAACGAGATTCGCCAACTCCAAACTGCGCTAGAAACAATTAACTCGATTGGTCCCCGAACGGTGACCAAATTATCTTAAAAGAAAATTATGGGGAATCGAGTTGGGTGGATTTAATGATAATATGGGAGAACTAATTCCCGCCAATTTAAGGCCAAGCTAGTGATAAAGAATAACTCCTTATCTCTTAATTTAGATTATAAATTAATATTTTAATTATTAACTTCATACGTATTAATTATAAACTATATTGGATATTAAAAATAACGATAGAACGAAAAATATGGTTAGTGTTTAAACCAAATCGAGTCTTTTATGAATTGTTTGTAAATATGTGTAGAAAAAGTGTATTGATGAAAATATCGAGCTTCGGTCGACGTACGCGTACCCGTATCGAACCTATACAATATCTCGATCTTATATCGCGGATTACTAAATTACAGAATGGTTTCAAATGAAAATTAGCTTTATAGAAGTACATTTCGTTCATAGCCTCCCTTGAGAATTAATTTTTCATCGGAGGCCGCCACGGTTAACTTCGATGGCGTTTAAGTATTACGGGAAAAGGTGGAGTGGACTTTTAAAAAGGTTACCCACCGAGCGGACCGGTCTTTCCGATTGTTTTGCTCTCGAAATGGCCCCGTTTTTCGGGACTCGACGCGCGTCTCCGTAGGACCATCATCGAAGAGACGAGAAATCTATAAGTATCACGCGGAATCAGTTGCAAAATTCAACGAGTAACGATTCTATCCCCTAAATACTTTATACAATTGGATCGCGAAGAGAACTTCGTAGCGTCTAAGATACCGAAAAGCGAAAGAGACCTTCAGACTCTATAGTTGAAACCGCGAAATATACTTAAGAGGTGGGTGGATGGTTGGTTCTCGAGACGCGAGGACCAAAAACGCGATACTTCGAATACCTATAACCGCTAGTGGAAGAATTAAGGGGACTGTGCCCCATCAGGCCCCTCTCATATAAGTAGTTAAACAAAACTCCGCTCGATCATTGGCGCCTATAGAATGACCTATTTTATAAAGATCTCGTCACTGGGATACGGTCGTGACTTGAATTTACCCGCAATGACCTTCTATCCACGCCAAGTATCGACATGAGATTTAAACTCAATACAAATACGTATTTTAAAATATTTTCCAAATGTAGAAATATTGATAAATTGCGTGCAAATCGAGAATCAAGCGCGAAGGGGCAAGGGCCGTCCATCGTTGGGTAAACTCTTGCGGAAGAATCTAGGCTTCTGACTAACTAGAACTTTAGATCACCAGCATGGAGTTGCCTGATGACATTTCAACTCTTACAGGTTTATTTGGGTGCCGTACTCGGTGATACACCCTTTTGAATCAGGGCGGCTCCCAAGATAGGAGCTCGACAAATGAAATAATATTACATGAAATCGAAAATACAATAAATGGGGAGGGCAGACCCAGACCTGTAGACATGTTTTACCAATGTGCCCCTTACATTCGTGTTTCTCCGCGCGAATTTATGAATCTGTCTATCCCAACCGAATAATTCGACTAGTGTTCAGGAGAAACAAAGAAATATTGTTTGCTTAAAGATTTAGCGATATTCGTTTGAAACCAAAATAGATAATATTATAAAATGGGAAGTACTCAATCTTGAAAACAACAAAAATTGCCGTTAAAGAGAACCCGTTTCTCGGGGAGATGTACCCTTTTTCCAAGGTTGGGACAACGTATACGACTTTCTCAACCTTGGAACCAACAAAAATTGCCGATAAATAGAACCTGTTTTTGGGGGAAATGTACCATTTTTTTAAGGTTGCGACCAAGTTATTTTATAGTATCATCTATTAGTTGTAGAACTATTCTTTCCGTATAACATATACCTTTAACGTCGGAATTAGTCGCAATAACGCAGTATTAATATTGTATCAATGCGAATACCTTACAGTGCATAGGTGAGAAGGGGTCATTCAAAAATGTAGTTAATAGTTTCGAATAGGCTGCTGAAGTCTGGTATAGAAACTATAAATTCCATAATAACCACGGGGAAGGGAGGCTCGCGAAGGTGTTCTTGAAAAACCACGCGCGGGCGTAATTTGAGGTTCGAGTATTCGGGGTCAAACGAATTTAGGGATCTCCCGTCGCGAGGACCATACACAGAGAGAGAGAGAGTGAATATTGTTGAGACTATTACTTGTAGTTGGTTCTAGCTCGCTCGGGTATGACGCGGTCCGCGGGGGTCCCCTCTTTCATAGCTCCGCCAGTGTATTATAATAGTTAAATTATGTTTGTCCGTTAAAACGCGCCACGCTGAGATTTCGAGTACATCGTCCTTCGCTAGTGTTTGCCAGTCGCAGCCACCTATCCCTCCCTCCGCGCAACTCCCAAACTTTTTCTATTTCTTCAAGTTGTTCAGCACTCCAAACGTAGGATTTATTCCTCTCAAATTATCTGCCGAATACCCAGTCCAATTTTTATATTTAAAAAATTATAGAATTGAGTAACTCGTCACTTAATTCGTAATTATATAAAATTAGAATAATTTCACCCATTTATAAAGGGATAATCCTTTCGTTATAATTAATGGCCTTATATCAAACTCTCCACGGGTCCCCTTGAAGCCAAATTTCCAAGAAAATTAAACAATTGATTTTATTTGTAATATTCTGTACAAGCGGATAAGGCCACTGCATTCACCCTTTAAAGAATGTCATAGAAAAACACGCTAGGAAATTGATTTTCCTGGAGATTATTTTTCCGATAAGGACCATAAAATAGCTTAATTAAAGATAATGCAGCCTAAGACAGGGGCCTGGCATCCCAATATATTAATTTTAGACCAGATTTTCATTTTGGCTTAGCTCAGAATGACTATAATAATAATAACACACATTTTGGTAAAAATACCAAAAATTTAAATATATATCACAGAAGTATATATATAGGAAAACTCACCAAGTAGATGTGTACGTATTTAAATAAATAATTATGGCTCGTATTCTTTTGTTTACAGCAAGAAGGATCAGATAAGGAGAGGAAAAGTGGGAACGGCGCGGCTCCTACTGCGTCGGCTAAAACTCCCACTCTATGAGAACGGGGGACAGACGGGGGTAGAGATGCTTCGTGGTAAATTGTTGTCACGTGGGTAAAACGAATCCTTTATGAGACGCGCTAGCTAGCGACCACGTGACAACAGTTTACCTCGAGAATTTCCTATCCCCCCTTTCCACCCGAGTGGGAGGTTGGCTCTTCTCTCTCTCACTCAACGCAGCCCCACTTTTCCTCTCCTTATCTGATCCTCCTTGTTTACAGTTAGGATATTATATTCTAGGATATTATATTTAGGAATTATAGGATCGTATAAAAACGTCTTGCTGCGTAAGGTATATTTACTTTCGCGATACGGACAGCAGTTGAGAGCGCTTAATTAACACTCGTCCTTGTTCCGAAGTAAGTTTATACGAGACTTTGTGTATTCGTCCGCTACAGCTTACTTCACGCTGTAAGTTTTACCTTATTTTGACCATAGCTCAAATTTGGGAAAAACTCGCTCGCTGAAAGGCAAGGAATGGAGCACCTGTTAGACCGGTGGAGGAGCGTGGTTGGGGGGGGGGGGATGTATCGAAATGGCTGTTGAACACGCGCTGTTTTAATGATTCGGGCGGTGAGAGCGCAGCCTAATGATGGTTTAACCTCTCGCGAGACACGGAAAGCGGCCATATTTACCATTTCCGTTCGTCTTCACCCCCGCGTCTTCCTCCTATAGTAATATCTACCAGGGACCTCAATCTCCCACGAACTTCGCCATCAAGGGCCACTGACGTCCGGTTACGAAAACACGAGATGTCGAGCAGCGCTTCAATTACTTAATTGTTTAATTTGAATAATTTTAATTCGGTCGCGATTTATAACTTTCCATACTAGCATACAGTAAAAGTCGCTCGAATTACTCTTCTAAGTGTCTCGATAGAATGGTTGTAAAGAGTTGGATTATATTCGCCTGGCAGTTCCCCTTAATTTTTAACAAAACCATTCGAATTGAAAAATAATACTCTTCGAGCGTGTCTAAAAGAACTTAAGGTTTTTAAAATCGCTCGTTCCGATCGCCCGTTATCCAACAAATAAAAAGTACAAGATGATTCGAATTGAAATTAGAGCCGCAGAATTTCCCGATTGGTTAATGCTTTTGTTTCGCTAACTCGAAATAAACGCGGAGGCAGCCGACCCGATAGATAAAATTCTCAACCACGCAATATACAAGTAAAGGCTTGCAGTAAGATCACGATTACTATAATAAATTCGAAGTTAATCGTATTAATTATAGTTGGGAAATGTTCTACAAAACTTAATCGACTTGAAAATTCATTTTCTACAAAACTTCAACGAGAATTATATTTGTGTATCTGATAAGGAAACGATAACTTTGAATTTGATCCGCCTTTTAAGCCGCGTTCATACTAGCCTTGGAATCGATTTAAACAGTTTCAAAACGTTTCGCTGGAGTCGTGTGAACGGGTAACGATCTTTTCTCGAATCGATTTGGTTCGATTTCTCGAAACTGATTCGGGAACCAGTACACCAATTCGATTTCAACAACCGATGGATTAAGCTTCATTTAAACGATTTATAAAGATAATACGTGAACACGTAACGTTTAAAACGATCCCTGGTGATTTGAGTATTGGTTTGGTTTTACCATTTCAAATCGATTAAGAAACCCTAGTGTGACCGTAGCTTTAGTTGGTCCTATATTTGTTCGAATCGCGATCGACCGACGAAAGTCCGTTTGATCGAATACCAATCGATCAATTAACGAGAAGCTCGTTTGATCGATTCTTCCTAAATGATTGACAAGTATATCCGCGTGGGAAACATTGATTACGTATTTCCAATATTTGGTTATGAAATCTTTCCTTAAAGGGAGAATGAACTAACTTGGATAACGATTCCTTGATCGTTTAATAAAATAGGGTTCGTACAAACTTTTGAAATTTAATTTCCCTGACTTTTCCAGGTTTTTAATGACCATTTCTAATAACTTCCCCGACCAATTTTAATCTTTTTGACGAATTTCTTCTTACGAGCGAACTCTTCGCAATTCCCACTTTTTATTTGACACAGTTTATCAATCAAGGGTCGATAGTTTACTCAGAATAGGAAAAAAATTAATCTTTATGCAAATATTTTCAGTTTAAAATAATTACGTTACAATTAATTGGTCAACCAATCATCATAAACAGTTCCTTGACACGTAGCAAAATATTTAATTTCTCTGACCATTAGGGCTCTATTTCAAATTAAATGACCTTTCCTTGACCATTAGGGCTCTATTTCAAATTAAATGACCTTTCTCTGACCATTAGGGCTCTATTTCAAATTAAATGACCTTTCCCTGACCTTTTGGGCCAATTTCCAAATTTCCTGAATTTTTTGCAGGTTTCCAAGTCGTGAACGAACTCCGAATACTTAAGAGTTCGCAAAATTGAGCTCTGCTTAATTAACTAACTGCGTGGAAAGAGACTTAACGAGTCTTCGTCGCGAATAGGCCTAATTTCATGATAGACATTCACTCGGCTGTTTTGAAACCTATATTAAGGCTGAAATAAATCCTTCCGCGTACGTCATAAGTTAAAACGGAGAATAGTAAAAGCTTTTTCGCTGGAACAACGTATACGTATTGGAAGGCAAGTCGCGTACGAGCATTGCGAGCGTTCTGGCCTGTATATCTTCTTATTCGGCGAAAATATAACGAGCGGTATTTAGGCTAAGGCTTAACGAAAAACTACGTTATACGCGAATATTTCCAGGAAAATACCCTCATCATAATTTACGGTAAATTGATCACCACTTTTCATAGAAAACCCAACTATAGCTCCAATATATACTAAAACCGATCAGCAAGATAAACGTTAAACTAGGTAAGCTATCGGATTAAAGGATTAGGTGGAAAATTGGCCTCGTTTTCCAACGAAATTCCTCAAAAACCATCTAATAGAGACTTTATATATTAGGACTAAACCTAAAGAGTTTATATAGCGTCTTCAAAATTGTTGGCTTTTTTATATTTCTAGGAAATCTTAGAGGGAAGTTATAAGACCATGCAGTTGAGTTTTGAGAAACGGAATTCGGAGCTCATACGCGTATTTAAACAACGCGTTGGTCAAATGAAAAGACTGGTTCAATTATCAAACTCAATGGTATAGATCAATAAAATGATCGACTTTCAAAGGATCTACAAGGGATTTTGTACAATTGACCGACTTTCATATGATCCACCAAGGGGTTTTGTCCAATTGATCCACTTTGAACGCGGTTTTGTAAGGAAACTATAGAGCAGTGTGCCTTGCAAAACAGAGGAATTTCTACATTTGGAACTAGAACTTAGCTGGCCTCTTATCTCTAAAGGCTAGGATTATTTGAATCATTGCTAATTTCGTCAAGACAACCGTCTAAGCTACAAAATTAACTTGGTGGAAAATCTAAGCACCTTCAAATAAAGTAAAAAAATATATATATTTAAAGGGAAACCATAGAGCCTAGTGTGCCGTTTGAAAAAATGAATTTCTTTATTTGGAACTACAACTGAGCTGGATCTACTTTCAAATGATCCACAAAGGGGCTTGATCCAACTGAGCGGGAGGGGGTTTTGTCCAATTGATCGGGAGGGGGGTTTTATCCAATTGCTCAACTTTCAAATGATCCGCAAGGGCTTTTTTCAATTAATCAACTTTCAAAGAGGGTTGCCACCGTTTTTTCAGATTCAAATTCCCTGACTTTTCCAGGTTTTCCCTGACCTTTTTCAACGATTTTCCCTTACCATTTCAGTTAATTCTATCCAATTTTTAATCTTTTATTTTTTAGATAATTGCGTTCGCCAAACCTTTTGCACTGACGCGGTCAGCTTGAAATATTGTCTGCAGATAATGATTGTAATTTCCTGGCTTCTTGGAAGATCTTTAAACTCCGTGACTTTTTAAAATATCTTAAAATTATCTGACTTTATATAGGGCTCATTTTTGGACTTTTTGCTCGATTTTTATCGAGTGGCGAAGCAACTTTTATGAGTGGCGAAACAATATTTTATGATCTTTAATACGTGTGGTACTTAACGCTAATGATTAAGAGAAACTAGTTTATATTGTAACGCATTTATTGGTCTATCCATCACGAAGCTTACATACTACAATGCTCCTGGTTTACATGTGCTTATTGTTTTTATACTATGGTTTTATCTTTTTAGTTCGACCTTTATCTACATTCGTTTTTATCATAATTGACCTTTGATCTACTATATCATCTTCCTTTTTCACATTTTTTTTTTTCTTATTTACATGTCACAATTCATTTAAAATCCTATACTAACATTTGTAGTCGTCTTTTTTTTTTTTTTTTTTTTTTTTATATTGTTTATGCGCTCAGTTGAATCCTGCTTGAAATCTTTCTGGTGGTTGAGTGCATCTTTTAGGCCTAATGTTGCTTCGTTGAGTTGTCGATTGTGGGAATGGTGGTCTTGCGTCCGGGAATCGTGACGGTGTTATGTTTTGTGAGATTGGGTATGGCAGATTGCGCTGTTTGTCTTTGCTCAATGGTATGGATATTTGAGTTTGCTCTGCGTCTACTGGCTGATTTTGGTTGCGAGTTTGCGGTTCTCGTATTCCGCCACCTGAGGGTTGGACTTTCGGGTCACTCTTCCGTCTTCGATCCTCTTGTTGCTCGATCGGCGAGACCTGATAATTTGCTCCTTCACTGCTTTGTCTCCCGTGGCGAAATGTTACTGCCAGTCGGGGTCCTTCGTTTCGTGGAGCTTGTCGGGACGCTTGAGGAACACTGAAATTGTTTTGCGGTTGATCTTGCTTCACAGCAGGCTGCATTGTCCGTAGGTGATGTCTGGTACGTCGTAGGATTTGGTCGTTTTCCGTTTTTATGATATAGGAATGGGGCTCTGGAGCGCTGCTCATTACTATGGCTTGTCCCCATAGGCGTGGCTTTATATAATGATATACGCTTGTCCCTGGCGTCAAAATTAATGGTCGTGGTTCTCGTGCTGAGTGTTGGTTCTGGGTCATTCTTGCTTGCCGATCACGCAATGTGTTCTGTATGTGCTTAATGGGAAACTGTGGGCGGAGCATTTCGGTCGTTGTGGTCAAAGGCGTTCGTATACGGCGACCCATTAACATTTCTGCTGGTGAAGGGAGTTCTCCTATGGGTGTTGCTCTATATTCCATTAGTGTTTGATGGGGATTTTTGCCGTCCATGTGAGCCTTGATCAACATGTTCTTTATTGTCTGGATTGTCCGCTCTGCCATGCCATTTGACTGTGGATAGTGGGGGCTAGATGTTACGTGCTTGACGCTCCATTGTTCCAGAAAGTGTTTGAATGTGCTCGAGTTGTAAGGTGGTCCGTTGTCTGATACTATGGTTTGGGGCGCTCCATGTCTTGAGAAGTGTGGGTTGAGAAACTGGATGACGGCTTCTGCGGTTGTAGTTCTCATTTCTTGAGCTTCTACAAACTTGGAGAAATAGTCAACCAAGATAATCATCTTTGTGTCTCCTATTTGAAATATGTCGGTTGCCACCATTTCCCATGGACGTTGTGGTATTGGGTATGGTGTTAGTGGCATTGATATATTGGCTCGTTGTCTTCGCTGACATATATCGCAGCGATTAACGTAGTTTGTTATATCGGTAGTCATCTGTGGCCAATATACATGTAGACGTGCCTTCGCTATGCATGCTGCTATGCCTTGATGGGCCGTGTGAATTTCTTGGAGTGTTTTTGGACGCTGACTTGTTGGGATATAGAGCCGTTCCCCTCTGTAAATTAAACCGCCACTTTCGTGAATCTCCTCTTGAATGCTCCAAAACGGGCGAATTGCAGCTTGGACTTTGTTGATTGCGGTCGGCCACCCCTGCCGTATGTATGACAGGAGGGTTTGCGATGTGCTGTCTGTGGTAATTGCGTCCTGCATCGCTTTTGCGTTGGCGTCCGAAAGTGCGGTTGTTATGGCATGTAGCATTACCGATTGTCCTTCTAGATACGTTGTGTTTATTTCTGTTTCTGTGCGTGGCGCCCGTGACAAAGTATCTGCCACGTAGAGTTGCGATCCCGGTACATATTTTACGTGGAGGTTGTATCTTGTCAATTTTAAGACTAGTCGTTGGAGGCGCGGTGATAGCAACTGAAATGGCTTTTGGACGACTGCAACCAATGGCCGGTGGTCGGTTTCGACTGTGAACTTGGTTCCTACCACATAATAATGGAATCTTTCGCATGCATAGACGATGCCCAATAATTCCCGTTCTATTGGTGCGTAGTTTTGTTGGGTGCTAGTAAATGACGTTGACGCATACTCCACAGGTTGGTTGTTTTGCGTTAAAACTGCGCCTACGCCGATTCCGCTACTGTCAACGGAAATTTTCGAGGGTATTCTTGGGTTGAAGAATGCGAGGACTGGTGCGGTGGTTATGAGGCGCTTCAGACTGGCGAAAATGGTTTCTGCGTTGGCGTCCCACACGAAAGCTGACCCTTTTTTTAGTAATGATCGTAACGGGGCCGTTGCTTCTGAGTGTTGTGGTAGAAATTTGGCCAGAAAATTGACCATTCCCAGGAAACGTTGTAGTGATGCTCGATCTGTTGGAGAAGGGATTGCATTGATTGCCTGTATTTTGGTCGGTGCTATTTCTAGGCCGCTTGGTGTTATTGTTAGTCCCAAATAGGTGATCTTTGATACTGCGAGTTGCATTTTGGATGAGCTAAAAGTCAGTCCATTTTGGCGAGCGCGTTCCAGTATTGTGACTAAGGTTCTATTGTGTTGACTCTTGCTTGTGGCCAACAGGAAGTCATCAGTGGATATATGGGTAGTTGGGAATTGTGCTGGCGGATATATGTCGTGCATGATGCGTTGAAATATTGACGAAGAAGTACAAATGCCGAGAGCCAGACGAACGAAACGGAACCTTCCAAACGGGGTGGCGAAGGTGCATAAGCGAGAACTTTCTTCATCCAGCTCTACTTGCCAGAACGCACTTTGAGCATCGAGAACTGTAAAGATTTCAGCGCCATGTAGTGTCGCAAATATTTCCTGAGCAGTGGGAGTCGGGTATGGCTCTAAACGTATTGCAGCATTGAGGTTTCTTGGGTCCAGGCAGATTCTAACTGGTATTGGCTTATGTTCTTGTCGTACCACAACCATTGGATGGACCCAATCGGTGGGGCCTGTTACTGGCTTGATGATACCCAATGATTGTAGGCGTTGAAGCTCTTTGGAAACTGGTTCTTGGAGTGCATGCGGGATTTGGCGTGGCGCGCTTATTGATGGTACAGCTGAGGACTTCAGGTGTATCTTGTGCTTGCCCGGTAGTTTTCCGATGCGGTCAAAAACGTCTTTATATCTCAGTATAATCTCCTCTGGAGTCATTTGGTCTATGAGGTGTGGCGGAGGCACCGGGCCGTGTGTCCTGGTTTGACATGTCTCCGTTGGCGGTATTTGCGCTGGACGTCTTGGCTTCGCATTGATCGGTTGCTGCTGAATGATACTGGCAGTGGTCTTTGTTGGTCGTAGTTTGTAGTCCTGTTCCATGTGCGTGTTCTTCGGACGGGAAGGTTTCATATTGCGCTTGATCAGGCCTAAATCCACGGTGGCTTTTGCGCCTAAGATCGGGATAGTTTTATACGGCGTCACGTAAAAACATTGGTCTGAGCCGGCTGCGAATGAGGAGCATCGTACGTAGATAACGCCGATGATTTCGATTGAGTGTCCTGAATAGGCGCGTACTGTGTATTGTGGTTTGTACAATTTTGGTTTTATTGGAAACTTGTTGTAGATCCCGATATGTATGATGTTGACTTGGGAGCCAGTATCTAGTTTCATGGTTACAGGAAAGTTCGCAAAACAGATGGTCTCGAGCCATTCGGATTCTTCTGTCAGTGGTGTGCTTGTATCATGGCAATAAAGTGTAAGTGCGTTGCAATCGGATGGCTGGGTGGAGTATGTCGGGAAACAATGTGTTCCGCGGTCGTCGAACTCCTGTCCATCGTCGTACTCGTGGGCTGTGTTTTCGTGCGCGATGATTTCGTTTATGCCACGTGAGCGGCAATGAGAAGCCCAGTGGCCTCGGCGGGAGCAATGGTAGCATTGAGAATCTTGGGCTGGACAACGGCCTTTCTGATGTGACGTCCCGCAGTTACCACACCCTTGTTGACGGTGTGATTGAGCTGCTGGGTACTGGTGGCCTCTGTATGATGATCCTTGTGGGTGCAGTCTCGGACGTGAGGTGGCTCGAGAGTTCTGGTCTATTGTGCTTGAGTATCGTCGTTGTTGCGGCGGTAATGGATTACGTCCGTTGTGTCGTTGTGGAAATCGCTGGTGTGTGTGCCTGTCTCCGCGGTTAAGAGCATCTATGGTGGATATTGGAGGGTTATCTTTGTCGGAAGGTACGGCGATTGTGCTGGCATGTTGGATAGCTGCTTCATGTGCCTGGCATTTAGTTACGGCCTCCTGCAGGGTGAGGTTTCGACTTTTGAGGAGCTCCTTTCGTAGTGTCTCACTTCTGATCCCCACTATGATTAGCGTGCAAATTAGGGAATCCGTGACGGTATCAAAATCACATGGGCGAGCCTTGGTTTTGAGGTCTGTGAGGAATGCATCGAAGGTTTGATGTGGGCCTTGTTTTGATGTGATAAAAATATAACGGGCTGCGTTGAGATTTTTATAAGGTGCGTAATACGTGTCGAACGCATTGTATATCTGCTCGAGTGTGACAGCGGCTGGATTCTGAGCTGCGGTCGGTGTAAGGTTGAAAGTATTGTAAATACGCCGGCCATCCGGACCGAGGATATGTAGAAATATGGCGGTTTGCACTTCCGGCGTCTCATCGGCTAATTTGGCGGCTAGGGCATATATTCGGAAGGCGTCTCGATATTCCATCCAGTCAGCGGCTGCATTCGCGGAGCTTGGATTAAATGGCTCAGGACTTTTGAAAGCGGTGGAGGTCATGGTTGTTGAGTCGGAAATATACTTATGGGCGCGGCGCGGTTACTTCTGACACCATAATACGTGTGGTACTTAACGCTAATGATTAAGAGAAACTAGTTTATATTGTAACGCATTTATTGGTCTATCCATCACGAAGCTTACATACTACAATGCTCCTGGTTTACATGTGCTTATTGTTTTTATACTATGGTTTTATCTTTTTAGTTCGACCTTTATCTACATTCGTTTTTATCATAATTGACCTTTGATCTACTATATCAATCTTAAAATAATATGCGGAATGTCTACTTTCTAATGGTGCAATCGGTTTATGCCTAGGTGGTTGCAAAACACTTTAAGGAATATGAGATAACCCATTTAAGAGATACTAGATCTGTGGATCGTAAAAACCTAGTTTTACCAAAAGTTTCGACCACCTTAGCCCAAAATCACGCGTCTTACCAAGCGATAAAAGTGTATAATAGCCTAGACCAAAGTATAAAAAACCTAACGGACTATAATCTGTTTAAAAGAAAGTTAAAAATATGGATAACTAAAAATTTTTGAATTGTATAATACCGCCTGTTATTGTACGGCATCTAATGTAAGATTGTGAAATTTAAAGTCACCCACACGCAAGATTTTCTTAGGTGGGTGACTGAAATATTTTCAATATATAATATAAAAAACTTTGATGTACAAAGAGATGAAAATGAAAATAAACTTAAAATTCTAAATTATAAAAGAAAAGTTAAGGCTTTTTGCATTTTAATACAGAGAGCTCATATTTGGAATTTTGCTCGATTTGTATCGAGTGGCGAAGCAAATTTTATGAGTGGCGAAGCAATATTTTATGATCTTAAAATAATATACGGAAAGTCTTATTTTCTAATGGTGCAATCGGTTTATGCCTAGGTGGTTGCTAAGAAAAGTTAAGGCTTTTTGCATTTTAATGTAGGGCTCATATTTGGAATTTTGCTCGATTTGTATCGAGTGGCGAAACAACTTTTATGAGTGGCGAAGCAATATTTAATGATCTTAAAATAATATACGGAATGTCTACTTTCTAATGGTGCAATCGGTTTATGCCTAGGTGGTTGCAAAAAAAAGTTAAGGCAGGGTTGCCACAGTTTTTTCAGATTCAAATTCCCTGACTTTTCCAGGTTTTTCCCTGACCTTTTCCAACGATTTTCCCTGACCGTTTCAGCTAATTCTAATTTGTCTGTATTTTCCTCGGCCGATATATTTTTCATAAAAAGCGCTACAAATTTTGCAATTGTGTTCGCCAAACTTTTTGCACGCATATTTTTGTTCTAATCTATACAACTGTCACAGTCAGCTTAAAATCTTTTCCGCAGATAATTATTGTAATTTTCTGGCTTCTTGAAAGATTTTTAAATTCCCTGACTTTTCCCTGACTTTTTAAAACATTTTAAAATTCTCTGACTTTTCCCTGACTTTTTTGGTTCATTTTCAAATTCCCTGACTTTTCCCTGTTTTCCCTGACCTGTGGCAACCCTGTTCAAATGATCGACAATTCAGGGTTATTGAAGGTTCTAAAGGTAAGTTTTTCAAATCAATTAATTTTGATCATGCCATGGAACCCAAATCAAACTCAATATGAAGTTACTTTGAACGCGTACGTCGGGCTACGTTTAATGACATAGGCGTCCGCGTCCGGCGTTCACCGAATTTATATTTTCTCAATCTGACTGATATAAATGGAGGCAGCGAGGCCGAGCGGGGAAACGCTATAAATGGAAATGTTTCAAAATTCCAGTCTCGAGCATTTTTGAGTCTTTGACGGACACAGTTGGAGCTGCGGGCTATATATGACCGCATTCCGGGGATCGAGAGCAGTAGGAAAAGGAAACGTCAAAATCCAAAAGGAATAAAGCTCTTTTGAAGTCGTATATAAGAACCGCATGCATGGACAAAAAAATATGGGAACGCTTTATAACGAAATTGGGCGACCTGTATAACGCAAAGCGAC
The DNA here is from genome assembly GCA_963920705.1 of Odiellus spinosus. Lineage (NCBI taxonomy): Eukaryota > Metazoa > Arthropoda > Arachnida > Opiliones > Phalangiidae > Odiellus > Odiellus spinosus. The sequence continues at coordinate 7,354,998 of OY987234.1, forward strand.
GGATAATTATACCCTCTTCGGACGAGTCGTAATTAGCAGGTTTACTATTAGATTTAACCGAGGTTTATATAGCCTTCTTAGTTGAATAAACCAAGGTTAAATCTGATTAAACAGGCTAATTACGCGTCTCGTCCGAAAGACGATACATTACGAGGTTTGCCACCACGGTAATTGACCTCCGTCGTCTTTAGCGTTCAATATTTTTAATTGGTCATCTCTATAAAGTGGAAGGGTTATACAAAGCTTTGTACGAGCATATTTTAGCTATTCATCGAGCAAACTGAATTGAACCAACTTATGGATAAAACGTTTTCAACCTTAAGTATATTCTTTTTCTTGGGCCCTTGAAAAATGATATAAAGAGTGTGTCGGCGGGAAATGGGGGACGTCAGGCGAGAATTTATCATATTTCGTAGATTTCTCCGATATATTTCTCGAGCTCAGGGCTATCGCGACTCGGATCCCTTGCCGCGGATTAAAGTCACCCCAGAGTGAAAAAAAAATGCAATGATAGTGTAGATTTCCATCTAGATAAAAGAAGGCCCTCCCTTGACGTTTGACGTCCAAGAATAGATGAGCGAGCTACACTCGAACGCCGATCGCCTCCCGAGCTTATCGGTAAACGGGCTAAGAGTGACGTCAATCACCGCGTACGTGGCACGCGCGTCCAGTTTAGAAAGTGGGACTGGAGGGAGGCGTGTTAAAAATGGCCGACTAAGCTTGACATTAATATCTTTAAAGGTCTCTTTTGTTACGTATAGGTCGCTTTTTCTTTTCTTTTCTTTTTGAAAATCGAAAAAGATCAGACATTCCGATCAGAGCTTGACATCGCGTCAACGAAGGCTCGAAGGACAATAGGTATCAAACAGGAGAATTCCATTTTATACTACAGAGTAATAAAGGCTATATCGGTGAAAGATTATCTCGATGGAGCTAATGCCGGAGATCGTTATGTTACATAATTAACAACGACTGTGCAAGTTCCTCAACATGCGCATAATCGCATTCATTTCTACAGGGTTCACCACGGGGATTATACAGTGGGCATTTCAGTATCCCTTGATTCCTTGAGTAATATATTACTATTTTTTATTATAGCCTAGTAAGGACCATACAACTTATCGATTCAACTTAGATAAGTGCAAAAAAAAAGTTCACCTATTTCACGACTGATCCATTTTTATTCTAAACAATATTTTAGGTAATATTTCTAAACGAGGTTAACTTCCTTTCGCTATATTGATTAAATTTCAGTTGACCAAACATGTTGAGTCGAAAAGTGATACAGTTCGAAAGAGGCTTAACGACTATTGGCGTGGAAGTAATGGCCACGATCATTATCGACAAAATTATAGGCTCGGTCTACAATACAGGGCTCCCAGCCTAAGTCCACAAAAATAATAGATATAATAGGTTCAAATTGAGAAAGGTATAGGATATTTATATGTCTAAAATGTCAAATCTATAGTATATTTAAAGGTCCAAAATAATTTATAAGTCTAAAATTATGTTATATTAGTTTTACACGTTTAAAATAACTAAATATTGGAGTTTTATAGGAAGTGTAGAACTTTTAAATATACATATTATATTTATAATATGTTGATATTAATCTAATTTACAAGTCAGGTACTTCGACTTGTGGTAGTTAGTGCAGCAATTAACTAAACAATATTACTTGGAATTTATAGAGTTAACTATCCCACATTTCCTTAATAATTGAAAAATATCAGGTACTTTCAACCATGGACGCCCGGGAATTATGTCTAGGGAATTTTATTAATTTCTTGTGTTTAAATTCGCAAGCTAGGCGCGAGATAAATTCGACAAAGCCCGAATCGAGTTAGGATGAGTGTTTACTTTAAAGGGTTGATGAAATAAAATAAGGTCCAATTCGGTATTCTTTTACCCTTCATTCTTATTATCTATTTCCCTCATTTTCATCTTGGATTTTACTTTCTTGATATAATTTCTTTGTAACTAATGGTCGTTCAATCTCTCAGCCAACAATTTCGGGTATGCCTACATATATCTTTCGAAGTTGATTTTCTAGACGAACGAAAGAACGAATAAACCCAGTAGGGACCAAACTCTTTCTAGACTTTTAGTCTTTTTTCGGGATGAAAAATTGGAAAAGGGCGAGAGAAAAACTTTTAATATTTGAGCGAGTGTTTTTCCGCTAAGCGAACTTCTATTCTATTCTATTTTTTTTAGTCCGCTTGACTTTTCCGAGGAAGAGAGAAAGTGGAAAAGAGAAAACTACAGCGGCTGCGTTTAATCGTCCTTTATTCCTTCTTCCGTACAATTTCAGCTACTTTAGAGGATTGCACGATGGACACCCCGCTCCTTCCCCCTGCCGAATTAAAAAGAAAACATCATATATCCGTTTGTATATTGGTCTTCTTTACTTGACTGTCACGCGTCCAAATGACGCCTATATCAACCCCCGCGCGCGTCATCATTGGCTAACTGCCCGGAACCAACCACCCTCCACAAGCTACACTACAATTCTTCTTTAAAGATTCCACCAAATGCGGAAAATAAATCAAAGCGCTAGAAAAAACAACGACGCGTTCTCTTTAGGCTTAGTTGATTACTAATGCAGGACTGTGGCAGTTATTAATTGTAGGCTCGTAAATGGTTCATCGTGTATATAGGCTAACTCTTTTTTAAAACTTAAATTCTAATCAATTATATTAATTACTAGCTATTACCCGTCAAAATGACTGGTTTTAAAAATGAATTAAATATGTGACTTAATAATATACGTAATATATTAAAATGAGTGTAATTGTGACGCTCCTAGACCCATCCTGCCTTCAACCCTTTTACTAGGGACAACCTTTAACCTTTATCAAGGACAACAAAACAACCGATAGATCTTAGGGCACAATTAATTCCACTTCTACAACTATACCCCTACTACACGTAACAACAACAACAAAGAAACAAGGACACCATGGTTGAGGTTTTACCAAATAACTATTTCATTTTTAATTTTCCCTAACACATCAAAACACTTCCAATTATAATACAACTCGTCTACTATCAAACTTATTATCAAATATTTAACTCCAAATACTTAACGTCTCATTGTTCGTAGAAGATCAGATCATTTTCATTCTCCTTAGACGCCCGAACATATTTCGTCTTTACACGATTACGCGTAGCCGCTCGCGCTTCTTATTTACATCAAACGTCTTTTGACTCTCTAGCCTTACCGCACAACTAGTATATTAATTCTTATTCGGAATTAATCTAGCCGGACTTATACTTTCGCGGACCAAGCTCAATCATACTCCCGCGCCTTAACTTCTTTTCTAGACAACTTCGCTCACCGACCTTTCACCTCGAGAGTACAAGTACTTCTCTTTTTTCTCTTCTTAACTCTCCCTTTTCTTCAAGTCCATCTGATCTATTTCAACTACGTCACACACTTAACGAACCAATCACGTTCCTAGTTTAGTTCGAGTTTTTCCGCGTTTAACTATCTTCAGAGAATCATTAGTGAAGAAGTTATAAAATAACACATGTGACACTTAGTGTGCCAACATATATTGAAACTACTTTTTGGTAAAACCTTATTTCTAAAAGCACCAATATAAGATAACGATAAAAAGCACTATATATAAATATATACACATGTTGATTGCACTGGCAAGGCTGGAGCGCAGGTATTCTTAACTGCCGCTACCAATTATTTAAATTCGTTGGAAATCCTGACACATGGGGTTGAGAAGAAAGTAAACGCCGGCCGGACGCCTCTTAACTTCGATCCCCAAACTATCACAATAGGTTTCCCTTCTCGCTCTTTCTATAATTGCTTTAGCGTTACAACGAACCAGCGTTGCACCACTTAACAACACATGGGTACCTTATCGGATAGCGTCATTCCTTCCACATATGGGTTTATTTATTTTAAAGGAAATATTTTTAACTTTACATTCTAATATTTTAATTGGCTTTATATTTTACTTCAGTTTATATTTAACCTAATTCGAGCGTTACATAATGTCTCTCATTTGATTCAGTTCTTAACGAAATTACTTTTGATAGCTGTTTGAAACGTTGTTTTCCTTCATTTAAAGATGATTTAATTCACGAAACTAAACTTATTTAACTTAAAACACTTGTTAAAGGTAGCAAAAAAATATTATAACGTTTCTTAAGCGCTAAGCCTAAAATCATTAAGCCTCACGGGCTTCGAGTTTAATTTGAAGCCGTGGACGTCTTTTTTTCAATGAAACCTAACATATCGCTTCAGCGTTTAAAGATTAGAGTTAGTGTCCGACAGACAGACATTGATACATAGAGAATTATATATTTTTGAAGTTTAAAATGATAACTCTTATGTTCAAAATTCGCAAAAAGAGAATCAGTGTATACAATTAGACTGATACAACGTTCGTGCAGTTTCAACATCAAAAATGACCCGTATCCAGCGACCACAACTCGGGGGAGACTGGTTCGGGAGGGCCCAAATATAACATTGGGGGCGTTGAGCGCCATCTCGCACACCCTCATGTATAAGAACCTGCCTCAAAAACTTTCATTTCTTTCGAGCACAGGCGCACCTGTTCAACCGGGCTTAACGCGATTTGAGAAGAAGGGCGCGTGATCGAAAGGCTTCCGCAAAGAAAAGCGTCCAGTGTAAACCGAGTGTAACTCGTCCGTGACGGTATAAAGGGAAAACAAAAGCCATTTTTCAATTTCTTAGGGTGGGTGAGAGCGTATTGGCGCACTACCCCCTTTGACTATGATAGATATTCTCCAAGATAAGAACTGTATAAGAAAGGGATACGACCGTAGGGGGAGGGAAGAGGCGGAAGGGGCCAGAAAACTAATCCATAAAAGGGAGTCAAACAACGCGCACTATATATCCAGTGTTAAAAAGTTAATCTACAAAATTAATGCCCGCCAAGTTGGCCCTCGCATCCAGAATCCGTCCTTTCGCTCGCCTTTTACAGCGGGTTATTTTGCTATTCTTTGTCGGCTTTTCAAAGGTAACGCCACCAACATTCCCCTTCTTCTCTCCTCTAGCTTTTAACCAACTTAGAAATTCTTTGTCGTTACCGAATTCTTGAAAATAACGTAACAAAACACCATCTTGGCGAACTTATATAATTTTTCTTCGGTTTTTAGCCAAGGCGCCTGTAAAACTGTTTCAATCGTTCGGCTTCGGTGTTCGGGACGAAGCTCACCATTCAGGGGATGATTTCAAACTCAATTAAAAAATCTCGCGACGATGCGAATTAGAACAGAAAAACCCGTTCGAGCCTGGTAATGATTATTAATTTAATTTTCGGCTATTATTACCGTACTAAAAGTGTCTAGTTGTTCAACCGTTTAGTAGAGTATAGCTCTTGCTCTAGAGCTGCAAGGTTGCAAGCAAACCTAGCTCATCACCTGACCAATAGAAAAAAAAGAAACCCCTAAGAACCTTGAGAGATAGCTTTATAAGCCTCCGCTATCGTCCTAGCGTCTGCTTATTTATTGACTCCTAAAAACCAACCTAGATTGGCGGGGCTAATAAGCAGACGCCATTTTACGATAAAGTAATCGAGGTTCAAGGCTCTTTGGAATTTCAATTCGTTCTAGAGATAGTGCATAGTATATACTAAAGTAGAGAGTATATAGGAGAAACATTTCGGTCTTGAAACCGGTCCCGAACTAAAGTATATCGGTTATAGTTTCTGCTACGTTCAAAGGAGTCGTGCGAGCTAAAAAAAGAGTACAAAGAAGTTGTCGCGAGAGGGAGAAGGGCGGTGTTAGGGCCTGCCTAATCAATTTGCCGCTTGATAGCGCATCTTCGGCAATCGGGACTTTTTAACCCTCTATAGTCCTAGTTACTGCGACAAGAATTGGGTGACTTTTTTTCCCCATCGAGCGGCCAACATCACGCGCCGAGAAACTGAGAAAAAGAGCGGGAAAGCAATCGCGAGACCTAGCTAATCAAGGGACAAATAATTTGTCGCCAAATTCCATCTATATCCACGTATAGATGATCTTAAAGTTAAAAAGGAAAGACTGATACGTGAAGGGGTGCGAAGGATGAAACTAATTAAGTAGTCAGTCGAGAAATCGAGGGAGCGAAACTTATAATACTGATCCGACTCCTCCAAACTACCCCTCCCCTCCAACGCAATCCAAAATCCTTCACACACACGGGATCTAGATATTAAAGAGATAATGACGCTGAGCTTCTTCATTTCAATAACAATACCAATACTCTTACAAAAATAATAAGCTGTACTCTGACTGAATTATTGATTTACCTTATTTTCTCAAATAAATATGATTTTTACTTAAAATCATTTTCCCTGATTTTTTAAGTTCTCCCTGTTTGTACAAACACTGAATATACCTTCGTATTAATCTTAACCCGCTCGTCTTAACCACGGTTATGTTTATGAAGAGGGTTAAAATGGGCGTAAAAGCGCGTTTTCAACCAAGATTCTTTGGCCAAAAAAGTAACTTTTTCGTTATAATCAAGGTAAGTTATTGTTGTTACTACGAAAAAGTTATTTTTTTGGCCAATAAAATCTTGATTGAAAACGGGGATTAACTTAATTCGAATAAAAGACAGAAAATCCGCAGCTAATTAAAGATATAGTTTTAAAATATTAGATTACCTGCTCCCAATTTTACCCGCGGGGCTGCAGCACAAATTGCAACTTAGTTAATTAAAGAGAAATGTTCAATGGCGATTTTTAATGTCATTTTTTCCGCGTATTTTAACTCGCACGCTCCTAATCGCGATTAAAATTAACAGGCGACTTTATTATCCCTTTAAAGCGTATTAGCGTCTTTCATCTTACGGGGAACGAAGCCTGGATGAAGTAACCTCTGGAAGCGAGAGGAGACGAGATCGGAAAAGAGACAGAGATTTCTTTACAAAAGAAAGAAAGGGTATAAAAAAGATGGAGCTATTATTACGCCTCGGATATATCTACACTCAACTAATGTTACGAGTGCCTTGGAAGGAACCTATTCCCTTTGGAAAAGTGGTTTTTCTCGGGCTATTTTAATCCCTTACAAGACTGGAACTACATACTCGCCTTAATCCGTGTCATTTTTGTTACGAACACAGTTTACAATTTGTTTAAATATGTTTTTGAGGCTAAAACATCCATTTTTGGATTAAAGATATACCTATACGGTTGACCGTTTAACTTTATAATTTGATCTTCAAAAAAAAAAAAAAAAAAAAAAAAAGATTTCAAGTCTCTGTGCTAATTGAGGTGTCAAAAGTTTGAACATTACGTTATAAGTCATTTTTAGAGAATTCATCTGGGACAAAAAAATCACTCATATAAGTTCCAACAACGTTGAATCATGGATTAATTAATCCAATGTTGAATGGTTGTATCTCCCGTTATTATTCATTTATGTTGGTTACAGTGCAATTCCCTATTACACAAGATTTTTGCAAAGCGTTGAAAAGTGTCTTTATAGAGAAGAAAGAACTTCATTGCACGACAATAATTTAACAAAACGTGTGTTTGTCTCTCAATGAACTCAAATATCGCCTTCGCTTTCAGGCCATACTATGCAGCTAAAGCCAAAATTGGAAATTAGCCTCGTCAAGCGTGAAATAAATTTTCCCCAATCAATTTCGATCTTTTTTTTTCTCCTTGATTAGTTTTTCCTAATTTAAAATCTCGACAAAAACTCGTGATGGGTTCTTTCCTCCTTCCAAATTAAATTGTCAATCTATTTCGACTATGTATTTATTAGTTTCAATTTTAAAACAATACCGTAAAATACGGATATCGAAAATTTGGGAGAGGGTTACGAGAAACATTTCTTATATTCGAAATCCCTAAAAATTATGCTAATTCTTCCGCTATATTTGAATATACTTTAAATTTTGCTCGTTTGTTTTAATTAGAATTTACTGGAATAAAAATTATTCGCTGGTAAATTGGAGGCTAAACGTCTCGTTAGTGGCGGGTCGAGCGCCGGCAAAATCTCCTTGGACTTAAGTTCGAGGGTGTAATCTTATTCTCTCTCTCTCTCCTCTCTCTCTAACGCTAATTGATAATAATTGGACCAAAGCGAAGCCGAGCTCGTCCCATCCAATAAACACTTCTAACCAACCAACAACGAGCTCCATGCTTAATTGACCTAAGCCTCAATGTAGCGGCGGAGTAATACGATAAATGATGAGATGGAAGTAAAAATATACTTTTCCGATTGGTGTCAGAATCACCGGGAGTTTGCAAAAGGTCCGATTCGACGTTGCTATTAATATTTACGTGTGCCTTTATCCTAAGAGTAAAAGGCAATGCTAGCTTTATAAGGAATCGAACACTCTCTCTGACACGGACTTTATTACGTCGAGCTTCTTTCAATTAAAACTTAACGAAAAGAAAAAAGAAATGGGCCGCGGCCAATTTTGTCTTATTAAATTTCGGACAAACAACGACGGAGGCTATTGTCCAGGGAATCGAGGGAAAGGATATCTATCCTTCGCGTGGACCCGGTTCTAATTGGTCTTAGCTCCGTGAACAACGACGCTTTAGGAGATAGCCGCGCAATTAGAGGAGTCTTTATCAAATATAATTTTCTATCCGAAGGAGTCTCGACCCGACAATAGAAAAAATAAAAACGCCCTTCATTTTTTCATTCTCTTCTCCGGAGGCTAATGATTTTTATCGGAATTTCTGGCGAATTGAAGAACTCGGGACGCCAATTATGCCTCTTACCTTAATTATCCTTCTTATACGTATAAAGAAAAAGATATAAACGACAGCCGAGAGACAAATTCAAAGCCAGCGACCCTCGCTCCGTTTTATACCAACTCCTGTTAAATTAGACGCGCGACTTCTATATAAGTTTGTACTAAAAACGTATACGTGATATCCCTATAATCCTATCAAAGCTCCGTAGAAAGTATATCTTGGCGTTCAACTTTCAAGTAGGTACGAGTGATAGAGAACAAAATATCAGTTTTGCAAGAAATGTCCATTTTGGAAAGTTCTCCAAAAATCTATCGAATGATGGCGTTTTCGTTTATGTTAGCTTCGCGTAGCCGTACGCGTTACGAGTATCGTTTCTAAATCTTTCCCAATTAATAGATTTCCACTAAATGAAACCTTAAACGCTTACAAAGTGTAAAAATTTACCCACGGGATTTTGTTATTGTGCTCCAAAGGAGCAAACTAAAGGTGTATTCATAAATTAGGAAGCCCAATCTATGTTTTAATAAGTAGTTTCAAGCCTATAAAACGTTTTTGCATACAATTTTAAGGTATTCCTTGAATTATATCGTCAGAGACCTGACGATGTTTTACAACAAAGAAGAATACATGAAAAACGCAATATTACACTGTTGAAAAAATATTAAAAAATCGTACGAGTGCCTATAGATTCATTTTTAACGTTATTCGAAGTGCTCTACATCGCGCTAACTCATTTGGGAATTGTATTTTACAAATTAAAGATAATCTCGTAAATAATTAATTACTATATACGTTAAATAGATTTGATGAAAAAAACGATATGTATTTTTGAGTTTACAGCGAATACGACACTAAATTCATTTCGGAATCTCGATGAGATATTAACCCGTTTAGAGCTCGAGATGGAATACGCCAAAGATAGAAGGGCGGAGGAGTGCGGGAGAGGCTTGACGCCCTCATCTCGAGATTGCGTTCTTTGATAAAGTAAAGTGTTTTCGCCCGGCGCTCATCTATCCGCGATATACTCGGCACCCGAATATTTTAGTTTATTTTTATCTTTTAGTCTCCTTCTCTTCCCCTCCCCCACTTGTTATTTTCTCAAGAAAAAAACACGCGGAACCAATTTTCGATTTTTCCGCTCTTCCACTTGATTATATTATAACGATTTTTGATAATCACGATTTAGGCATAATTAATATAATTTCATCAAATAATTCTGATTCTTTCGTCCCCTCCACGCGTGAATATACCCTCCTGGTCCTTAAAGGGTGAATGCAACCTAAAAAAATTATTTCTTTATCGATTCATTATCGTTTAAATAGGCTTAATACACCAAAAAAAAGGTTCAAAACCAAATATTAAACTAGAAATAAATTTAAAACTTACTTTCAAAATAAGCTTAGCGGGATTCATGGAGATCCTGAATTGCCTCCGTGTAAGGTCTAGTGACCAATGAGCAAAGGCCCGTCGATCACGCTAGATTTACAATTACATTCGATTGGTCGCTAGATCTTATACGCCAGGAAATCAGATATCTCCGTGAATCCCGCTAAGCCTATTCTGATGGTAAGTGTTAAATTTATTTCTAGTTTAATATTAATCCGTAATTTTTTTCACTAGTGGATTAGGAATCGATAAAAAAATCACTTGTTAGGCTGCATTCTCCCTTTAAGCCTAGTTTTATAGCGGCAGCGGCGGCGCAAAATGGTGCAATAATTAAGGGAGATATAAAGATGGACAATGCTCAGGGTTGGTGGGGTTCTAGAACCTAAATCTAACCCGTATAGCTACGTTCACACTACAGAATATTGAAATAGATTTTAAAAGGTAAAATCAAACCGATATTTAAATAGATTGGAATCGTTTTAAGCGCCATCCATAAACAGATTTATTATAATTTCATCTAGGGCCCGGCGGTTGGATAAAAATTATCTGGGAATTTTGCGATTTATTACCCTAAATATTTTGTTAATTTTTCCGTTTCAAAATTTTATACTTTATCACACCGTTTTAACTAACGGTTAAACAGTAAAAGTATGGGATGTTTTTGGTTAACCGTTTTTCCATTGGACAAACGCTCCAAGATAGAATGAATATTATTTTCGGGAAATTTCGCTTCGAATTATTTTGAACAATACGATGGTGGCCATCAACTATTAAGACTAAAGATGAAAATATTACGTTCACGAATATTTTCAAAACTATTCGAAAGTTAGAAACAATAACTATCGTATTTTTTGATAATCGCACCGTTAACATATTTCAAAAAGTTCTTTAATTTAATAGAAAACTAGCTTACGAGGCTGGTAATTAATCACGGATAAACCTGAATAAACGGTTAATCGTGGATAATCGATTAATTTGGACTAAAATTCTTTATAAACAAAGTTTAAATGGCTATGCCTAGATGCGGTTATATTGATAGAAAGATATCCCATATTGATAGAAAGATATCCCATATTGATAGAAAGATATCCCATATTGATATATTTATCTGATTTTTTCGACGAGTTTCATTTCAAAATAATCGAAAATGGTTATTTTTTATCGCAACTGGGATACTATGCTTTTTTCATTTTTGCACCACTTTATCAAAAGATAAAATTTTATCCAAACGCCAAGCCCTAGTTTAATCTGAATCGGGTTGAAACTCATAATTCCCGAAGGCGGCAGCATGCACGAGAAGTCGGTTCCCCGTTCACATGAATGCGGCGAAACGATTTAAGTCGATTCCAAGTCCTATGCATGAACGCGGCTTTAGGCATATTGCTTAGCGTTCCACTGAAGAGGCTTATATCGTGCCCCGCCTATATAATCTCTAGGATATTACAGCTATCGAGTTATAGTGCGGTCAAAGGTGGAAAGGTGATATTAATCTTTTTTTCGTAGTCTAACTTTTCTTTATTTCGAGCTTCAATGTCGTAAATTGAGAGACCTTTAAACGGATGGTCATACTAGCGGTAATAGTTTTAAAACTTATCCAATGTTGAGCGTTAAATAACCTTTAAGATAGATCAAGATAGGGATCGTGAAAGAAAGACAGAGAAGGAAATAAATATAAAGAAATTGAGATAAATTCCTTCGATCTAAAGTGGCCGTGGTGTGCCGGAGCCAATAAACAAGTAGACGTGGTTTTACAATGACGTACGCGAGGAATCGAGGATGCACAGGTTAAAGCTAACTCACTAGGTTCTTAGGGCTGCTTCAATCGAGGGAAAGACACATAAGCTACGGTCACACTAGCATTTCTTAATCGGTTTGAAACGGTAAAATCAAAAGGATATTCAAATCGCCAGGAATCGTTTTAAACGTCATGCGTTCACGCATTATCTTTATAAATAGATTTATTGTAGCTTCATCTACCAGTATGAAACTGGTTCCCGAAGCAGTTTTGAGAAATCGAATCAAATCGATTCGAGAAAAGACGGTTTCCCGTTCACGCGACTCTATAGCGAAACGTTTTGAAACGGTTCAAATCTATTCCAAGGCCTAGTATGAACGCGGTTATTATCACTTCCATACTATAAAGCCACGTTCATACTAGGCCTTGGAATCGATTTAAACCGTTTCGCTACAGTCGTGTGAACAGGAAACCGTCTTTTCTCGAATCGATTTGATTCGATTTCTCGAAACTGCTTCGGGAAACAGTTTCATGTCGATTCGGCTTCAAGAACCGATAGAAGAAGCTACAGTATATCGATTTGTAAAGATAATGCGTGAACACACGACGCCTAAAACGATTGCTGGCGATTTGAAAATCGGTTTGATTTTACCGTTTCAAATCGATTAAGAAATGCTAGTGTGACCGTAGCCTCAGATCTGTCTGCTGTTGAAGCCGAATCGGTTTAAAACTGGTTCATTAATCAGTTTCGAGAAACCGATTAAAATCGATTCTAGGAAAGACGATTTTCAGTTCCCACGACTCCAGTGAAACACTTTCAAACGGTTTGAATCTATTTCAAGGCCTAGTGTGACCACGGCTTTTGTTGATCCGAGTTCTCGACTGTGTCTCTAACTCGCCTTCAATTCGTTCTTGTTTTCAACTAAGAGTAAATTATCCGGGACGCGATATTCGAAATAGATTCGACTTCGCTAGATCCGGTTCAATCGATGGAAACGCCAAGCAATTTACCTTAATTCGACGAACGATAAATATCGTCTAATCGCCGTATTCAATCGATCCTTATATTAGGCGACCTCTATACGATAAACTTCAACCGCTGAGATCTGTATCGGATCGTCGCGATCGAGTCGGTGGCGTGCCAAAAATACCAATCCACTATATTTTCATTTTATTTACTCAGCGTATCGAAAACCAGTCTTTCCGTCAATATCTATACGTTGAAACGTTTAATTCCGAAACTTTCTCCGATGAGTTTCAGTTTGAATCGTTTCACGTCATCCAAAAATATTTGTACCGTGTCTAATTTAAGTACCAAACAAGATGGTCGAGGCCATTTATAGCTACACCTGTTACGGTTGTGAACGCCTAAAGCCAATGGTGTTTAGTGCCATATTAAATATTCCAATATGGTAAATGCATTCCCAATCAGGGAGCTATAACTGTTTTCTACAAGTTAGTGACGTAATAATTAAAATCTAAATATCCATTAACAAGTGATTTTTTTATCGATTCCTTATCGCTTAAAAAACCAATAAAAGTTTACAAAACAAATATTAAACTAGAAATAAATTTAAAACTTAATTACCAGCGGGCTTAGCGGGATTCAATGAGATCATGAATTGCCTCCGTATAAGGGCAGTCGTTCACGCGAGGTCTCCACGAGACTTGCAATAGCATTCGATTGGTCGCTAGATCTTACCTAGAAGGATCAGACAAGGAGAGGAAAAGTAGGGCTGCGTTGAGTTAGAGAGAGAAAAGCCACTCGGGTGGAAAGGGGGATAGGAAATTCTCGAGGTAAACTGTTGTCACGTGGTCACTAGCGTCGTTGGCTACTACGAAGCTGATAAAGGATCCGTTTTACCCACGTGACAACATTTTACCACGAAACATCTCTATCCCCGTTCTCCCAGAGTGGGAGTTTAGGCCGACGCAGTAGGAACTGCGCCGTCCCCACTTTTCCTCTCCTTGTCTGATCCTTCTTGATCTTACACGCGAGGAAATCAGGATCTCCATGAATCCCGCTAAGCCTATTTTCCTGGTAAGTTTTAAATTTATTTCTAGTTTAATATTGGTTCGTAAATTGTTTAGGCCTATTTAAACAATAAGGAATCGATAAAAAAATCACTTGTTGTTAGGTTGCATTCTTCCTTTAAGACGCCCGAGCAAATAGAAACGAAGCGTGTACGACGAACGATATCTCTTTGTTACCTTTAGTTTTTCGTGATTTGGGTACATATCTCAGAACGCTAACTATATAGGTACGAACTAAAAACTGCCTTTGATTGGTTGACTAGGATATTACGCGTATAAACTTGGTCTAAGGTATATATAATCTCGAGACTGTCGGGAATAGAGAACTTGGGGGGCTTTTTTGAGCCTATATATACAGAGTGGGGAAGCTATAGTTCCGGGTTTGCAGCTCGGATGGGTTCAATATATTCGTAAAAAGGGAAAACTTCTCTCCATCTAAATGGAAATGCGATTCGAGTATATGTACAGCAGGGCGGCGGATTTAAAGCTTCTCGACACTCATGGCGCTTATACCCTGCACGATGCACCAAACAAACTCGAGACAAATATACTCTAAGAGAGTCGCGCAGCCTAATACCATCGACTTTTCGGCAACCCCAACTATTCCGAATTTTAATTGGGCTATTTTAAAAAAATATAGCGTCCCGCGCTTCAAAGTTAGAAATCTTATCAGTCCTGCTCGATTGAAAACAGCGATTTACAATTCAAGGCAAAAGAAGAGGCGAGAAAGCACTTAGTCGCCAATATCTACAATTCAGGCAAATATACAAATGGCATGAAAATTTGGCCATTCCCATTTTCTGGAAAATGAAATTTCTCTGTAAATAAAATGGGGAAAAACGCTAATTTGAAATCCTCTTTACGAGAAACTGTTGATGAATTTTCAATGCTGGTTTGGACGTAAATTGCTTAGCAGTGTATCACCATTTAAAATGGCGTATCAATCGGCTTAAAGGTGTTTCTCGCTTTCGCGTTACTTTTAGCCGTGACTGTATATTTTACTGTGGAGATATTAAACTATATAGCTATTGGAGCGGTGCGCCATTTTCGACGATATTCGGATTTGTATTCTTCCACTTTGTTATATAACTACAGCAGAAGAGACTCGCGGCTGGCTATCTCGGTTGGCCAGTCGCCTCGTCACCATACCCTGCTATATGCCTAAATAGTTTCGCCCTGGAAACGCCAACTCCATCCGCGGAAAAAACGTGATCCGCAATTCCCACCACTGACACACTATCATCAACAAGATGGTCTAATACCAAATATCTTTGCAATATACTAAGCGATGACGATATTTATTTATTGAAATTTAAAGCGCTTGGTTAGTTAATATCAAAATCAGAATATTATACGACTATTGGTGGTTAGGGGTGTTTCAATAATGGAATATTGGCTTGGAAGCGACACAATATAACCTATATATTAATCATAGCGAAACTGAAATTAAATCTAACCGGTCACTATTTTATTTTAAAAAGAAGGCTTTTGGATTATTTGTTGTTTCGTATATTATTCAAAACTTCACACCTTCGCGGTTGACAAGGCAAAGAAGTTTCAAAATAAAAACCCCAAAATTATGTTAATTACATTTTTTCGCGATTGATGACATGGATACTTACTAGTGGCGGCGCCAGTGGTAGGGAATTTCACAGGTGGTAAATATCAAAGGGGCCCCAAAATCCACTCAAAGGGGTTAGAAAACGAAAGAAAGGGGCTTCCAAATCCTCTCAAAATATCCTCTACAAAGTGTAGCGCTTTTGCTACTACTAACGGCCTAACTAAGCCAAGCGTTGACATTAGCTACTACAACTACTACGATTAAACGAAATTTAAGGATGAATAATAATTAGGGACAAGTTATTGCCATACCAAGAGTCATATTTTAATAATAACCAATCTAAACAAAACATACGTCACTATTGACATTATACTATTAACAAAACTACTAATCATTGATAATAATAATTGTCGATACTACTATAATTATCGATACTACTATAATTAATCAATACTACTAAACGACAAAACTAATTAAAAACACTACTACTAAATTACATTACCCCCAAAATAATAACATGCGGCGCGTAATACTTGACCAATGCCAGATTAAATAACTACTAAATTCTACTATCGACTACTATATACAATATACTATAAACACTCGTTTCAATGTACTCATCACTTATCGTTGGTCTCGAGACTTTGAAGAAGAAGAACGTAGAAATGAGGAAGGTGTCCATTGTGTTGTAGAAGAGAAGTTTAAGGCTGAGACGATGATGTGCGAGGCTTCTACGAAAACGTCGGCTATAGACGTGCGGTGACGACCGGCGAAAAGTCCGGAACGGAGACTTCAGTATCCCCTGGATATATTTCGGTCATAGTTTGCGGCCAGCGCGGAGACTATTTACCAAAGTGGCTTCCAGAAAGATGAAGTGTCATCTCGGCTCCTTCTATGGCTTCGCTCGTCTGCTTTAAGGTGGTTCTAGGTTAAGATCTGGATCCGGAATTGATAATTTACAATCGTGTGTCCGAGTTTTTAAACCCTTCGGTCACGTGGCTTCCAACATCGGTCTTGGCTTCGAACACCAATCAGAAACCGATGCTTCGGGTTTTTAATATTTCGCCTCGCCTTGGTGAAAAACCGATGACGTTGGGGTTTTCTTATTTTAACCCTTCTTCATTCAAGTTTAGGCGGACGCGCACTTTCACACGGCAGCGTAATTACTATTTATACTATCTATTCAATCTACTATATATTTTGGCATTTGGTCAGTAAGCTCTGGCAATGGTTAGAGTCATGCGGAACATGCATACTATGATATAATGTACCCATACAAAAACAGCAAATAAAGCGAATAGGCTTTATCCTTACAAAACAAAATACATCTATGACATTTGATAAATTCATGAATGCCCCTAAGAGGGGGAAATACGACTGCCGGTATGGCTTGGGTTTTTTGTAAAAGAAAAAAGAGGGTCGCGAGCGGCGAGTTCGTCTTTGTTCGGACCGCTTGGAAAGGGATGGGGATTACTATTGGCAACGCTATTCAACTGACCGATTTTAAGGAACTAGGTAAAAACCCCTGGACGCCCATTACTACAAAAAGGGATAGTTAAGATTTTCTATAGGCTTAACAAAAATAGGCGACCTCGAGTCTACAAATAGATCTTGGGTTTTTAGCAGAAGCAATTATATATAAAATATAATTTAAATAATGTCGTAACGAAAAGGTTCGTTACACTCCCCACTTCTTAGAGCCGAACGACCTCGAAAGGCAAAAACAAAAATTACACTAACAAAAAGATTTACACTGTCAAAAAAATTTATATATATATATATATATATATATACACAAACACTAAAAGAATGGCTTCGGGTAAACTATGCTACGACGATATATACAATAACCGGGAGTGTACCTTTCCCAGACTGCAAATCGTACGAAATTAAATTTCTTCTCACACAGAGTCCTTTAACGCCGTAAGTTTATTTGCGAGAACGCAAATTCATGTGGAAACTATTGTCGGCTGGAGGACGAACAATATTGGGTTTCGCTTTTGGTTTGGGTATTTGGGGCTCCTCATTAGCTTGGTCACGCTCGGTATAGAGCTTAAGTTCCCTTAAGTTGAATGTCCCCTTCAACTCCTGGCTACTATTCTTTGGGCGTAGTTTGTATGTGTAGGGAGACAATTTTGATGCTATTACGAAGGGACCTTCCCATGTTGGTGCTAACTTCGCGGAAAACCTGTCACCTGCCGACGATTGGAAGTGGGTTTTTTTCAAAACTATATCTCCCTCTATAAATTCAAACTCTCGCTTCTTTTTATCATAAAGGGCCGCGTTCTTTTTCTGGGATTCTACTAAATTTCCCTGGGCTCTCTTTATGGCGCTACTAATTAATTTCGCTCTGCTAAGCGGGCCTATCTGCTCGCAGGCGTTTGATAATTGGTTATTGTTCACGTTCATTATGGGCGCTTCTCGAATCTCTCTACCAAAATTTAAAAATGCGGGTGAAAACCCTGTGGATTCGTTTTTAGAACTGCGCAACGCCATAACGAACTGCTGTAAACCTTCATCCCAATATTGGTGACTCTCTTTGACGTAACACTTTATCATCATGCCTATGTTCTTATTAGCTCGCTCAGTTTGATTACTCTGAGGGCTGTAGAACGAAGTGAAGCGCTGTTTAATGTTAAACAGGTTACAAACTTCTTTCATGAGATTTGAAACGAATTGTGGACCATTATCACTAACAATTCTTTTTGGTACGCCAAATCGAGAAAACACTTGGTTCACCAATATGGTTGCTATATTTTTAGTGGTCGCTTTCTTCAATGGGAAAGCTTCTACCCACTTTGTCGAATAATCGATTGCTACTAAAATATGGGTGTTCCCCTTTTTACTTCTGGGGTATTCTCCCTTCAAATCTATTCCGATTACTTCCCAAGGCTGAGAAGGTTCTGCAGATTTCATAAATCCGGCCTGTTTAACGGGCGGGGATTTATGTTTCTGGCAAACTAAACATGACTTGACGTATCTATAAACGTCTTTAGTCATACCTTCCCAGGTGTAATATTTTCTAATTCTCTCTAACGTTTTACTATTTCCCTGATGACCGGACGATGGAAGATCATGACAGGCGGACATTACTATTTTGACTAGGTTTTTGGGAACTACTATTAAATACGAGTCTATCCTTTGACTTTCGGCACTATCACCTTTGTCTTTAGGGTTGCTACTACTATTTCTACTATCGCTACTACTATTGCTACTACTATGACCAACTCCTACTTGACCTACTATAAGAACGTTTCTATAAACAATTCCGTCAATTAATTTGCAGGAGGGTGCTACTCGTTTTACCCAGTTTCCTATACTGTCATTAGCGCCTAATGAACCTTCCTCCAGAAAAGTCAAAAGTCTACTAATTTTAGTGTCCAAGCGCTGTTGTTCTACTATTAATTCGCTATCTAATATTATAGCTTCCGGATCACCGGTTTCTAATTCTACTAAACCTATAACGGGATCTTCCGTTTCTAACGCTTCCGGGATACGGGAGAGGGCGTCCGCGACTACGTTATCCTTACCGGGAATGTAAACAATTTTAAAATTGAAAGCCTGGAGCCTAGTACTCCATCTTGTGAATTTTCCGGTTGGATCTTTCGCGTTTTTCAACCATTCTAGAGATTTGTGGTCTGTTATAACCTCAAAAGGACCCCCCTCCAGGTAAACCCTAAATTTTTCTATAGCCCATACAATAGCCAAGCATTCTCTTTCGGTGACTGACAGTTTTCTTTCTGCCTTGGCCAAAGTTTTGCTAGCGTATTGCACTACTCTAGTCTTGCCCTGATGAGACTGGGTTAGTACCGCGCCCATACCGACACCACTGGCATCAGTGTGAAGGGTGAACGGTATTTTGAAGTCAGGCGACGCTATAATGGGGGCGGTACACAATCTATTCTTTAATGCATCGAAAGCATCTTGTTCTTCCGATCCCCACTGCCAACTAACATTGTCATGAGTCAAATGATATAATGGGTTTGCTATTTCGGCGAATTTTGGTATAAAACGTCTATAGAAGCCAGCCATCCCTAAGAATCTTCTAAGTTGACGAACTGTGCGAGGATTGGGATATTCCTTAATTGATTGCACTTTTTCCGGGTCTACTTCTATACCTTGACTAGAAACAAGGTGTCCCAATATATGTGCTTTTTGTCTACAGAACTGTGTTTTAGACGATTTAATTGTTAGACCATCATTTTTCAATATCGTTAGGACCTTTTCTAAACTATCGAGGTGTTCTTCAAATGTGTCAGAGACTATGTATAGATCATCAAAATAATCAAATACACCTTCTCTTGCTAATCCACAGAATAAATTATTGACGAGTCTTTGGAATACCGCCGGAGCATTTGTTAGACCAAACATTAAAACTTTGGGTCTATAAATCCCACTATGAGTTACGAAAGCGCAAGTATCTCGACTGCCCTCGTGTAACGGTATCTGCCAAAACCCTGCCCTCATGTCCATAACTGTAATATAATTTGGCGCTTTTACGGATTCTAATATATCCTCAATTCTTGGCAAGGGGTACGAATCCCTGCGAGTTACGTTATTAAGTTTCCTATAATCTATCACTAGGCGGTGTTTTCCGTCAGGTTTACCTACTACTAATGTGGGAGCTGACCATGGACTATTACATGGTTCAATTAAATTCAAGTCTAACATTTCTTGAATTAACCCATCTATAATCTCCTTTTTGTGGGGAGAAAATCTATATGGGGGACACGCTATAGGCATACTATCGCCCGCGTCTATGTAAAACTCCGCAGATTTGGTTAAACCGGGGTTGACTGAAAACACACTTTTAAATTTGAAAACGAGAGCCTTTAATTTCTCACGTTTTTCACTATCTATAGGAGCTTCTTCTAATGCCTTTTCTATAGCTTCTTTATCAAAATCCTCGTCCTCGAATAAATTACATTCGTCTAAATCGAAGTTACTACCACTATTATAAAATTCGTAAAAGACGGAAGGATTATTTTCCCAACTATAACTTAACTGACCGTAGCTAACTGTCATACCGGAAGTCCTTAAAAAGTCCAACCCCAAAATACAAGAGTAGGCTAGGTCGTCAAGAACGATCGCTTCATGTGTCAAAAGTTTTCCTGGAAATTCTAACGGGGTTTTAATTGATTCACTAACACTAATTAAATTTTGATTCACTACTCTAAGTTTAATATTAATGGGAGAAATTTTAAATCCTAATTGTTCTAAACTACTACTAAGGGTTCTATCAATTAAGGTTACGGAGCTTCCCGAATCTACTAAAGCTATTGCGGGAATTCCCGCCACCCTAATTTCCACCAGACATTTCTTTTTATCACTATCTTTTGACACGTGCAGACAATCTACTGAGAAGGGGCTATTCTCGAGTTCTACTACTTGGCTTTTGGGGGGGCACCCTCCCCTTTGGGTCCTCCCCAGTTTCCTTTTCCCGCTCCCGCTTTCGGACAATACCTTTGTACGTGCCCCCTTTCTTTACAAATAGAACACGTTACAATCGGGCAGTCGGGTGTCTTGTGCCCTTCCTTTTGGCAATGAAAACACTTGATGACGTAGCCACTGTTACTACTATAACCATACGATGGCTTTGGACGCTGGTAAGAGTCGCCGTTTCGGGGTGGTCTACTATGGCCGTTTGTGGGGTTTCTATATTCCCCTTTCCCGCTACTATCTCGGGCTTGGCTTCCCCCTATCCCTTTAGAGAGTTCTACGCGCACCGCGGCTTCCAAAAGCTCGCTAACGTTCTTAAACGAAGCGGTCGCCAAATAAGGTTTAATTCCTTGGGACATATTTCTAAAAATATAATCTACTTGAAGGGAGAGGGGCAATGGGATTTCCATTTGCAACAATAGTTCACGCATGCTATTTACGTATTCTCGAACTCCCTCATTATGCCCTTGCCTCCGATTAATTATTCGCTCACTCAAAACCGCGTCATTTACGTGGAAAGCGAATTCTTTTTTAATCAATCTTTGTAACTCTGCAAACTCTATAGGTTTCGTTTCCAAAGATTGCCACCATTCTAACGCAGGTCCTAAAAACATCTGCGGTACCCATGATTGAATAAAAAGGTCATCTGGCATAGCTAAAGTTTCCCTAATTTGCCGAATTTTAACTAAGAAATCTTTCGTACTTATTTCCGAAGGTTTCCCTGTAAAAGTGGGCAAATTAATTTTGGGCATCCTATATTGATGCGTGCTAGATCCTACTATTGACGAATGGGTGCTATGTGACGACGGGCTACTAATTAAATTATTACCTACACTATTCGTTTGAACTACTATGGGAATGATTGGGCTAGGTGGGGGTTGACTATTTGCCCCCGAAGCTTGAGTGCTACTAGGAAGTGAGGTTACTAAATTTTGAGTTTGTAAAATTTGAATTAATTGCGTTTGCATATCTAATAATTGCTTTTGCATTGCCGCTAAATCTACTGAAGAAATTAACTGCATACCGGGTGGTATGGCGTTAATTGTTGGCATGGTGTTAATTACAGAAGTGGTCGAGGTTGAAGTACCCAAATTGATTAAACTACTACTACTAGATGTCGTTACTATTGGAATAATGGGCGCGCTAGTAGTTACTACTATATTACTAGCTCCCACTCCGGCTAAAGGAATTCCATTAGCGTCCATTTTCCTACTATCTCTGCCCTGAACCCTTTTTGCTCTAGCTATAGCTTGGGTTTCTTTTAATGATTTAAAACAATCAAGGCAACTTGAAAATGTTCCTAATTGGGGTTTACAATTTGAGTGATCAACCTGACTGTTCATAAGTTAAACTACAAAATAACTCATATTACCTACTATTTCCAATATATTTAAAAATATTATCATCCTAATTAACTAATTTAATTACGGTTCTAAATGCTTCCTTACTAGTTAAACTAGCATATGAAAACATCCCGGCGGGGCCCCCAAAATGTAGCGCTTTTGCTACTACTAACGGCCTAACTAAGCCAAGCGTTGACATTAGCTACTACAACTACTACGATTAAACGAAATTTAAGGATGAATAATAATTAGGGACAAGTTATTGCCATACCAAGAGTCATATTTTAATAATAACCAATCTAAACAAAACATACGTCACTATTGACATTATACTATTAACAAAACTACTAATCATTGATAATAATAATTGTCGATACTACTATAATTATCGATACTACTATAATTAATCAATACTACTAAACGACAAAACTAATTAAAAACACTACTACTAAATTACATTACCCCCAAAATAATAACATGCGGCGCGTAATACTTGACCAATGCCAGATTAAATAACTACTAAATTCTACTATCGACTACTATATACAATATACTATAAACACTCGTTTCAATGTACTCATCACTTATCGTTGGTCTCGAGACTTTGAAGAAGAAGAACGTAGAAATGAGGAAGGTGTCCATTGTGTTGTAGAAGAGAAGTTTAAGGCTGAGACGATGATGTGCGAGGCTTCTACGAAAACGTCGGCTATAGACGTGCGGTGACGACCGGCGAAAAGTCCGGAACGGAGACTTCAGTATCCCCTGGATATATTTCGGTCATAGTTTGCGGCCAGCGCGGAGACTATTTACCAAAGTGGCTTCCAGAAAGATGAAGTGTCATCTCGGCTCCTTCTATGGCTTCGCTCGTCTGCTTTAAGGTGGTTCTAGGTTAAGATCTGGATCCGGAATTGATAATTTACAATCGTGTGTCCGAGTTTTTAAACCCTTCGGTCACGTGGCTTCCAACATCGGTCTTGGCTTCGAACACCAATCAGAAACCGATGCTTCGGGTTTTTAATATTTCGCCTCGCCTTGGTGAAAAACCGATGACGTTGGGGTTTTCTTATTTTAACCCTTCTTCATTCAAGTTTAGGCGGACGCGCACTTTCACACGGCAGCGTAATTACTATTTATACTATCTATTCAATCTACTATATATTTTGGCATTTGGTCAGTAAGCTCTGGCAATGGTTAGAGTCATGCGGAACATGCATACTATGATATAATGTACCCATACAAAAACAGCAAATAAAGCGAATAGGCTTTATCCTTACAAAACAAAATACATCTATGACATTTGATAAATTCATGAATGCCCCTAAGAGGGGGAAATACGACTGCCGGTATGGCTTGGGTTTTTTGTAAAAGAAAAAAGAGGGTCGCGAGCGGCGAGTTCGTCTTTGTTCGGACCGCTTGGAAAGGGATGGGGATTACTATTGGCAACGCTATTCAACTGACCGATTTTAAGGAACTAGGTAAAAACCCCTGGACGCCCATTACTACAAAAAGGGATAGTTAAGATTTTCTATAGGCTTAACAAAAATAGGCGACCTCGAGTCTACAAATAGATCTTGGGTTTTTAGCAGAAGCAATTATATATAAAATATAATTTAAATAATGTCGTAACGAAAAGGTTCGTTACAAAAGGGGCTTCCAAATCCTCTACAAAGGGGCTTCCAAATCATCTCAAAAGGGGGCCTCTAATTACTGTCGAGCAAAAGACGAAAATGGGGACCTCTAAAAGTTATCAGCTAAAGTGTGAAAAATCCTGAGTCCAGCTCACCAAAAGTCTCGTGTTAAGTATCACAATTGGGATATTATATCTTCGGTTTAATTATAAAATAGATACCGTAAAGTAGAGGAAGAAAGTTTGAAGGAACCCCACAAATTATTTCATATTATACTCAATTCCCAACCATGGGTATTAATTCTTTTGATTTCAATATCATAAATATTAAATAGCCACGAACTAATAGCCCCCCCCCCCCTAAAAGGAAAAAAAACTTACCATTTTGAAGGTCTATGATGAATGCTGTTTAAGTTTATAATATCCATCCAATATAACGCGTTGGTCAGGAAAGTTCACACTTCGCACGATTCGGAAAAATTACACGCACAGAAGGTACTAGAGATCGCTGGTAACCTTTGCGCTACTTTCAAATCAGTGTAGGGGTTGAATGTTTCTTACGCGAATGGTCTTGGAGCGTTTAATCTTGCTCCATCAGCGTGGCTGACTCGCGAGCTCTTTCACGTAGATGCTGAATGACTCGAGATTATTTCATCGTTCGTTTACCTGGAAAATATTTAAAATAATTAAAGCGTTTTTAAACTATTTGAAAATTAAAACGAGGTGCCAAATCCAATATCATATTTTGTAAAACATAAAATAACGCTATATTTCTGGTAATTAGGAATACAAACAATTGTTTCCCTCAGGTAAAAAGTTTCACCCTCCCTTTTGAGATTAGCGTTAGTGTAATAATAGGTCTAGATAACCTATTAATCCGCTTTGAGGTCCCGTAAGCTAAGACACATTAAAAACAGGAAAGTGTATCGAAATATACTCGTTACGCGCGCCGACGAATTCAGTGAGATTCTATTTTGAATTCGAAGTTTAATTGTCTATAGTATTCACATTAGGTCTAGGTGAAAATGCTAGTCTTTCTCTAAAACAGCACACTCGGCAATTGTTTTTGGGATTATTTATAAGAATTACATTAACAAATATTAAAAACTACCTTTTAGACTACTGAACACGCGATCCTCTTCAAAATAAAGCATTCAGTATGCTATAGACTTTTTGCCGCGCCTTATGAAGGGGGCTGCCATTTTGCCCGTTCCCCTTAGTTCGCCCACCAATCCGCCATTTTGGTAACCCAGAAACGAGTAGGCAGAGCCACTACTACCTCGTTTCTGGGTGACCAAAATGGCGGATTGGGGGTCGAAACTAAGGGGAACGGGAAAATGGCAGCCCCCTTCATAAGGCGCGGCAAAAAGTCTATTAAGCCAAAGTGTAAGAGTCTCCCGAAATGCACTCAAATGGGTCTCCAAATCCTGTCAAAAGGGGTCTCTAATAATCTAATTATTGCCGACCAGCTAAAATTTCAGTTACGACCTAAATGGGTCCTCTAAACATTATCAGCCTACTTGTGAAAAAATGCTGGCACCACCACTGAAATTGATGGACATGCTTCACGAAGTTTGACACAGTGGAAGGCTAGCGGCAATCCTTTCACTGTATTAACTCCGTGAAGCATGCCGATCAATGGCCACTGATCCTTCCGTGTAAGCACGTGCCAGAAATAGCGAAAATGAACTAGTGAAATAGTAGTAATATTAAATAATAAAACTTCACTTTGTATCAGCCTTGAAAGGGGTAAAAATATCCATTGAAACGGGATCTTTTTAACGGTTTTTGTTTACTTGCAAGGTGGGGAAAAATAATGATAATCCTATACTTTGTCCCAGCCTTTTTTTTTTTTGTAATTTTAACTGTTCTTTTTGTTGATTTTAAGGTTATTTTATGATACGAAATATTCCATTTTGATCGGGTGAGAGTATATAAATGATAATTTAATTTTTCTATAGGATAGAATGAAGGGCAAAACGGGTTTTTGTTTTGTCAAATGAGCGGCGAATAATTGGGAAAAACCCCTACGTAATGATACTACCTCTCTCGAAACCAAAATGAATGGCACCCGAGCTATAAGGCTATATTACGCGCTAATACATTGGCGCGTCGATTATAATAGTGATACGCTGAGATTCGCTGCCACCCATGTAGAATCCGAGCAAAAACCCCAACAATAATACCAATTTTTCAATCCCTTTTTCGTATAGGCGTAATACGTAATCTAGGTGGTCGCCGCGTGAAGACGACACCGAGATAGAGAGAGAGCAAGAGCCTGACCACCCCGGCAGCGGAGGAAAGGTTTAAATTTTTAAAACATAAAATTTAAATGAAGCGGCCGGGCCACCCATCGAGAAAATTATAAAATATATACCCACTCATTAAGAGTAAAAAATAAAGTTTTAAAAGAAACGTCCTTTACGTATTTTAATTAAATATAATTAATTTAACGAGGTTTCATTACTAAATTAATTATAGATCCAGCGAAATAACTGATAGGACGATCACCACGTTCAGCGAAGAGTACCGAAACGATCGGTATGCTACCGCTTAAGATATTTTCAACGGAGGTTAGCTCTATTACTATTAACAATGGCTATCTTAATAAAGATAAAAGATGTATAGCCAATACTGGCGGTTATAAGCGTCCTCTAAAGGCGAGCAAAATATGGAACCAACAAATTTACGCGCGAGTCTGCTTATTCTCTATCTATAGATAGGATAGTTGTCCATTGTTAACAGATAATGAACGTTAATTAACTTAGTCAATAAACCTTTTGGAGAATTTTTTTGTAAAATTTGGAACTACTTTTGTTCCCATATAAGGTTAAAGGGAAACTTAAAGGCCTAGGATTTCTTCTGCCTGTCACCTGCCTATTTCACTGGAAGTGGGCTCACCCTCTGAGATTCGCCTTCAGTAGCATGGCAAGAGAAAGCCTGGAGTATGTTTCCAGGGTGACAGGCAGAAGTAATTCTAGGCCTTTAAAGCTAAAAATGGAACAGCTATTGAATTTATTTTTATGCCCCAAACGTTTCAAGAATTGGGGCATCAAACGCCGGCCTATTCTTTAATACAAGCTCAAATAATGATTGGCCCCAATTTATAATTACTTTTATTCAAACTAAACTAATCTTTAGAAATTAATTTAAACACCAAAAACATTTGTCTAATAATTGTTTGAAAATTCTAGAATACGTATTTTGTTATGTCGATTCCGAAAATAAATTAAAAAGCTGTTCCATTTTTAGCTCCAAGTTTCCTTTCAAGCTGGCTTCGCCTTTCGATATTACATCAACTCCTCCTGAAACCAAGATCCATCTCGAAATATGTAATAGCCAGTTTGTGGTTTACATCGCTTATAAGACGAAGCTACGAACGATTTGGTTCCTTATTTTCTA
Organism: Odiellus spinosus; assembly: GCA_963920705.1. NCBI lineage: Eukaryota > Metazoa > Arthropoda > Arachnida > Opiliones > Phalangiidae > Odiellus > Odiellus spinosus. The sequence goes on from OY987234.1 coordinate 7,382,209, forward strand.
TAGAAGAGGCTAAATACTTTCGCCTCCACCTAGTACTGCGATTGAGTAGATATTATTAGGCGATTGACTCGAGACTCCGGCGACTACTACGGTGGTCGAAAAATACCCATTTTGTCGAAAATAAAAATAAAAAATCCCCGAAACTAAAAGATAGGCGGTCTGGTCTGGAGGCGGCTAATAAGAAGAAATTGTAAGAATTTAGGGGAAATATTCGCCCATTTTGAGTGACGTAGCCGCACTCTCGCGCGAGTTCCTTCAAATATGATCGAAAATCAAAAATCCTCCCACCATCTCCCGATTCAACTCCACTCAAAATCGCTTTCCTTACATCCAATCTTCCGAAGTTAAAAAATCTTATTCGATATCTTTTAGAGATAAACCGTAACTTAGCTCAACGCCTATAGTGAAAACTTGGAGATAATCCGCAACTGTAACGTCGTTCTAGACGGTATATAATAGCGAGGGGAAGGTGGTCCTCGCGTCAGAGGTTAATATTTGGGTGTTGATACTCTAAAACGGGTCATACTCTGCCAAAAAATTCGACCTTTTCCAAAAATTCATTCGCCGTCAGCGGAGGGAAGAGAAAGAATTGGAACGCGGGTGGTCCGTAGTACTTTCTACAAAACGCTCGGCTTGAAACAAAATACCAAAGACGAGAAACCAGTTTAGCTTTGCTTGGAACTGGGCTCCAAAAAAGCCAACTCCCGCGCCCGCCTAAATAGAAAACGATCTTCAACTGGAATCACATATTTTGGCAGTTAGAACTTTGCCCGGTTTTAATTTTAAGCTAAGCTTCCAATAATCTGTTTCTCTTATTCGATTTATAAAAAGAGCGGCTTCGCTCATTGAAACACATCCTGAATACGCCTATAAGATACGTCACTTTAAATACGAAACTATCAGAATAAACAAATCGTACACATTAGGGATAAGCGCTGCCAATTCCCGTGTATTTTGTTTAAATCTGCTATAGCTTTGGCAATTGCGCCAACTCCTCTCGTACAGAGTTATCGAGAGAGAGTTATCCTGTTTATTTAATTATTACGATATTTTAAGCCAAACATCGATTTTCAATTAAAATTTATCACCGGTTCGAAAAACCAATATCAGTTAATCAAGTTACGACCTTTTTCTAATGTAATTCTATACGAAAGAGTAAAATCGGAGTTATGTTGTTTTCGCGCGAAGTTAATGCCTGAAAAAACCCGCGAAATTGGCAATTGTTGCGCCATCTACCAGCAATATTTCAAACCTCTTCTAAAATTTTCATCGATTGATTTTTTGCGGAGCTTGTAACGCCATCTATTAAGGCTATCTCGAGTTATTATGACCGTTGTAGATAACTAGTCAATAAATAAAACTACTATGAAGGAAAATATAATTGCCTTCATTATAAATAGCTGGCTAGTTTGAAGATTCTAATCGCAATTACTACAAAATTACTAATACACGATTAGACTCTATCCAGGGGAAATAAAAAGAGAGTTATCTGAAAGCCGAAAGTTCAACACTATTTAAATCGCTCATTATTGGCTAAAGCTCAATTTCGCTCCTTGTTTAATAAAGTATCCATCGAGGGGACCTACATCATCCCTCGTCAAATTACAGCAGGCTATATCCTAGGCGCCTTAGCTGCACCTTTATAATTTCGAATTTTCATGGAAGAGTGGGATTGGGGAGTCTGCTCTCTCCTCTAGCGAGAAGTCAGGAGTGTTACACCATAGAGACTTTTAATATAGGGAGTGGAAAGTTGAGGCGAAGATGTAGCTCAAAACAACCGTTGTAAAAGGCCGGGTCGATTTCCGGTATAGCTTTCCTCTAACGCGGGGTGATGTCATGTGACCGGAAGTTGGCCCGGCCAGTTATTAGCATTGGCAAAGGTTGCTTGGGGAGCTACATCTCGTTTTGAATTGCCAAAGGCAGGAGTTTCTACTCCCTATATTAAAAGTCTCTATGGTTACACGTAGCATGCGCGAAAAAGGATGCCCATTAGAAAATATAGTAACAGCCAAGGGGAGGAAAAATGGGGAATTGGAGGCAGACGCTGAGTTTGAAGGACACTTTATGACGTGTGGCCGCTGTTCCATCGCCCCTTAATATTCCTTGGTTCCCACATTTCTCTTCATCACGTCCCACACTTCTCTACCCACCCCTACCCAATTTGGAATAGGCTCATCCAATAGGCGATTAAATAAATTCTGACTTCGTCCTAACCTTGGAAAATGGCAACATCTTCCATAGAAACGGGTTCTATTTACGGCTCTTTTTGTTAGTTTCAAGGTTGGCAAAAGTGTAGAAAATCCTATACTTTGAACCAACCCTTGAAAAAAATGGGACACCTTCAATACAAACGGTGCTTTTTATCGGCTCTTTTATCCATTTCCAAGGTTATAGAATAAAACCGTCTATTTTTCTAATACCTTTTCCTCTCCCCTACCCGTAACGGCTCTACTTCCACTATGGGAGGGTTGGGGGCTAGGAAAAAGAGGGGGTCAGAATAATAACAAACATTATACTGAGGACGGACACTAACTGAGAATTCTTGATTTCGTCGGAGATTTCAGGATTTCGCGATTTCGCAAAGATTTCGGGATTTCGTCGGAGATTTCGAAATTTCGCGATTTCTTCAAAGATCTCGTGATTTCTTCAAAGATTTCAGGATTTTGTATGAAAGATTTCGCGAGAAGCGTACGGGATTTCGTGTAAATGTCGGACCCCTCGATTTCGCTACTTGTTTAATAAAGTGTCCATTCATTTCCAAACTTCTAACAATGATTCACCCTAGTCAGTAATCATCGGTAAACATGTACAACGCGGATAACACTAGTAATTATACATTGCCATGTCTTATTACTTAGTACAAGAATCTGCGATATTAATTTATAACGGGGGTTGACAATCCACCCTTTTCATAATCATCTACTTAATTACATATACACGAAGCCGTACGGTCAGAAGTAGTTATCTTCTAATACAGTACTCTGCAACTTTATCAAACCATTCCCAAAAGTTCGGAAATATATGTCAGTATAACCACCATTTCCTGGTTTCTTCCCTGTCTAAAAAAACGAATCCCTTCCTGCCCAAAGTGTTAGGTAAAACTTCTATTCACCCCTCCCGTTAGGCCTAAAACAATGAAAATTAAATTTGAGTAAAAACACACTTACCCTAATTTTTAAGACGTTCAATTGTTGATTCATGCCGATCCACTCGTTGAGCACACTTTTAACACAAGTTTCACACTATTAATCCATTTTGGACTAATTTTTATAGTAATTAAAAACTCATCTAATGAAATGTCAACCAGACTCCGTCTTGACAAAACCAAACTGGGGAAGAAGGCGGCAGGAGCAAAGCAGAGACGTTGGGTCGGTTTGTGTGAGGAGTCAGGAGCGGCCGTTGAAACGGTGTTTTACGCGCCAAAAATGTCACGAGTGACGAAATGACGAATAGAAAATATTTAAACGCGCTAATGCTCGCCTTTGAAAATGTGGCGCAGAAAATTTGTACAGTCAAATGCTGGGGAAAACCAACGCCTCCTATATATAGGGAAAACTTATATTGTGCATAGAGGTTAATAATTGTGGATCTATATATTATTATTATTAATAACTTCTCAATCTTAATTCTCTGTGATCCAGGGATGTAAAAAAAGCACAAGTCGCTGGGCATTGCCCGATAAATCTTCTAAATGCCCTATAACTTATAAATACAGGAAATCTAGCAATGTCTGAGAATTTTTTTTAAATTGTGGTGGTGTAGTGGTCTCAGGGGCCCGTAGCCAGTACCTCTTTGGGACTGTGCATTCCTTTAGAATTTGAGTCCTTGAGAGTGCACCACGTAGACTCCCTTTTTAGTACAATCAACTCCATTAAGTAGGGGAGGGGTGAGGGGACCTTAGTAATTCGATTGAGCAGACATTGTTTACATTTTAAGGACCCACTACTACACTATTGGTTGGAATAATTTTATTCAACATATACAGACATATTTCTAAATAATCGTAGGCCACCCAAACAATGGTTTTTAGCTTCTTGCGCCCCGCCTTTATCGCAATGGCCGACATTTTTCTTTGATTGAGCAGACAATGTTTACATTTTTAGAGCACGCTATTGGCTAAAAGCATTTTGAAAAAAAAAAAAAAAAAAAAAGACATTTACCCGGGGGGGGGGGGGGAGACTTTTCAGAGCCATATCTGTAGGTGTAATTGTATTAATTATAAATTTATTAGAATCTAGTAAAAATGTAATTTAATTTACAAGACGTTTATAATTTAGTTACTAAAATGTCGTTTAAGTAATTCAAAATTATTCTATAGATTGAAGAAAATATTTTGTCAGTCTAAGATAATGAGCAGGCGTAAGCTTCTAGCTTTATTGATTTCTCCTATTTAATATCGTTGAAATATCCATAGTGGTTTTCTACACGCTATATGCTTAGGTTCATCTTTGACTAAAATATCAATATTATATGTCAGAGATAGTGTTCTCCACAGTTAATTTAAGAACAACATCAGCCGTGATATTGATAATTTAGACGTCAACTTACAAAAATTCGCATAACATTTTACAATAAGTGATTAAATTGTATTTTAATATGAATTTAAAGTATCAAAAACCCAAAAAGCATTTGCAATTCGGGATATTACCAATAGATAGAAATTCATCCGATCGACAAAGGGTCCTTTGGATCGAAATTTATCTGATCGACAGTGTGTCTCATTTGATCGACGGGATAGCCCCATTTGATCGAAATTTATTTGATCGACAGTCTCTCTCGTTTTTTACCAATAGATAGAAATTCATTCGATCGACATAGGGTCCGTTGGATCGAAATTTATCTGATCGACAGTGTGTCTCATTTGATCGACGGAATAGCCCCATTTGATCGAAATTTATTTGATCGACAGTCTCTCTCGTTTTAATTGAGATGCCGTGACCCGTTGCCCGAAAGGGTAGCCAGCATGGATTGTAAAAAGATACTGAGTTTGAATCCTCATCGTGAAAATGGTGTGTTAAATAATCGAAATTATTTGGTTAATATATAAAATTATTGCGTTTTGTAGGGTTAGGTTAGGTTAGGTTATTAAATTAATTTTAAAAATACTTAATATTGCATGGATTTAAAAATCGATAGGTTTTAAATTAACTAATCGATTTTTAAATCTATGCAGTATCAAGTCTTTTTGAATTTTATTTGATATTTTCGATCATTTGGTTCTGCATGTCGATCCAATGGTACTTCATATCTATTCCACTCAATCTTTTTTAACTGTCGATCATTTGAATCTTCTTTTTGTAAGTGTCGATCATTTGGTTCTGCATGTCGATCCACTGAATTTCGATCTAATGGACCCTGTGTCGATCAAATGAATTTCGATCCAATGGTACTGCATGTCTATTACTTTCAATCTTTTTTACCTGTCGATCATTTGAGTCTTCTTTTTTTAAGTGTCGATCATTTGGTTCTGCGTGTCGATCCATTGAATTTCGATCTAATGGACCCTGTGTCGATCAAATGAATTTCGATCCAATGGTACTAAGCCTTGTAATTCGTATTTTTATAATTTCATTTCATTTTGTATAAATATTCTTAAAATTTAATTTCAAAACGTAATAAAGTACTAGAAAAATGTATTCTATTTTATAAATCTCTACATATTTTGTATTAATAATAAGTAGACTTTATAAAGGTCCATAATTAAAGCGTTAATTAGCGTTTAATTAAGGTAAATTAGTAGGTTTTGACGCAAAGTGGTGCACATTTTCCCAAAAAAATATGTTTTTAAGCGTAAATTGTATCGTATTATCTTTATAATTAAAGTTAATTGACAAATTTAAGTTAATTGAATTTTTTTTCTCGTTTTGAGGATAAAAAGGGTTCATTTCTCTATTTTAAAGTGCGGGGAGTGTTTTTAAGCACTTATGTACTTCTAATTAAGTTTAATCGTGATTAAAAATAATCTAAATTAAAATTAAATTTGCTCGTACGTTCTCAAAAATATTTTAATCGGATGCCCCGTGTATGAAAACCTAAATAAGCATATTTCTCTTTTTAATATAGCTTAATTAGGGCCTGTAATTAAATAAAAACTTAATTTAAATCGCGTTTAAAATTGTAAAATAGGATCCATGAAAATACTATAGCCGCGTACCCCGTCTTGAAAGTATAGTTTTCAGAAAAACGTTTCTTGAACGAGTAGCTTCGCTAAACCTAAATATTTGGCTTAATATTAACGACGATTAAAACCAAAAATATTTTGTCTGATAGATTAGAATGCGAGGAATCCGCTCGTGCTATTATAATTATCGTAAGACTAATCGTTAATTATTTATTCATTTACAAAGTTAAGCCTAAATCATTTTTCAGTTTCAAAACTTGGCTGATGTTGTCTTAACGCTTCTAATTAGATTAAATATCAATTTTTTTAAACAAAAAATACCTAATCTATTCAATTAACACGCGAAAAACTCAAAAACGTGAATTTCATTATCCTGAGATAAACGGTTAATTAGTTACGTAATTAACTTCAATGATTTTGAGCATTTTTTTTTGTTTCGAAGATTTTAAATAATTTTCTCGCTTTGAAATTAAATCGTATTTAAATATGATATACACAAAAAGGTCAATTAAGACACGGATAATAAAATAAAATTAGTCTCTTTATCCTACGACGATCCGTTAATTAATTATCTAAGAAAGTTTAGCACTAAATAAGCAATTTTCTTGATTACAAAATTTTTACTACATCACTACGTCTTTAAAATAAAATATAATTAAGAAAAATAAATGTGATTAGATAGATTTGCTCGTGGAAATTTCAAAAATGTTAGTTTTGATGTTCAAAAATAAGTATTTAATTTAATATTTAATTTAAATCTAACCCCCTCCACATTTTGTTTCCATTATCCGTTCATGGAGCTCGTTGTAATAGAGCGGAGACTATAACTGGGCAGAATATAATTTCTTTACTCCATAGCCGCATTCGCTTTCTTCCATGAACATTAGAAGTTATTGGTGTTCATACTAAAGAGTGAACAGAGAAAGGAAGCCTAATAAAGGGGAAATATTAACTTCATTTTATTTCTGTAGTTGTAATAAATCTTCATTCGGTTTTTTTGGATGAACGTTTTGAACGGAGAGATAAGGGGGCTGAAAAAGAGAAGGGGAAAGATATTCCCGGGGAAACTGGGAGTGCGCGTATCAGCTCTCATTTTCAGCGGGAGAATAATAAACTGTAACCTTTTTCTCTAGAAAACATTCTGCAAATTATGGTTGATCTTACATGAAAAATTGGTTACATTGGATGACTTTAAAAAAGGCGTAAAAAGTGTGTGGTCTATTCCATTTTAGAAAATTGAGGGGGTCTCGTATAGTTTTACAGCCTCAATATGCTAAGGATATAAGTCAACTTCCAATGAAAAATTAGTACAATAGCTGGGAAAACTCCGACTGGTAGATATTATTATTTAAATAATGAAGCTGAATTAACGAATTTAATTATATTTTAAATGAATGTATTTTATTCTCCGTATTATTAGGCATCGGTAAATATAAATTAATTAATTTCGAATCAATATTCGTAGAATTGAATTCCAAAATGACATAAAATATTAGAATATTTTTTATATTTTATAAATCTCTACATATTTCGTATTAATAATACCAGAAATTAATAATTTCTGATAATACGAGATAATACTTTATACAGGTCTGTAATTGGGAAATAAAGTGATACGTAGGGTTTAATTACAGAAAATTAGTGGTTTTTGATGCAAAGTGGTGTAAATTTAACCAAGAATGATACATAAAAGTTTTTAAGCGTAAATTGTATCGTAATATCGTTGTAATTAAAGTTAACTGACAAAATTAAGTTAATTGAAATAGTTTTTATCGCGTTTTGAGGTTTAAAAAGGGTATTAAAATCTATTAAATACGACCATGAAGTTAGAATTTCATCATGCATTAGCTCCGATACTGATACTTGGATTCATAGAACCGATTGTGAAGTTGAAACTTTAAAACGTTTTTGAATGCAATAAATTTTATAGCCAAAGTGTATGTAGTTGAAAATTATTACACAATTATAAAGACTACATTTCCGTCGTCCACTAGTTAAAGAGGTGCTTATCTACTTCTGCCAAAATTGATTGGCAAAATGTAGGGATTAGGCCGAAATTGTCAGGAAAATGAGCCAAAATTAACTTGACAAATGAAAATAGGTCAATTTTGGCCTATACTTTAAACTTTGAATTTTTATTTTCAAACAGTTCTTACTATGGGGTTTAACATTCAGAGTTCCGGCTATTCCTATGGCGTTTTAATATGGGAGTGATAACCGAGTTTAAATATCCCGCTTCCTCATTGCATATGTTGAAATTCAGTTCAGTTTCTGCCCTTTGATTCGGGGAAGAGAGCGATATAAAAACATATCTAAAAATACGGCTTATTTCCGCCCCTCACCCCTGCTATTGTCTATGGCTGACACTTGACATAAGGGGGTGATTAAATTTTTAGAGGAAGTAGGCCTAGTTAAGGCTAGTTCCGTAGTTCGAAAATTAGTTTCGCCTTATTATCTCGTCAGGGCGTTTATTTACGTTATAATAAATTAAAATACGCGTTCGATAGCTAGTCCATGAAGCCTTTCGAAGCCTTCCATCTTATCTTATTCCACGAAACAGGTCTAAAAGATTAGGCCTAACCCATTTATGTTTCGGTTTTCCCACCCTTCGATCGTTGTACACGATGGAAACTAGTGTCGTAATAGTATTTACGATACTATTCGCTTTATTTGAACGCTACTATTCGCGTAAGTAATTAACATCCGTTTTTGGCTTATATCCCCACTAGAATATCGTTTCCATTATTTATCCGTTCTCCAGAAAGCTGCGGCGTATTACCAAAAGTACCTAATTTGGATCCCATCAACCCTGGAGATCCTCCATATAATTTGGAAACTGTTGTTCGATATCGCTGCAGTCGAGGCTACGTTCGTTTAGATGGTATCGACTCTGCAGTTTGTCGACAACTTAATTCCAACAGCGATCCGGAATGGGTTGCACCAACGCTTAGATGTACCGGTAAGCTTTTTAAGATTTGTTTTACGAACAATTTTCGTTAATTTATCCTAACGTAAAGACTTCTCATTAGGAATTAGTTGCGGAGACCCTGGCGACGCTCCTCACGCTTACAAGATTGGAACGCTATTCACTTTTCCTAATAATGTGACTTACAAATGTCACGATGGCTACGAATTGATCGGGAACAGACCAATTTTATTTTGTTTACCAAATGGTAACTGGGCGGCTGACGTTCCCGAGTGTAGAAGTAAGTTCAGAAACGAAAAGATCTTAACCAATCAATGAGTTTAACCTTTAATCATGGACAGTCATTTCGTGTGGAGAATTGCCAGACATCGATAATGGGTTCATCCGTTACAAGCCCAACAACCAGGATTATGGATCAGAAGCGGAATATGTTTGTAATGGTGGTTTTAAATTGAATGGAACGCTTAAAAAGGAGTGTCTTAGTAACGGGTCTTGGAGCGGAGTCGGAGAACCCTCTTGTGAAAGTAAGTGATCATTTCAATAATTTTCCGAGTTAATAAATTTAATCATGGTAACGTTGTTGTACAGCTGTGCGATGTCCGTCTTATAGCGAATTGGCTTACGGTCACATCCTTTTTAGCGATACCAAAGTGGGTGGCTTAGTTATTTTTAAGTGCAACGCTGAAGGCTCGACGCCTCACACCATCAAATGCCAGGCTGATGGCACTTGGAGCCTGGAACCTCCCATTTGTCCGCGTAAGAATCCTTTTTATTAACTTTAAAGGAAAATCGTTCCTTCGGGCTCCCTTTAATTCTAATGATTTAATTATTTTTGTTTTATTTTTCAGCTTATCCTACAGGGACTCGAACTACAGCGACCCCGGCTAAGGGAACGAGCCGTCCAACGAGTAGCGCGATGCCTGAGCTCAAGACCCCAGGTTGGCTAACTAAAATTAAAAATAAATTTAATATTGCCTGGAATGAATTCAAGGGATTTTTTTCTGAGGTTTCCCTTAATTAACCTAATTTCTTTTTTACTTAAATAACCTTTTCCGTTTCTAAGTTTAGAAAAAAAATCTGTTCTTTTCTCTTGTCAATAAAATAAACAAACTTCCTTTCTCGTTCTTTCTCTTTGATTCTTTTTTTTTATTTTGCAATTTCGTTTAGGTCCTGTGGGAGGCAAATCTCTGTGCGAAGATCCTGGTCCAATTGAGAATGGTTTCATCGAGGGGAAGGTGGCGTTTCCTACCAATGAAAGCGTCACTTTCCGCTGCGCTGATGGATTTATTCTCAAAGGAAGTCCCACCCTCGCTTGTTTGCCCAATGGAGTCTGGAGCCACCAAACTCTACCCAGATGTAACGTACCAAAGATTTACAAATTTGTTTCAAATCTTTGAAATTTTGGTTTAAATTTGTTTCAAATCTTTGAAATTTTGGTTTAAATTGGTTTCAAATCTTTGAAATTTTGGTTTAAATTTGTTTCAAATCTTTGAAATATTGGTTTAAATTTGTTTTTAAAATCTTGAAACTGTTTGTTTTAGGCCAGAAACGTTTATCAATGGAAATCATCGCGGGAATCGTAGTGGGGGTGGTTTCGCTATTGATCTTGTTGGCCGTTGGAATCATTTTCTATTTGAAGAATCGTAAGAGACGTTTAGCTGCGGCTGATACTCCCGGCAACAAGAACAAAGCCCAATCGATGGACGCTAAGCATGTCGACGAAATAAGGTATCTCGATCGCGATAAGAAAAAACCCATTCCCGTCACCTCCCTATAAAAACAGGCTCGCGAAGAAAGAACAACCAATATCTACGCATTTACCGCAGAATTAGATCCATCATCTCCCAAATTTGATAAAGTTGGCAATTATATCTTTTGATGAGCGAGTTTTAATTCATCCTTAAGCTTCATAATGGAACTTTCCCTGTAATTACCTTAATTTTTATTTTTTTGGATTAATTTCTCTCAATTATCGAAGTTTTAAAGATAGTGCTCGCAACTCTTTCGATAATTATCAATCACCTAATTGTTAAACTTATCTAGTTTTTATTAACAATAAAAAACATACAAAATTCCTAAATTTTGATAAAAACAAAAGTAAGACGTCCCAAATTTGCTTAAAGAAAAAAACCAAGACTGCAGAGTTTTCAACAAGAATTTTTTCAGCGCAAACAATTATTTTAAATATTTTTATAATGGAAAAGCGAGCGCAGATAAAGACTCGATAAAAGAAACTAAAAATATTTGGATATTGTCGTGCACGATACCAAATTTTTTATACTGACGTTTTTGATAATACCAAAGTTCTTAAGCGCGGAGAAATCCCCCATTTCCTCCCACGTTCTCCCCTATTTTGTCGCGTTTACGCGTAAATACTCAGGACGATGATCGAAAGAGTTTGTTTACTAGTCTAATTTGTTTAGAAGAAAATTATAAAACGCTCGAGATATTAATAAATTATAAAGGAAGAAGACCATGATGCCATTACGCATTTTACTTAAATTACTTCAAAATTTATCGTTAAATGAAATTAAATGTATAAGCGACTAAGCCTCGTTTAAAAGAATTTTACAGTTAAATCAAAGATAAGCCTTGTCTAAAATGATCGGATGTTTTTTCCGAAGAATCTCGTTAGTTTTTTCACCATATTTTTTGTCCATCCATGACTCGAATTCCTAACATCGCATTTAAATTTCACGGAGAGAGCTTATAAGTTATTTTTGACTGGATATCTCCCGCGGCTTTCAGTAATTTCCCGATTTTGTGAATGAGGTTGCCTCTCGAGTAGTATATTATATTAATAGCCGCGTTAATTATATTTAATTAACGCGCGTTTTGTAATAGTTAAACGAATGTAAATATACTGAAAAAAATCTACGCTTTTGTATTTGTAAAGAAAAAAAATATATAGTTTATATTTGAATTTAAATATTCAATAAATTTAGTTTGTTTTTAGTGCCAATACATTTTTGTGCAATATATTAATTTTTCATTTGTTTTTGATATGAAGTTATAAAGGCCCAAGTACATGTACAGTAATTATTGTTATCGTAAGGGATATTTTTAATTCGTCGCATGCCAGGCAAACTAAATTTATGTATTCATAAGCCACCTCTGAAATAGCGTTCTGATAACCACCTTCATTTTGCTATGGCAGCAGTTTGTTTATTTTTTTGAACTTTCCTATTGGTTCAAGTGCAGGAACGTGCAATTTGAAAGGAAACTCCTCTCATATTAGAGTTACTGAAGACAGACACTTAGCAGAAGCCCAAGAAAAGTCAGGGAATTTCAAAATTGGTCTAAAAAGTCAGGGAATATTAAAATTGTCCAAAGGTCAGGGAATTTTCATATTATCCAAAAATAAAATAGTGGAATCTCATAGTATGGATTCAGTTAGACGAGGGAGGTTTCCATATATATGCGTAAAAATTTATTATACGGGATCAGAGCATTGAAAACATTTTTGGAAAGTCCCTATTGAGAAAAGCATGTTTTTTTACGAATACTTTCTCACAGTATACTGTCTAACATAACACCTATTTTTTGGGAGAGGTGATTCCACAAGGAAGAGCTCTCACGCCTCTAGAAACCTTATAGTTCTACTAATTTAAACCTTTAAATTGGTCAGGGAATTTTGTTATGAAATATCTGTGGCAACCCTGTATAGTTTCCATCCGCTTATGCACTTGGAAGAAGAAAGTTATATTGTATAACAACTTTAATTTATCAAAATGTTTTTAAAGGAATATTTGTTGAATTCCTTTCGCTCATTATCATTTACAAAAATACCTTCTTTAAAGACAGACATACTAAGAGTATACGTTGGCACCCCTGAACATCATTCTGATTACTGTTAACTCCGCCATTTTTGCAATGGCCGCCGTTTGTTTTGGTTTTCAGTGCAACCTATTGGCTGGCTGGGGTCATAAAGGATATGACGTTCAATAGAGGATTATTTGTTTTCCTGGAGTGCAAATAAATTGGGCGAAGTGTTATGATTTAAGAACCAAGCACAATAATAGTTCAGGGTTGCCACAGTTTTTTCAGATTCAATTCCCTGACTTTTCCAGGTTTTTCCCTGACCTTTTCCAACGATTTTCCCTGACCGTTTCAGCAAATTCTAATTTGTCTGTATTTTCCTCGGCCGATATATTTTTCATAAAAAGCGCTACAAATTTTGCAATTGTGTTCGCCAAACTTTTTGCACGCATATTTTTGTTCTTATCTATACAACTGTCACAGTCAGCTTAAAATCTTTTCCGCAGATAATTATTGTAATTTTCTGGCTTCTTGAAAGATTTTTAAATTCCCTGACTTTTTAAAATATTTTAAAATTCCCTGACTTTTTTGGGTTCATTTTCAAATTCCCTGACTTTTCCCTGTTTTCCCTGACCTGTGGCAACCCTGTAGTTATTTCCTGCGCCTAAAAGAATGTGAAACTTTTACAACTTTTTTCTTGGCTCAAAGCTTCAATTAAACCATAAAGTTATGGTGTTTTCTTTAGGCTGATCCGAATGCTCCCAAAGTACTACAATTTTCATTCGTGCGTGTACTTTGGAATGCTTCGAGAGCAGTTGGAGCAACAAAGAAAACGTCCTTAAAGCACTAATTGATTTTTTGCGAACTAAAAGTCCATCGTAATTTGTATTAGCCCGTTTCCATTTTTATTCAAGTTTCTCAACATTTACATAATTGTTAACGCGTAATTCCCTAATTATCGCGATGCCGGAACTAAAAAAACCTTAAAGACGCAACGAAAACGAACTAATACCTTTTTCCCGGCATCTAGACTATTCGAGCGTGATTTGAAAAATTGAGAGCCTCATTATTCGTATCACCAGGATTTATTACAAAAAATACGGAGCGAGGTTAACAATTTGATAATTTACTTTGTATATTAAACCAACGTAACTTTGGATACGCAGCTACGTCATTATTTTCTAGGAAGGTTAATCTTTTTAAACCTCGATCTTTATATTGGCGGCCGTGTTTTTTTTTTTTTTTTTTTGGTGGTTTTATAATTTTCCTATAAAAAGTGGATGATGAACGTCGCTTTCGGTTAATTTTAATTTGGGGTTGCTTCGTGTTAGGGAGAAGGCATGCACTTGAGTCGTTCAAACGCCGCCTTTTCTAAGGATTCCCGATGATCGGGATGGGCCACTTGAATTAAAGCGTGAGCTCTCTGTCGAATGCTTCGTCCGAATAAATGAGCCACGCCGTACTCGGTTACCATGTAATGAATATGACCGCGAGTCGTCACCACTCCTCCGCCTTGCTTCAAGAAAGGAACGATTTTGCTCTCTCCTTTGCGAGTGGTCGATGGCATGGCCAAAATCGGTTTGCCTCTTCCATCTGTACCTTGAGCCGCGCCTCGCAAGAAATCAACTTGTCCTCCAATGCCTAAAGTTAAACCAAAACCAAATATTTAAATGATTCCCGATAATTGACCAAAGGGGGAAACTTCCTTCCCTATTTGATAATAATTGACTAAAGGGAAAAATCTCTAAAGAATTCGTAATGAAGCGAATAGATTAAAATTTAAAATTAAGATTAAAAAATTGGTTCAAAATTGAACAACGTTCGCTTACGATATTCAATTGGACAAGTTTTTCGCTTACCAGAATAGATGCGTGGTCCAATGGAATCGGCGACCACCTGTCCAGTGAGGTCAACCTCTATGCAAGAATTGATAGCAGTCACTTTCGGATTGGAAGCAATCACTTCGGTGTTGTTCACGTAATCGACGGCCAACATTACTAAAATATAATTACGATTAGGAGAGGGACTGTAGAACTGGGTACATCAAACTTTACCAATAAAGGGATTATGATCCATGAAGTCGTAGAGCTCTCTTGTCCCGACAGTAAAACTGCCCACCATTTTGCCCACATGGCAGCTTTTCTTGGCATTTGTGATGCAACCCTTCTTCACCAAGTCAATAATGCCATTACTGAACATTTCCGAATGAATGCCCAAATCCTTATGGTTGCCCAATTGAGCCAAGACCGCGTCAGGGATCGAACCAATGCCTATATCCAACGAAGCGGTTGAAGGAATTGACTACGTTTACCCCCACTAAATAACGATGGTTTTGAGAGGAGTTGAGATGTAAATATACAACACTACTTTTGATGACCAGGTTTTCAGGTTTGTACGACCCCGTTGAAAATTGAAAATCTGTTTTCTCAAATTTCCGTTGGTCGGAGACTTTTTGAAATATTTTTTCAAAACTTCCCGCGTCTTAACTTCTCCATAACCATTGTTATTCGGTGGACGCAAATACTACCTAATTGGATTTGCTAAAGCCGCGATTCATCTCCGTACCTACCCATTTGCAAAGTAGCTCCATCCTCCACTAAGTTATCCGCGATTAGCTTGCCTATGCTTTTTTCGACGTCAGTCAGGGCTTCAGGAGGGTGTTCTGGCAATTCCATCTCTCCTTCGACCAACGCGTCAAAATGTGACATGTGAACAAGACCGTCGCCGACCGTGCGCGGCAAACGAGGGTTCACCTGACCTAATTATTACGAAGATTAACGATTGAGATAGGGTCTCGAGTGGGGAAAGGGGGAGTGAACTGACCGATAATATGCTTGGAGTGTTGAAGAGCAGCTCTAACACAATCGACGCTCGTTCCCAAGCTACAAAATCCGTGCTTATCGGGCGGTGTCACCTGTACCAAGGCAACGTCCGGTTTCACGATACCTCTGTAGAATAAGAGTGGAATTTCGCTTAGAAAAATTGGGACGAAGTCGCCCCGACCCTCGGCGATAGCTTGACGACAATTGCCACCCGTAAAGAAAGACATGCTGCGAAAAGCGTCTGAAATTTTAACAGATGTAAGAATTTGATTTAGAAACAACAGGGGTATTTTCCAGGGGAAGTATCAAAAGCGCCATCTATCAATATGCAAAAATATGATATTTTAATTTTCCAAGAGATATAGACAACGTTGTTCAAACTTCCCAGAAAATATCCATCCCCTAGTTGGCACTTGCACGTTTTTCAAACTTTCCCAGAAAGTGGGGAAAATACCAATGTCCGTCCGTATTAGTTGAACCAGACTGGCGTTTAACCTTTTCCGTTTTTAATTTCAACCACCATTCTAGTTTTTTAGCGACGCCACTTCTCCCCCGCGAGATCTACATGGCAGGGTTACATTAATGTTGGCGAAATGGTCTACCTTTCAAATCCGGATGATTATATTCGGCGGCTCCTTCCGTGTGGATGTGGCAGACAGTCACTCCCTTAACTCCGCCTTTCCGTCCGTGTTCCGCCATGGCCGGAACCAACTTCCGAGGGGTAGCGGCGGCGCCATGAACGAAAACAGTGTCACCTAATGGAATTAATTCGGAAGATATTAACTTACAATCCCGAATGAGTGTGATATTAGTTTGTCAATTTATAGCCAAAAACTACAAATTTCAAAACAATTAGCGATATTTTTGGGTATTATTTAAGGTTTGTTTCAAAATAAGGCCTTTTTAAGATTATTCCGCAATTGTTAACAAAATTAACTATTATAAGTACTTTTGAGGGGGATTACTTGAATGACTAACGTTTGACCAGACTGGGGTGTCAGAGTCAAATTATTTAGTCTTTAGATAGAAAAACGGATTACTTCCTCTTATACGGGTGGGCCAAAGCTTTAAAACGAGCTCTTACTCGATATATATTAGGAGAGGAACTATTTATAAGGGTCAAGGACGAGTTTTCAAAGAACAGTTAATACGCGTCTCCAATATCAGTCGCTTTGTCAATCTTTAAGAGAAATTGAAAGTGGTCAGTTCGTATTTAATTCACCGAATGGGGCGAAATATTTTTTTATAAAGCGAGTTGGTTCTTTAATCGTAGAAAAATGGTTTAAGTGATAGGAATTAATTCAAAGAAGAGTGAAAATCTAGGAACACTAATCATCCTCCGTGACTATTCGGAGTAGAAATAAATGGGTCGGAAAATAGAGGTATAGAAAAAAATGGATGGAGTTTCTATAAATAGAAAGAGAGGTCAGATTTATCCATACGTAGCGTTGTCAAACACTCAAAGAGAGCATAATGGTATTTTTAAACGCTGGAGTGTCAACAAAATCAACTTTAAAAAAATTGAAGGGGCTAGGGATAAGCTTTTTTAATTTTGAAATAAGTTAAAGGGCTAGGGATAAGTTTATTAACATTAAAAGAAGGGTTAGGGTTAGAGAGGTCAGATTTATCCATACGTAGCGTTGTCAAACACTCAAAGAGAGCATAATGGTATTTTTAAACGCTGGAGTGTCAACAAAATCAACTTTAAAAAAATTGAAGGGGCTAGGGATAAGCTTTTTTAATTTTGAAATAAGTTAAAGGGCTAGGGATAAGTTTATTAACATTAAAAGAAGGGTTAGGGTTAAGATTTTTTAAATTTTAAAACAAGTTAAAGAGCTAGGGATAAGTTTTTCAACTTTAAAACAAGATAAATCACTAGGCCTATATTTTAATACAAGTTAAAGGGCTAGTGACAAGTTTATTACTTTAAAACAAGATAAATCACTAAGCCTTTATTTTAAAACAAGTTAAAGGGCTAGGGGCAAGTTTTTTTAACTTTAAAACAAGTTAAAGGGCTAGGGACAAGTTTTTTAAACTTTAACACAAGTTAAAGGGCTAGAGACAAGTTTTAAACTTTAAAACAAGTTAAAGGGCTAGCGGCAAGTTCTTTTTAACTTTAACACAAGTTTAAGGGCTAGGGGCAAGTTCTTTTTAACTTTAAAACAAGTTAAAGGGCTAGGGACAAGTTTTTTTAAACTTTAAAACAAGTTAAAGGGCTAGAGACAAGTTTATTTAACTTTAAAACAAGTTAAAGGGCTAGGGGCAAGTTTTTTAAACTTTAAAACAAGTTAAAAGGGCTAGGGACAAGTTTTTTAATTTTAAAACAAGTTGAAGGGCTAGGGACAAATTTTCTGTGTTCGTACAAAATTTTCGAATTGAATTTCCCTGACTTTTCCAGGTTTTTCCCTGACTATTTTTCAATAAATTCCCGGACCATTTTTCAAGCGCCCGGATGAGACAGAGACTATAAATTTCACCACCATGATGGACGCGCTGGTGCTAGCGTCTGCAGTATTGGTAGCACAGATCTATATCTCC
This sequence comes from Odiellus spinosus, assembly GCA_963920705.1. Lineage (NCBI taxonomy): Eukaryota > Metazoa > Arthropoda > Arachnida > Opiliones > Phalangiidae > Odiellus > Odiellus spinosus. The sequence continues at coordinate 7,400,375 of OY987234.1, forward strand.
CTATTCCAATATTTTCAACATGCACTCTATTATATGATTTGGCAGAAGGTGGGAATCAACTCAAATGGTGGAGATGACTAAGCCTAGTAGAAAAAGATATTACGCGTTAAATTGAAAAGTGTTGAGAGAAAAAAAGAATTCCGTATAAAACATTTCAGCTAAAAATATTACCCACTTCGCAACTCCTACAAATCATCACCATTTTCCCTGACTTTCACCTAAAAAATATATTTACTTGACTTCTCCCCTGACCTTTTGGACCTATTTTCTATTTCCCTGACTTTTCCAGGTTTTGCAGGTTGTGTACGAAACCTGTTTTTTTTTTTTTACTTTAAAACAAGTTAAAGGGCTAGGGACAAATTTTTCGTTGAGTGTCTAATTGTGGTTATAAAATATTTATCCTGCTTAGAAAAATAAACGAATAACTGCGAGCCTGGCTCAAATATTGTTATCATTTAGCTTAACTCCATAGTCAGTTATTCGTAGACTTTCCCCTTAAAGGCCAGCGGCTAACCGCTCTAGAAGTACCCTTTGAATATTTTGTTACAACCAACACCGTCCGCTAAGTGAGAAAAAGAGATCGATTATAAAGGGGCTCTAGAAATGGCGAGTGCCCCTACAGCTGGCGTACTCGATATTAATTCCCCAACATTTATACCAGATCCAATCTGGTCGAGTGACGTAGTCTTTGAAGGTTGGCCACTAAATATCCTCTAGAAATTATTTAAAGGGAGAATGCAACCACTTGAGGGACTTTTTATCAATTCCTTATCATTAAAAATATTCAAATTAAGGTCAGTCATTAAGGCGAAATCCCCGAAAGACTTCCAATAACTGGGAGGGCCTTTGCTCGTTGGTCGCTGACCCTTCAATGAATCCAGCTAAGCTTATTTTTACAGGCAAGTTCTAGTTTAATATTTGTTTATAAATTTTTCAAACTGGTGGATTAGGCTGCTATTTAAATGATAAGGTAAAGATAAAGAAAAATAAGTCTTTGTTAGATGGCATTCTCCTTTTAAGAGGCGTCATCGTATCGTTAATAATAAGTAGTTTGTAATTAGTGGGAAACCTGTATCTACTAAATTAATTATAGATTATCTCCGCAAAATATCTCTCAAAGTAATAATATTGTTCATTCCTAACAGACAAATAATACGTAGTAGACCTAGAGACGATAAACGTTTCGTTACCGTTAACTCGTACTCTTTATTGGCAAGACTAGTTAATGATTAAGTACGAGTAGATTGGTTAGAAAGAAAAAAGATACTGTCATCGTATGAAACGAGCCCATTTTTCCTGGCTTCCCAACCAATGGGCCTAATTTTCAAACTAACCCTGTTGGTAATCCCTCATTTATCAAGGCTTCTTACGAATAACATTTGATTGAACAGAGTTTGTGACCTATTTATAGACAAATATCAATAGCCTTATCTATTTTTTATATTAGTCACGAAATTCCGAGAGGATTTGGAGAGTAATGCTCGAAACTCACTCAAAAATATATAAAACTCGAGAAATTGAAGAGATAAGCCCAGATTCGACGCAAATACTGTACACACACGTCACACACCCTAATGGAGAGAAGCCAATTATTTTAATTTTGAATAGAAAATTTGCCTACGAAACTAGAGAGATCAACTATTTTGGCAAAATGCCCATTACCTACTCGCCTAACAATGTATCCTCTTAATATACCCCACTAATTTTTAATTTACAAATAGGCATTAACATCCGCAAAGAAGCCTGATGGTAAAATGTAATAATAAGGCGCGTTACGGGTATCACTTAGGAATTGGAAAGGAAAAGCATCCTCATTATTTACTAGCGATACCTTACGGATGTGGTTTTACTACACCGCGGAAAACCATTTATTAAAGACTGATGTATGTAAACGTGTTAAGAAAATGGGCAAGAAGGATAGATACCTGATTTGATAACCTTGACCGCTTCTTCGGCCGACAGCCACTTCGGTTCCCGGTTCAAAGGTTGAAAAGGCTCGTTGGAATACGAATAGTAGCTTCTTTCGGAATTAGACGCTTTATATCCCAAGTACAAATTCTCTCGAACTCGCAAACATTGGCGAAACAATTTCTTTCCCAAGAGCCCACCCGAAGCCATGTCTAACAGTCTAAGCGAACCAGAAAAGGCCTACCGATTACGAAGACGTGAATGCGCCCAAGCCTTTTTTCCATAAAACGTCATTGTGACGTCGATCGCCAAACCACCTGACTTTCCGATATTCCCGACAGGAACATCGTCTGCTAGGTGTTCCCTGAATCCCAGTGGGAAAAAATCTTCAAACTATTTTCAGGGAAGCGTACCGGAAATACCGCCCCTAAAGAGAGAATTCAGCGAGGTAGCGTACCGAAATTTTCTGTACTTGTAGCTGAATGCTTGCGCAGCTTCCGGAATACTAAGCTCCCCAACGCGTATCGGAGCAAGGAGGATTAGACTCCTTGATCGGAGTGAGACCCAGACCAAACCTTGGCAGCCTTGCTGCTGTAGCCGAATGAAATGGGCTATACATCAGTAATTTTCCTTAAAGCCAAGAAATCTGTTTCAAAACAAAGATATTAAAATGTAGGAAATTTAATTATTATTACGAAATCTTCAAAACCTAATTTTTTAGTTATTTCGTATAATTGGCACTATTTTAATTATGGTTCTTCAACAAGTGTTCAAGCCAAGGTAGGTCATAGCCTCCTCGATCACGCGCTTCGGCTGCGCTCGCGCTATAGAAGCCCCGGCAATCGGCCGAAAATCGCGAATAAATGAATTCTCGAGATTTACAAAACTCCCCCAAACTGATGCACGTCTCAAAGGGGGGAAACTGACCAAATTTGAAGGGTTTTGCCCTTTTCAGGTCTTTAATGATTTTTAAAAGCCACAATTAAAATATATGTTTTGCAAATTAGTTTATTTTATCTCCCTAACCAGGTTTCATAATTTTAGAGTGATTAGTTTTTAAGTAAAAATTTAAATATCAACGTAAGATTGTAGCGTGTGCAAAGCTTTACCGCGTACAATTCGGTGCTTCAATCATTAACTCGGGTAAGTTTTGAATTTGGGGAGAGAAGTTTTCCAGCCATTTTACAAATGCCATACATAGGTTTTTAACTATAATGATAATAGATTAGTGTTAATCTACTCTCGTTATAGTTAAATAACTATGTATGGCGTTTTGAAAACGGCAAAAAAACTTCTCTCCCAAAATTTCACAGCTTACACGCTACCACCTTACATTGATAATTAATTTTAAATTTAAATTTATCACCCTAAAATTACGAAATCTGGTTAGGGACTGGTGAATGTTTTAAATTTAAAGAGAATCTCAAATTATTTGGGGACTCTCATTCCACAATTCTATTGTTTACGAAAATATTAAGGGATTTCTTACAAGTTAGTGTACAAGAATGTGATGTACTACTAGGAAATAAATACCAATCATAGAGCTCTCAAAATTTTTGGACAACTGAATCCTACGAAAAGACAAGAGAAGACCGCCGTATTTAGATTTTTGCGCCGAAACAGGGAAGAGTGGTTTGAAAACAGAGTTGTCCCGAATAGACGATAACATAAATTCAGACTACGTCTCAACCTTGAAAAAATGTCCCATCTTCCGTATAAACGGGTTCTATTTAACGGCTCTATTTTCAAGGCTGGAAAAGTATAGAAAATCCTATACTTTGTAATAGCCTTGAAAAAAGGGACCATCTTCAATACAAACGGGTGCTTTTTAACGGTTCTTTTATTCGTTTCCAAAGATTATTTTATAATAAGGCCTATTACCCGGCTTCAAAATTTAGTAATTTCTCTCTCTTATCAATTCTCACAATTGCAACCTTATTAATTTTAACACTTGTTTTTGAGTAAAATAGTATATTGTCATAGAATAAAAATCAAATCAGAGGGTGAAATTAGAATATAAGTTTATAAATAGCATCTACAGCGTGACTGCAGTGCCTGTGTTAATAGATCAAGGCTTTAGATTTAATAAGAACCCCGCGCAATAGGTGAAAACCGCAAAAAGCTCCGTCAGTAAAGAAAAATAATAGGTTCGCTAGTTTCAACAATTATTAACGCCAAATCTGTAATTCTCAAATGCTTGAAATTAATTTGTAAATTATCCGTACATACTTAATTAGATGTGGTTAAAAAATCAGGAGGCTGGAGCGTAAATTTAAAACTTTAGACAAGAATTTGTATCTCGCCACGACTTTCCCCCCCTACATTTTAGTGCTTTTTCGCGCCGTCTTTTGGGGGAGTTTTAATTTCCCATTTATTCTCTCAAACACATGTTAATTTTTTTCTTTGCCGGGGCTTCTATAGCGCGAGCGCAGCCGAAGCGCGTGATCGAGGAGGCTATGGGTAGGTGAAATGTTATAATTACAGGCTTTTTGTCGTGAAATATACGTTTGAATAAACTGGATTTTGTTTCTAAATTCTAAGCTAATAAAAATGCGAAGATTTTAATATTTACATGCTAATTTAAAGCGGAATTAGCACACATGCAATGTTTTTCACCAGTGTCACGGTATTTTTGGCGCGCTGAGCGGAACGCACCGTAAAGAAAGACAACGTTTTCGGAAATCATAATGTTCGTGGTCACTAACAAAGTTGAAGTTTGAAGTATTGGCTAGAATTTTGGATTTTAAATATTTAGTTTAAGTTTAATTATAAGCGTATAAAATATATAAAATAAGAATAGTTTATCCCGTCAAAACTAAGGTGCTAAAATGGTACTTGTCAGAGACTTTGGAGCTTGGAGACAATGAATCGAAATCGACAACCACTTGGGTTGGATTGGGATTTTCCAACTTGGTATTGCTAAATAATCGATTAAATACATCAAAATTGTAGGATTTATAAGAAATCTACGGTAATGTACGATCTTGTATTGCCGGAAATTGTTTAAAGACACGGTAGAAAGGTCTCGTGTTAGTCGAGACAGACTAACTATCGAAATTCTGTGTTCTCGATCAAGAGAGGACGAATTGGGGAAGAAGGGCCGGCGGCCATTAGGCTGTTTTGGCGCCATTGAGGGAGGTCGATGAAAAAAGCCTAAACGAGAAATCGTTAAGTTTTCATTGCAAACAAGGTTTCGACCCTTTTTACACAAATGGCGAAACGGAACTGAAAACGTGAAGAAATCTGAGGTAATGTACGATCTTGTATTGTCCGGAATAGTTCAAAGGCAGTGTGAACAGTATCGTGATTGTAGGCATAGTAGAGCCTAACTACAGAAATTCCGTGTACGGAGTACGGTCGATTTGGGGAAGAAGGGCCTCGACGGCCATTAGGCTTAATTTTTGGCGCCATCGAGGAAGGTGAATGAGAGAAGCCTTAGTGAGAAATCATCGCTTAGTTTTCATTGCAAACAATATTTCGAGCCTTTTTCCCCAATGGAGAAACGGAATTGAAAACATGTTACATCAGTTAAAAATAAATAGTTGTTAAACTAATTTGATCGAAGCTTAACCATTTGATGAAGGGGTTTGCAACAGATTTTATGCTGGTAGCAGGCCAGTAGTGATATAAGGATTACCCAGAAAGGTTTGGATTTACTCGTGGACTATCAACAAAAGTTCGGATTACTCGTGGATTATATAAAAAGTTCGGAATACTCGTGTATTATCAACAAAAGTTCGGATTATCAAAATAAAAAGTTCGGATTACTCTTGGATTTTCAACAAAAGTGCGGATTACTGGTGGATTATCAACAAACGTGCGGATTACTCGTGGATTATCAAAAAAGTTTGAATTTTATTATGTTATCAATCAAAATTTGGATTACAAAATTTTCATCTAGAAATCGGATTATCTCGTCAAAAAACTTGGATTAATATTTAGGGTAAGTGGAAATATTTTCTAGCTGGATTAGCCGGCAGAGTAGGATTTGTTTTTGGTTAAATTCCCTATTTATTCGTAATGGGCTTACAGCCCGTACTTGAATTTAACTATTTTGAAATAATTTAATGGGTTGAGAGATCTCCCCTTTCATTGATGAAGTCCTTAAGCCTATAATTTCCAGTTAAAGTGAAAGGTGGTGACCAACCTTTTTTATCTCGATATTATTGGTTTGCTCCATTTATCGTCAAATAATCTCACTATAATAAATTTAATATTGTTTGAGAAATTTTCAAGGGCTATAAGTAGAACATAATTTTAAAGAAACCCTCTGTACCCATATGTGTATAAACTACCATTATAACGGGACCATCTTTTGGTACACGGGTAGTTCATTTTAAAGGGACCGTCTACAACTATACGTAGAGCGCCATTTAAAAGGGGCCGTCTACAACTATACGTAGAGCGTCATTTAAAAGGGACCGTCTACAACTATACGTAAAGCGTCATTTAAAAGGGAACATCTGCTAAATGTAGATCATTTTAAAGTTACTATCAGCTATTTCCTATATATATCGTTATTTGGCAGCCTGAGCTTCTATAAAAGGGCTAGAGAAAATTCCACCCCTTTTCCCATTTTTTTTAACGAGCCAAGAACTGAACTGAACCGCTAGTTCGGCTCACGAAGTGGCAACACTGGGGGAAACAAAACTAGCGAAGAAGAAATGTGTCATGGGTTAAATTTTTTGCAGACTTAATCCATATGTTAAATATTATACTACTTAAAATTCACCCTGAGTTTTCAGCTCCTACATTTTCTCCGACAGACACTATTGAAAATTGAAAGTTAGTTTTAAAGAAAATAGTTTTCAGGGAACGTTCGTAACGTCACCCCCAAATAAACATATTAATATAAAAGTCGAAGGCGTTAAGACTATCCCGTATTATTTAAATTAAAACCAGTATTCCCGTGTCGTTGTAAATTAAATGTCGCTAATATCCGCCGAAGGCTAATTACGTCACTCCTGACTCTACTTTGCGTCATCTATTTCAATTTTTTTCCGATTTTTGAGCCAATGAATAAAGGCGGAATTTAAATTTCCCGGAGGACTTTGCTCTTTGAAGAATCCCCGCCCGAAAAACTGATTTTTCCCTTTATCTACTATGACTTTATTCACCGACGCGTACCGAAGCCTCCGGTACCCTACCGTATAGTGTATTATATACGGGGCGGTATTTCCGGTTTGGGACACTGAACTTATCCTCTAATAGTCCGTACCAGGCTGAGAATTCTCCGACTGTACAAACACTTAGACTTGGTTTCTACTATGAATATTTTTGTTAGAGTTAGGGCCAGCGTTAGTTTCGTATTCATAGCATTTTAGTGATGACTTCTTTTGAGAGTGGCTTTGAGGGAAAGTTTCCTTCCGGTAGGCAATTATAGAAACGAGTAAAACGACTGTTTGCTGCCGAAATGTTGATCCGCAGCCCGCGGGTGTTTTTTAAAGACGCCGCGACCTTTCCTAGACGTTAATCTCGGATTAAACGGATTAGTTTAATAAATTATTGAAGAAAGATGTGAATAAGAATCACATTCGCGTTTTTTTCCTTAATTTTTCTTCAAATTTGGTTCCTAAAAGTTACTTCTTCGGAAAGTTAGTTAAGCCTTTGGTCAAGTGGTTTATCTTATAATTATCGAACGATCGATTCGATCGTTCCTTCGATGCTTTCTTCAAAAGTTGGAATTGTTATTAAGCGATTGAACGGCTCCCGGACACTAACCCCACCCCGATACTTGACCTAAGTTGACCGCCGACCTTGAGGCAAAATGACCCTTTGTACTGCTAGAACGTTTCTCTTAACGGTGTGCACCCTCCAAATGGTGAGAATTCTTCTCCTTAGTCGATATTTTATTTAATTTAAACCAATTTTAATTGGTGATTGATTCCACATTGACTGCTATCTTAGTTGGCTACCATTCAACGAGAAGTTTTTGATTTTCTCGGTTATATGTGGGCGCCGATTATCGGCAACTTCTTCCAGATGATTTGCGTGATCTTCGGCATTTTTGGCATTTATCATTTTCGACCAAAGTATCTAGCTGTGGTGAGAGAATTCGGTTTTGATCTTTGTTACGTAGTTTGTAGTTAAGTTTTTGGTTTAATTTTTTGATTTTTTTTACTCCATTGGTTAGTATTGCGTATGGTCGTTTTTATGGATTGGTTGGAATGTTTTTATCATTTGTTTATACTTAGAAGTTGGCATTTTACGAATCGTAAGAATTTATTCGCTCGTTCTTTCTTCGTTGATCTTTGTTTATTTTCCTAAGTGGGGTTTGACGCTCGTTAGATGTCAATTATTTTGAGTAGTTTACTTGATGATACTTGAAAACTTCTCTACTCGTATAAAATTCTTTCAAAAAGTTTACTTGAATTTTAAAATATATCCATTTATTGATGAAAATCTCAATTTATATCTAGTAATCCTTTGTATCTTTGATTTGGTGGGAAAATGGCACAAATGATAACGAGCGTCTACTCTGAGAATGTTTTTGCCGTTTCTTGCTGAAGAGACTGGATATTTTTTTGTCCTTGTTCTTGATTAGGAGTCTGATATTTTAAACTTGGGTACGGGGAGTCGCAGTTGGTGGACGGCCAACGGAATCGGCTGCAAGTTGATCTCTAATTACTCCGCCGTAACGGAGTTGGAGAAGAATTCCTTTTCCACTCCTCCTAGCTCGATCGAGGGTTGCCTCCTACAATACTATTATGTAGAATGCCTTCAAGCGGCTGTTCAATGCTTACTAGCCGTACGTCTTAACATATTTATACTTATCTACCTATAGTACTTGTAATTGAAATTCCGTTTAGTTCTTTGGATTTGCGGGAGCTGCTTACGTTATTTACGTTTATACCGAAGAAGATGATTCTTGTGAGTTTGAGCCAGTTTATCTTCTTCGTGATTGACAATATTACAAGCTATCCAGCTGGACTCCCGAGTTGGGGAGGAAGGGGAAAGGCGGATTAACTTTTGGATAGAATATTAAAATTAATGACGGATAGGGAAATTAATTTTCCAAAAAATCGGCAGTAAAAATGTTACATTTGATATCAACTTGGTAAATTTTGTAAAATTAGATACAAATATTCTCAAGAATAGTCGAATGTTGAAGCTCCGTTCATAAGGGGATAGTGAAGTACTTACAACCACCTCCGTGGTTTTTCCATCCTATTTTTCTTACAGTTAAACGAGAGTTTCTACAAACATAAATTTAAATTTGCATAAAAAAATAGTAATTTGATAAAAAAAAAAAAAAAAAAAAAAAAAAGATTAGGAGAATTTATTTTACAAAATAATAATGGGTCAATCCACGTGAATTCGACTTGATGAAAAAGGGCCTAATTTTAAATTTCAACCATTATTTTTCTCAGGATATATAAGGGTAAGAAACTGATATATACCAAGTTTCAGACTCCAAAAAAAATTATTTCTTGTGTTATAATTTTTAAAGTTTTTTGCATAAATTTGGATTTAAAATTTTCAAGTTGGGTTTTCTCTAATATCTTTAGAATTAATAGCCTTAAATTAATAAAAAATTCGTATTATTGACGAAAAATGGTGCTGATTATGAATTTGATGACGAAAACACTAGGATAAAATTACAGAACGAGATAATTTCAATTTTTGGGGGTCTCATAGGGTCCAAATTTGAGACTTGAGCGTCACCTTCAAAAATTCTGAAAATTTAATATTTTTGGCCGAACAGGCTATCTACTTTGAATTATAAACGGGATCAATGAGAAACAGTTTTATTTTTCAAAATTATACTATATTATTTATGTTGAATTTCTTAAAAAAAATATTTCGCGTCATTCAAACTTTTGTTTTTTGAACTGGTACTGCTTCCCATTTGATATTTTTGGGCAATCTACTCTTAATTAAGACATAGAAAAGTGGCTCAATCCTAATTTGAAACCTAAAACCCTAGTCAAGAAATACTAAGACAGATTAATAAATTTAGGAAGGGCGTGGGGTCGGGCCAAATTTGAGACTTCGAAAATTCTGAAAATTTAATATTTTTGGCCCAACAGTCTATCTACTTCAAATTATAAATGGGATCAATGAGACTGGATTTTCCAAAAAATTGTTTTTCATATGAAAACTATTCCCCCCCCCCCTTCCCTAATTTATTTATCTGTCTCAGTGTTTCTTGACCAGGGTTTTAGGTTTCTAATTAGGATTGAGCCCCTTTTCTATGCCTTAATTACGAATTTAGAGTAATTTTTTTAAACGTTCTGTAATTTTTTCCCAGTGTTTTTGTCATCAAATTCGTATTCAGCACCATTTTTTTCGTCTATAATATGAATTTTTATTAATTTAAGTCTATTAATTCTAAAGATATTAGAGAAAACCCAATTTGAAAATTTAAAATCCAAATTTATGCAAAAAACTTTAAAAAATTATAACTTAAGAAATAATGTTTTTTGGAGTCTGAAACTTGGTAAATATTAGTTTCTTCCGCTTATATATCCGTAGAAAAATAATGATTGAAATTTAAAATTAGGCCTTTTTTCCTCAAGTCGAATTCACATATATTTACCCTAAAACATTCCAAACTGTGGCAAAAACCCAAAGATTATCAAAACCCATTTTTTTATTTGATGCTTTAAAGTGCACATGCAACCTGCCTCAGTTCGGGCCTCGTCAAATTGATCTCGCGACAAACACGTGATTTTCCTATTAATAAAGGATACTTATTTTTGAAAAAATCGTGACTTTTATTGAAGATAATAAATGTAAAAATTTTGTAAAAGGCATCGATACGCAGCAACGCAATGTTTCAAATCTAACAAGATTCTTTGTCAAGCCTATTGATGTCTTTTTACAACATCCTTGCTTGTAATTATTATCTTTAGTAAAAATCATGAGTTTTTCGTAAACAAGTATTCTTTATTAATATTATACCACCATGACGAATATAAAAATAAAATACTCCATACGTGGTTTTCTTTTTCAAAGATTGAAAAAATCCCGAAGGCACAAATGATGAGAATTTTAATCAAAATATTAGTTCATTGGAAATTGAATCATCTGATGATGATCGCGATACGTAGCGTGAACTAGAACTAGTAAAATAAATTGTTAAGTAGACTTTTTAGCGTTGTTTTACATGTCCAGAATAAATTAAATTGTAAAACTGACTGCACCTTCGGGATTTTTTTTTTTCAATTCTTGAAAATAAAATTCACATGTTTGGTGAGAGATCAATTTGACGAGGCCCGAATTGAGACTGGTTCCACGAGTACTTTGAAAGAGTCTTTTAGGTTTAAAATATTTGCAGGGAAATTGATGAAACTGATTCTGGGAAACTTGGAAATTGGGGGATGTACAATTTTAAATAAGTTAGGAATTTGGACTCTTCAAACGAGTAAGAAAAATTATGGAATAAATCTTTATTGGTTCAGGGAAGATGGTTTTAAATGACAAATATTTGCAGCAAGAAATGATCTGAAATAGATATTTTTTAGGTCTCGTTGTTGGACTTCACTGTCCCTTTAATATTTAAAGTTAATCCGTCTATAAATATATTGTTTTATTATTATTTTTTATCTCTTGTATTTCTTCTTATTATTTTGTTTATTTTTGCCCAATTTCCGCCTGATTTCAGTCGATTTCATTGGTGGCTTTGACTCTTTTTCGTCCTATCATTCCCCAACCAAGACTTCCCACATTCATCTGCAACCAATGTACGTACCAATGAATGTGACGCATTTAAGTTTTTTATTTTTTTTTTATTTGCCACCACTGAAAGCGCATTTCTCTACTAGATTTTTATTCTCCTTAGTAATTCTATTCTCTTTTTAATTCTAACACACTAACTCCGTACCAACATGAGCCCCCCCTCCCCCACGGGGTTTGTACTAAAAACTAGAAGCGAACCTTGAAACCTGAGACAGATTTTCAATTTTATTCGCTAAATTGTAAATACCTTTCGTGGATTAATTTCCACCTCCTTTTTAAGCGGGAGGAGACTCCCTCCCTAATAACGCTACCGCTTTTAATGACAGGGCTAGTACATGACCTTGAAAACCTTTAAAAGTTGGGGAATTTGGAAATTGGCCCAAAAGGTCAGGGAAAAGTCAGGGAATTTGAAAATGAGCCCAAATGGCCAGAGAAATTATATATTTTGGGACGTTTTAAGGAATTGTTTGATTGGTTGACCAATTAATTGTAACGCAATCATTGTAAAGTGAAAATTTGCCTAAAGATTCAAATTTGCTTTGAAATTTTTGAGTAAACTGTCAGCCGCGATTGATAAACTATGTTGAATAAAAAGGGGGAATTGTCAGCAGCTCGCCCGTAAGAATAAATTCATGATAAAAAATTAAAATTGGTCAGGGAAATTATTTAAACATAGTCAAGGAAAACCTGTAAAAGTCAGGGAAATTAACTTCCAAAATATTGTACTAAACCTACTGGAATTCGTGGAAATATCAGGGAATTTGAATATCATCCAAAAATTAGGGAAACTCCTTAAAACCTTTGCGCCAATCAGAAAAATCGGGGGAAATTAATGGAAGCGTAACTTCTTAAGCTCATAATCTTCAATAATAAAAATTTGGTTAGACCGCAACTGGCTTAAGTCAACGTTTTTTTTTGTATTTAATTTCTTAAGTTTCATTAAGTTTGATAAATTCAGACCAATCAGCCTTCAATAACGCTTGCAATATCCTAACATTTAGAGAAAAGTCAGCGTTGATGCCCAAGACCTTGGACTTCAAACGCCAGCCTATTTTTTTATTGATAGGACATTACAAGCGCTATTGAAGGCTGAAATAATATGATTGGCCCGAATTTATACTTCACTTTCATTGAAACTTAACCAAACTTTAGAAATTAATTTAAACAGCAAAAACGTCTCTTTGTTTGAAAATTCTCGAATACTTTTTTGGCATGGTGAAATAAATTGAAAAGCAGTTCTTTTTAGCTACAAGTTTCCCTTTAATTAAAACAATAATCAAAGGGTTATGCTTTAATGTAATCATTTTAAAACGCCTCTCTTTGATTAGCGGTAATTTTTTTGTCATTTGTATAATTTTCATATAAAAATGGAGTTTAGCGATTAGCGGTGGCGAGAGTTTACTCTTAATTTAATTACGAGAGTGAGAAGTGAGGTGGAAAATCAGTATCACCTTCCCTTTAGTCCGTAAAACCCCGAAAACTTTGCTTTCATTAACGATTAGGTTAGATTAAACAGACTACCTTCAAATTACAAACCCTGGAAAATCTATTTTATACTAACAAATTTACTCGCGTTCTTTCTCTCTGGTCCTTGTTTGTCCGTCTGCCTGGAATGAATGGTAATCGTGATTGTATTTTAGCTACGAGGAGAAACAACCGCGGTCTACCGTATAGTATCGAATACAACGTTCATGGCGGGGAGGGAGACGCGGATGGAACGCCCTACCAAAGACCCATGACTCCCCGCAAAGTCAAAAGACGTTCCACTCGTTCGAAACGGGGATCATATAGACGAAGCTATTATCAAAACCCTGTCACTAAAATCATGAATCAATCAGCAGCCGCACACGCTGACACTTCTAGCATCGACAGTTATCATTTGCATAACCATAAATCGCGACGCCGCGTCTTCCAACCTCCTCCTCCCCCTGGTGGCGTCGGTATTTATCCGGGACACGCTAACCCTTCTTACGCCGCTTCACCCTCCTCTTCCCTCAATTATTTGAATACAGACGTTCGCGCTATCCCCATCTACGTTAATGACTCCGAAACTGTCATATGACAACTACCCTTAAAAAAAAAAGCTTCTCAAGATGGAACTCAACCCCCAACCCCCTGGTGATTGTGACTATAGCGCGACAAGTGTGCGTTTATGATGAAACTGATTTTAATTTATAATTCAAACTGACAATGACAGTATTTTTATCCTATAACGTAAGAATAACGTCATCAATGAAGACTTTTATGTAAAATATGTTTTTTTTTTAATCTATACGTAGTCGTTTTACGACCATTGATTACGGGAATGAGTGAGCAGTCGGTGAGCTCTTGGAATTAATTTTAACATCGGGGTGACTGGGTTTTCCATTTGGGCCAAAATGTTCCCATGATTTCAAAATATTCCAGAAACTGAATATAAAAACATATTTAAATTAATTTTAAAGGGTCACGAAGCGCTTATCATATCTGTTAGAGTGTTAAACCAAAAATTACGCTTTTTGAAGTAATGAGACCAATTTAATTTACCAAATTTAATCTGGTTTTCATTTTATCGTGATAAATGTAACCAGAATTTGAACCAAATATCGCTGAAGGTTGAAGGTTTTAGCTAACCACGATTGCTTTAAATTTATAGTCGCGTTTCATTAAAAACCATTCGATCTCGTATTAACGTACATCTTTGTTTACAAACTCCAAAATTTCAGTATCCCTTTAATTAGAATTTCCAAAATTGGTCTTTATTTTCTTTAGTTCCAATATTCTTGAGATAAAATGGATGAAAATGATGCTTTAACGGCTTTATCTTAGCGAGAAACATTGCGCGATGGAAAACAATTGCCCAGTCACCCCCTCTAATTTACTCAAAACTAAGTTTACTTCAAAACTGTTTCGATATATATACGCGCTCTCTTCCTTTTTTTACTTAATTATATCAAGGACAGAGTGATTAACGGATATAAAGAGTATAATTAAACCCGCAAGTGCCTTAAAACTCGTAAAAGCCATTTGGCAGTCAGTATTGTTTTGCCAAAAGTGAAATTAAAACTGAGAGTTTCGAATAAGTAAACCAACGCTAATTTGTAAATAATTGAATTGAAATTGAAAAAAAAAAAAATGGTTCTGCCAGGTTTTTTTCGAGAAAGAAAATAATGAAAATAACGAGATTTGTACGTAATTAATTTTTATTCCACATTATCGGAACTTTCGGATATCGTTGACCGTTTATAAAATCCGAAAGATTCCACGTATGCGACTCGCCTCTCCAAATATAAAGCTCAAAACTTTAGAACGAAACTTACAGGCTCAAAATTAGTCCAAATGTAATTAAAATATTAATTTTTATCCCCACTTAACCCACTCGTTAATATATTTGGTCTCCTAGTCATTAACTAGTTGAGCCTCGCGGAATATCGCCTGACCAACCCCCTTCCCTCTCCCTGTATTTAAACGACGTGCCATCATTAATAATTAATTACCAGTATGAAATTAATTTTCCCTGATGGAAAGGAAAAATTAAATTAATTTTAGTAATTTAGGCTTATAGCTTCTTTGATAAAATAATTAAAACTCTTCCTACGTATTTTTATTTGCGCGTTTACTGCCGTGATTAATTCAAATGTAATATTATTATTAAGAAAATGTAACTGTGATCCTAAAACCGCGAAAATTTAATTAATTTCAGTTTTATTATTTTTTATTACCCTCGAAATTTTCGAAAAAAAAAAATAATTAAAAAGATCGGGTTGACATATTGACTATTGATTCGATTTAAATCCTTATTTAACCTCTACATTCATTAACTCAGGGTTGCCACAAGTCAGGGAAAAGTCTGGGAATTTGAAAATGAACCAAAAAGTCTGGGAATTTTAAGATATTTTAAAAAGTCAGGAAATTTAAAGCCATGAAATTACAATCATTATCTGCAGAAAAGATTCGAAGCTGACCTTATCAGTTGTATAGATTAGAACAAAGATATGAGTGCAAAAAGTTTGGCCAACGCAATTAAATAAAAAATAAAAGGTTAAAAATTGGGTAGTATTAGCTGAAATGGTCAGGGAAAATCGTTGGAAAAGGGCAGAGAAAAACTTGGAAAAGTCAGGGAATTTGAATCTGAAAAAACTGTGGTAAGCCTGAGTCTACAATTGTCATTCGAACGAGGTAATTTTTCCTCGGTGCGTAAGAATGTAGTTCTGCACCTGTTTTCGCGGGGTATTTTAAAAGTGGTTTCTGGGATAGAGGGCGCCATTTTTAACCAGACATTTACCCACAATAGATGTCGCAACCTATCCACTCTTCTAGGCCCTTGTTGGGTGGCTTTCCACCGCGCAAGGGTGCGCGTCTGTAGAAACATTGGTACAGGGGCAAGACGATTATTAAAATATTTTGGTTGAACAATTTTTTTATTATAAAATAATTAAAAATAACGACGATAACTTTGAAATTAATTAATCGAAGTAGGGTTAATAGTTTGGGGGACGCAATGGCTCGAGGCGATGGACATTTCGGCCAGTCTCAGTCCGGATTGCACGCACTTCTCCAATGAATGACCCTTCAAAATTGAATCCACCATTCCAGCAACCAAACTTTATTATATATCAAATGAATTAGTACCGATTTAAATTAAGAGTTAGACGGATGGCTAAATGGTACTCGGATAACGCGTACGCCGAGTTACCTCGTATCGAAAGTTTCTAACTAAAGTTAGCTTGACGTTCGCTTTTCTCAGTACCTACATTACTTATAATATATGGTTATTACCAGTCTCCGGCCCCCAAGACCGAGACGACCTTGGGGTTGGGGTTTGGCGGAGGGAAATAGTCGACCAGGATGGGGGCCTCGACCCGAGACAATACGCTTAGACGGTCTCCCTTTCTGACCAGTGTGATGACCCCTAACGAACCCAAGGTCACCACCATCAATTTCCAGCTTTCCATCATGGCGAATGACGCTCGCCGACAATATTCTTTTAGATTTTCGACGTCGCCTGCGTCCAGAACATCTGTTCAAATTATTTAAAGTTTCGATAAAATATATTTTATTTTAGCGATAAATATTTAAATATTATTATATTGAACGCATAAAATAGTGAGAAATACGGGCATTTTCTGGGCATTAGATGGAACCAGTCTAATATACATTAGAAGAGCGCTTAAAAATTAATAAAATTAGTTTAATTTCGTATGTTATCTCGGGTTATATTTTAAAAGTTATTAGAACGCGTCTCTAAGAACGTATTTTAATCTAATTCGGAGATAATTATTTAGAAAATTGGTAAGGCTAAATAGCTAAGTGGTTACGTCTGGAATTCATAAATAAGGAATGTTTGTCTGGCTTTAGTGAGTGCGGTTAATAGTTCACGACTCCCTTCAACGAAAAAGGGGATTTAGAAAGAAGATGGGGTCGTAAACAGGGTTAGGAAATATGTTTTTTTTTTTTTTTTTTTTTTTTCTATTCACGTAAGTTCAAGAGAGCCAATAATATATTAATATACTTGGTTAGGTGTTGAGGGGTGAAGCTCTTCCTTGGGCAGTTGGGCTATGAGTGAAGACAATAAGTAAAATATTATTTCTATAATTATTACAAGCTCGTATACCGATTAGGGGCCGAATAATGGTTCCCCCAATAATTTCGCAACCACATCGAGATTTCTTAAAGTGAGGCTGTCTCGTATTTACGGTATTTTTCATGAACTCCAAACGGAAATTGACTCATTTTCGGAAAGATCGTTAAAAACGATTCAAAGTATATGTCGTAGAAAAGAGTTTCGGGAAAGTAAAAAAATACGTATTTTATAATCAACATTTTAAAAATAAAAACTCCCCGCAATAATACGTCATCACTAGGGTCGCGTGGCTATTGGAGATCCTCGAGTTGATTCTCACGCGTTCTGGCACGTGATAAAGTCGTTTTCACGCGGTTGTTTTTGTGTAAGTACTAATCGCGAAAGTCCTATCTTTCGTACGAAAATTATGGTTTGACGTTTTTATTTTGAAGTTTCTTTCGAACTCGTCAACCCAGAAATATAAAAAATTTTGAATGTGTCGTTCTAATACGAAAATTAAATATAAAATCGATAGACATTGGAAAAAAGTTCTGACAGCCTCAATTTAACCTTTTAATCCGGTTTTCATCGCTAAGTATAGTTGCGATAAAATGTCGCCGATGACATGATAAATAACCTAAAATAAGATTGCTTCCTATTTTTCATTTCTCAATCCTTGTTATAGATAAAATCGATCAATGGGATAGTTTAATTTGGTTACATAAAACCCTCTGTATGTGGGGTGGGCATCAATACACTTTTGGTTATAGTTCAAAATGTTCTTACGTCTAGGCAAGAAGGATCAGATAAGGAGAGGAAAAGTGGGAACGGCGCTGCTCCTACTGCGTCGGCCTAAACTCCCACTCTGAGAGAACGGGGGACAGACGGGGGTAGAGATGCTTCTTGGTAAATTGTTGTCACGTGGGTAAAACGAATCCTTTATGAGACGCGCTAGCTAGCGACCACGTGACAACAGTTTACCTCAAGAATTTCCTATCCCACCTTTCCACCCGAGTGGGAGGTTGGCTCTTCTCTCTCTAACTCAACGCAGCCCCACTTTTCCTCTCCTTATCTGATCCTTCTTGGTCTAGGAATATAGGATAACCCTAGGCTCTAAGAGTATCGCAATCAGTAATGACTGATCAATGCTGCGAGTGGGGCTGGGTGGAAGAAATATGACGGGTATACTTTGTAATTTTTGTCTCCCATCCTGATGGGGCGAGTAACGTATTATGGGTCGTCCAGTCAATACCAAGCTTGGATTACCATTGTTTGTTTTATTTCGCAACTAGGGGGGGGGGGGGCGCTAATGCTAGGCGGAAAATTTAAAAACAAATTTTCCACTGTCTGGCCACGAGCTCGCGTTTTCATATACTGTTGTTATAAGTGGTAGTATGTTTTTGGCTATGTGATTTAAAATCAGACTTGTTGATTAACTTGATTTAAATCCGATTTTTATTGATTAATTTGATTTAAATCAGATTTTTATTGATTAATTTGATTTAAATCAGATTTTTATTGATTAATTTGATTTAAATCAGATTTTTATTGATTAATTTGATTTAAATCTGATTTTGATTAACTTGATTTAAATCAGATTTTTTTGATTAATTGGATTTAAATCAGTTTTTATTGATTCGTTTGATCTAATTCAGTTTAATTAAATTTTTTATTGATTAGTTTGACTTAAATCATATTTTTCTTTTTATTCGAACCGTATTTACTAAAGTGAACCCTGGTAGCAACCAAATTCAATGTATAAAGAGTGTTTGCTATTTATAATTATGTGTAATTTACCTTTGACGTTTCCGGGGTCATTTCCGGTGGCTTTGGCCATAATTCTCAGTTCGTGTAGATTGGGAGAAGAGTAAGTGACCGTGGTCCATTTGGGCGACTCGAATAACAAATGGGCCTTCTTGATATCGGTTGGCTCGTACCACACTATTTAAAAACGAAACGAACGAATGAAGTTTCGCGTCTTTGAAACACCATCTCTAGTTGGCAACGCGTACGATGCTAGGTTTTCCTCATTCATATCATCGATACGAAACCGTATCAGAGTGACAGACGGGAACCCTCAAGCATTGAACGCGTTGAAAACTCGGGCTGCAAACTTCCTCCTTTTAAAATCGAAACCCGAATCACGTAAAGGAACGACCAAAGTAGTCGATCAACGAAACTAACCAAGTTTCCCCGCAGCCATTCTTCCTCGTTCCTCTCCTTCTCTCTGGTAACTATTCGGTCAATCGCGAAGCAAGACGCGTCGCCCCTGATTCCCACGGCTCTGGGATATTGTATACTAATTCTCCCATTAATGAAAATAGATCGTGTAAACTGAACTTGATTTCCAACTTCAGGGTGTGTTTTTATTTCGCTCTACGTTGAAACCGAGGTTCGATTCACTCTGTTAGAATTTCGTCTCTTAAGAGTTAACGTTTTTGCGTCGAAACTATTGCGTAATACTTTGTTAGCGTATTTAAGCCTCGGTTAACTTCAAAGTTAATTATTTTAATTATATAAAACCCGTAGTTAATTAAGTGGTTTTTATCGTAAACTCGCCAGTAACGGATGTAGGTGGTTTAGGACTTTTCCAGCGCGCGGGAAACTTGGAAACACGCGTTCGGTTAAGCCTCGGTCTTATTAGATTCTAACTTATTTTTTCGCTTAACCATGGAGAAAATGTCTTTAAAGTTAAAGTTGGCCCTGCTGAGTATTTTGGCGGCGGCTTTGTTTTCGGTAGTGTCATTTTCGACGCCTTATTGGCTGGTTTCGGACAGTACGCGAACGGTTGACCGATTTCAAAGACTCGGTTTGTGGGAAGTTTGTCTCGATCGTTTTCACGATCTCAATCACAGATATGATCGCGAATTTAACGGATGTCTTTGGATTTTCGACGAAGAATATCAGTTTATTATCGACTTTTTAGAACCTTGTGAGTATCTTCGAATACCCCCCAACCCTTCTCGACCAAATAGGCCTAAATGTTAGACCCACCACATACTACGCACTACCAGCCCAAGTTGATTCGGTATCCTAAATCATAATTACAAAAATTCACTTTTCCCAACCTTGAAAAATGCAACATTTTCCACAGAAACATTTTTTGTTTTTAACACCTCTTTTTGTTGGTTCCAAGGGTTGTTTTTTTAAATACCAACTATTTCTTGCACACCCAGCTTCACTGAAGGCAGTTAAACAATTTTGTACACTGTCAGTGTCTTCCCCTGCACTCTTAATTCCAAATGGACGGTCAAACTCTTCGATCCCCCAGATTAAGTTATTCTAATCTCGAAACGGACTTACAGAATTGAAATTTTGGAGACAGTCGGTTTTCGATATATTTCTACTTAAGACGTTTGGCTTCCAAGATCAAATCCTCCACGGGATTAGTGTCATATTTGGCACTATGACCGCAAACCGACCCCTCCAGACCTTAAAGCTTAACTTAACCCAAACCATTTTGGTCGAAAATAACATTTTATATTAGGCACAGCACAGTCGGAACCAATACGAGGTTTGACCGTTGGTTCGTAGCTATAATTCGCGAGATACGAAATTAATCATACTAAATCTCACTATTTTAATAGTTTATAAATTTCTTCCGAAATTTCTATCTCTGGTTACGTTCTTTTGGAATTAAGGGTGCAATCTCCTCTACTCCATGCACGAGCGGTAGTAATTTAGGCCTAATCGAACTTCAAACATCCTGAAAATTGTATAATTGAGGTTCTTTGGTAGTTTTTGAGGCCAACTATTTGGGTCAACCCCCTTTATTTCTTTCTTTAAAAGTCAAAACACTCGAAAGGGGAGAGGGAAGATTCAATTTAGGACATTGTTCGGTCATGAAGACGATTCAAGACCGTAATGGGACCCTCTGACATTTTATAATCGGTAACCAAAATTTGAACCAGAATATCTTTACAATTTCTCAAATCATCGAAGGAAATGAAATAAATTCCAAAAACAAGATTCGGGAATTTCTTATTTGAAACGGTAGATCAGTATTAGTTCGGACTAGGTTTCGAATCGCGTCTCTCCTCTATCTCTATTTTCCGCTCTCCTAGAAATGGAGGTCAGTCTAGGTTCGTTCCTCGCTGACAGCTTAACCTGTTCCCGATTATACTAACGTAGGTAATAGGTAATGGGAGGTCTCTTTGAAAGGAATGGCGGGAAAATACCACGTGACGCGTCCCCCACCCCACTCCACGCATACACACACACCCCTGCGATTCGGCGCGGTGGATAGCGTTGAGTAACAGGTCTAAACTAGGAGCGTCCCGTGTTCCGACCAACGGTTTTAAGAAAGAAACTTAGCTCGCAGAGTTTTAAAATACGAGTTTAGGTTCGCCTAATTTGGAATCGCTTCTGCGCTGTGCGACTTTAGACTGAAAGAAGACGTAATTTAAGCGGAATTGTAGGTAAAGGCTTAATTTCTTAGTTGTAAGAGCGTTTCCTAGTTAATTCCAAAGCGTTTAAAGTTAAATTTGGATCCAAATATGAATGAAAAGCGAGTTAAAACAGGCCGCGCCCCGAATATATTTGTTCGGCTAACCTAAGCCGAGGCTTAGTCGCGATTTATTAAGCCTAACTCGGTCGTCTTTGAGCGCGTTTTTGGAGCTAGTTAGGTTCGAATATTTTGATTGGTTATGGCGCGAAAGATTAGCGACTTGCGCATCGCTTCTTTTTCTATCGCGTTCGTGGTGACCGTCTTGATTTTTTTGGCGTTCGCGACCCCTTTCTGGTTAAGGTCGGACCCGCGTCATTATGGGGCCGAATTCGTTCGCATGGGACTGTGGGAGACTTGCTTCCGCAGCTTCGTTTCCCCGGACGATTATTATCAGAATAAATACTACGTGGGTTGTCGATGGATATTCACTTACGAATATCAAAACTTGAGACACTTTTTACAGCCACGTAAGTTACACCGCACCATTCCAAACCCACCTTTACACCTCTTTCGAACCACGCGGTTCAATCTTCTCGATCACAATCACTCAATAGGCACACCAAATAACAGACCTATATATTCATGATGGGGTTGGAATCTACCATGGGGGAAACTCCTATTTCCAAGAGTTTAAACGATTATTTTAGTTCAATGTTTTTGGAGATTATAGTTAAGAGGAGATTATAGTGAAGGGGAAAATGAAGTGTTTTTCTTTGTTGCTTCTAAAAATAAGTCACGTTTGCATAGTAAAACATTCAGGAAGTGTCTCTAAATTGTGCAAAAAATCGTAAACCTTCATATTTTGGCAAAAGGAGAACCTCCGACTAATCAAAAGACACGCCTTTATCTCTGTTTTAATAAAATCCCCGCGACATGTGCAGCGGCACACTCTTTGAATCGCGCTAAATCACGTTCTTGATTATTTTCAAGCGCGTGTCACGGATATGTTACGAAACTAAAGATACAAGGGAGACTTTTGATTTGTCGGAGGTTCTAATTTTAATTCTATGACAATATCTGAATCTTTTTCGAGTTTTGCCCAATTTAGAGATATTTCCAGATTCTTTTAATACGCGAACGAGTCGTATTTTTTAATAGTAGATCGATAATAAGATGATCACTTTATCTTCCCTTTAAATATTCCTCAATCCGATTTTTAGTTATTCTTATCACACCGTGACACTCTATATAACGTAGGCTGGCAGTGTTAGTAATCGCGCCAACATCTGTAAAATAAAATGCCCTATTTGTTGCCTGTTGAATTTCAGCGTTTTTCGTGGCCGTTCAAGTATTTTTCACGTTCGGTTTCACGTTCATGTTGGCGGCCATCGTCGCTCTGTTGGCGCAACAACTTTGCCTCAGTTTCGATAAAACCATTCCCGTCTTCAAAGCCATCAGCGGGCTCTTTCTCGCCGCCGGTAATTACCAAACGAGCGTTTTTAACAATATCCAGTTCCTCGCTTCCGCCTATTATTATCATCCACCTCAGCGAGCCTCGATTAAAGTCCATTTTTAATTCGAAGGGATCTCGATTGTCCATTGTAAATGTAAAACCGGTCTCCATCGAGCTTGAAGGAATTGATTGTAGTTCGCGAAAGTTTTATCTCCGAATGAAACGATTTCGTTGACATTGAAATTTGGCTTTAATCTCGGCGTCTTCGGTGGTAATTAAGGGGCGTTCCCTGGCCTTTGACCTCGAGTCTAAATACCTATCTTTGGCGTTGTTCCCAGCCGTATGCGGCACGATAGCCGTTATCGTTTTCGGGGCCCTCGGGGACAGTCGTCACTGGATGCCGGACCCTGATCACAATTACTTGGGCTGGTCGTTCGGCTTGGGAGTGGTCGGCACCTTCTTCGAGTACGTTGCAGCCCTCCTCTTCGCCGTCGAGGTTCGAGTCCAGACGCGCAAAAGAGCCCAACGATCCCAACAAGTCTTTTCTCTCGACCAAACCAAAGCCTAACCAAATTATCAGCGGTGGCCAATTTATTAAAACACGAACAATATTTTTTTCAACGTGAAACTTATATGCGGAAAAGATTTAAATAGTTTTTATATAATATAAATAGAGGCGTTTAACGAAATTATTTAGTTATCGCGTACTGGGACTAAGCTATCAATCTAGGCGTTCCACGTACGCGTCAACGAATACAATTCTTAATCTCTTATATAAATATATCGCGCATAATTTTAAAGAACCAAAATGTTTTTGATTTTAATTTTTAGCATTTTTTTGTAAAACATTCCATGACGATTCCATCCATATTAACTCTTTACACAACACTAGAAAGAAACGAATTTTACACCAAATCTCGTTGTTTCTCTACGAATTTGTATTAGATCTGATATTTT
The DNA here is from genome assembly GCA_963920705.1 of Odiellus spinosus. Lineage (NCBI taxonomy): Eukaryota > Metazoa > Arthropoda > Arachnida > Opiliones > Phalangiidae > Odiellus > Odiellus spinosus. The sequence goes on from OY987234.1 coordinate 7,424,303, forward strand.
CATTTTTATATCTATACCGTGGCAATCTCGAAAGTGGTTCGTTTTCACATTTAAATGGGGATAGTTTCTGTTCTTTTCTAAGGTTGTAACGAATAATTTGGCGAAAAGTCCAGTGAAGGTGATTCCATACTACGGGGAGAATCAGGATTCGTATCAAACTATGAGAAATATCGAGGAAAATTTTGGAATATTGTCATAAAGTCGAAAAATTTGTCTGAATTTAGGGAAATGTTTCAAGTGTGAGTACTTGGGCATCATCTTCTTGATATTGGCAATGACAAGAAGTAGGTACGCTGGTCCTCAGTCGTCTAAATTCGTGGGGTTTATTAGGATTTTACAAATTTTGTTCTTATCTTAATAGATAGTGTTGAATAGCAAAACCCGATGTTCATAAGCGTCGTCTAACGGCAAACAGTGTGGGGAAAAGTATGAACTGACAAAAACACGTGCTCGTCTGCCTATTCTCTATCCATAGCAGCCATGCACTTGGTTTTGCTAATTACTACCTTTGCCCGCACTGTTTGCCGTTAGAGGACGCTTAGTAACGCTATATTTTATTAATTTTTATCTTTTAAGATACAGTGTCCATTATTTAATAGTCATAGGTTGAACGAACCCTAGCGGAATGATTCGAATTCTCATTCTCCCCGCCTTTCACCTTATTGTCACTAAATCAGTTAATGAACTGACTTACCGCGAAATAATTACATAATTTGGTTGCGCAGCTTTTGTTTTAATCAAGGAAAGAAATAAGCGAGTTTAAAGTATGGTGGGCGAATATTACCGGTATTTGTAATATAATATTTTTTATAGAATTTTCGCGTGTTTTTTTATAATCAATTTTATTTTCTTTATTTTTGAGACTAATTCTTTTCTCCCACCATTTTTTCCGTCCGTCCATCCGTGCCAATTTCAAATGACGTCGTAAGTTATAATTAACGAAATAGGCTTAGCGGCTATCGACTATATTTTAAAAATTACTTAAAATTGAAACGAATAAACCTTTGGTTTTAAAACATTTGTTATATATAAATAATATACGGAAAAAAACAAAAATGTCGTATCCATTGTTCGCGATCGACGTGTAAATAAATTTAACACTTTTTAGACGAGGGAAAGATGGGATTATTGATTAATCGCGGTGGCACGAATTGTTGTCTATTTTTGTACAAAAATGTGTTTTCACGTAATATTTTATATCTCTACAACGTTGTGACGATTTTGACAATAATAATCTAGTGATTTGTTTTTTCCAACTACCCAAGACAAATTATTTCAATTTTTTTTTCGTCGATATTATTTTATCTAAACATTGTAATGTATACGCGTATGTAGGCCTAGCTACAAAACTTGGTAATATCTGAGAAGAAATAGAGAACTGTAGATGGTGCTCCTCCACATATCTCTCTTCCTTAAGTCCCTCTAAGATTACACGTTTAGACTAAAGTACAACCTAGAATGGGTGCATCCCTGTAAAAGGTTCTGCTCCTAATTCATAAATGAATCTGTTTATGTCTAATTCCAAGATGGCCATTATAAATTTATTATTAATTAATAAAACGGCTTCCCTGTTTAATAATAAATGTACGCATCTACTCCAATTTTAATCGCTCTTAGCTATAAGTAAAACTATAAAAGGCCTATATTATTCCATGTAGGCAGGTGACTAAATTTCCAGTTGGTTTTCTAGCTCATTTAATTCCTCGTTCAGTATTTCATGAAACATTTTGTTTTGTACGAATAAAGATCCGCGAGGAATGGACGCAGGTGCTTGAATCTTCGAATTCTTTCATCAAAATTCGAATGGCACCTGCTCTTTTCTCGCCACACGAATACCCTCAAGTTTTCTTGTAACTCTTTTTTTTTTCTTTCTCCAGCATGCGTTATTTTAATTTTACCACCCTCATTCTTTTTATCGTAGAGAAAAAGTCGTGTTACTAGATTTCAGTATTGTAGAAAAGAAAGGCCAGTTAGCGTAGGATGAAAGGGTTAGTCACGCGCAAACTCAACATGAAGTACTATTTACGCGTACCAGTAACCAGCGTGTGTCAAGCTTCAATTTGTAAATAATAAGACCATCTTGAGAAATGCTATATACCCAATTGGGGAATGGGTAAGTCAAGCTAAGCATTTTACACAGGCGCGTCACGACATTGCTTCGTTAAAGGGAAAGCAAAGCTCGAGCAATGGAAGCCAGACATTCGTAAATTCACACATCAGAAAACACGAATGTTAGTGGTCAAAAGCCCTCCATCTTGGGTGAGAAAAATAGAAATGTCAACAGGCAACTCCAGGTGGTCCACTAAACCTCTAGTTAAGTAGTCGCCTAGTTGTCTGTTGTCATTTCTATTCTTACCCAAGATGGAGGGCGTACCCCTTCGAGGACCATTCTTTCTATGGAATTTATGAATCTTTCTGTACGTCTCTACTCTCCAGGTAGAATAAGGCGCAAAAATATTGTGAGTGATTTGTTACGCCACGTGGCGAGTTTCCAGCTTCCGCGCCTTTGGTGGCCAGAAATTAAAGTTAATCCGCGTTCATATTTACACCCTTCTTCGTTTTACTCGCCCTTTAAATTAAGTTTGACGTTTCCGTACGCGTTACGAATACATTTTTCAATTTACGTAACGAATGGGAAGCGAGAAATTATGAACGTCTAGCTTCTTAAACGCTGGCTTCTCCGACTGGTTACGAAGTGGCCCGCATTTCCATCATTCGTCCCTTCGGCCCACACACGTTTCGAAATTTTAGTTCGGTCTTTCACGCTCGAAATACGAGTTTATTCAAATTTTTGAAATGATTTCTTCCAAAGATTAAATATCGCGATTATTGGATATTTTGATTCGATTTGGTTAATATTAGACCCGCATTCGCCGCTATAGAGAGTTAAGAGGAATTAAAGTCGGAACCTTTAATAGTACATATCTTATCACGTGAGCAAAGTATTGTAGAATGTATCTAGAAGTAGGCGATTTTCGTTTCATTTCTCAAGCAAGTTATTAACGAATTTTTACCGTAGTTGGCATTTCTTTTACGTTTCTGGTTTTCATTCAAATCGACTTTGAATAAATATAGGCCTAGTGCAGAAATTGGGAAAATCTTTCTCGGAACGCGTACTGGTACGTCAAGCCAATCAGCGTCGTATAAGGTAGCTTCGCGTTAAGGTTCTCGGACCATTTCCCTCATAAATAGGGAAAAATCTTGATTATTTTCGCCGACGTAACCACACTTGTTTTGGTCGCGAAATTCTTGTTTATATTATCAAGTCTATATACAATGGAACATAATTTGGTGAGTCGTTAGCCGAGGAATTCATTGACTACAGCTACTTCCCCGAATTGCGCGTAAATTTAAGGTTAATAATGGGGAGGGTCTAACAGGTGACGTCACTGTTTCGAAACAATGTAAGTTTCGCTCGCAGTCTCGCCATCTTTCAGTTGATTCCCCAAATGAATAAGCCGCGCTTAGAGACTAGAGTGGCATGACAGGTCGATCACTATCGGCCGCTGCTAAAGGCAATTCTACCCACTTCATTCCTTCCAATTCCCCTAAAGGGAAACTGAGAGCGAACTCAATTAATTTTGTTTTTAGTCCAACCGCCGAAACATTCAAATTCGCTATTTCCAGCGTTCTATTAGGCCTATTTTTATTTCTCCAAAAATGAATATGCCACTATTTTTAATTAGCGAAATGATAAACGTTTTACTTTGTCCAGAGATAATAGTAGAAAGAGATTTTCAAGTTTATATAAACACTCTCTAGTCGTTTAAAGTTTCTTGTATAATAATAATAATAACTAATTTATATACGAGAGTTTGATTGAATAGACGGAAGATTTTTAACTCGTTTGATAAGATTCTGTAGAGAAAGAAATTATACTCTGAACGCGTTGTCAGAGAACCTGATATTTATGACGTATTTATTATTTCCAGTTAAGCTTACTTTCCATTAGCTCGTGTAACGACGTATTTAACACTTAAACTTGTTTTTCGCCTGTCAAAGGCAGGGGACCTACTCGAAAAAATACGCTTCCGTTCATTAACGGGATAATTTGACGTTTGTCGTTGGTTGCTTGCGCGAAAACCACGTTTAAACATTTTTTAAACTTCTTTGCAACTTTCTAAAACTTCTTTGTGACCTATTAAACTTCTTTGCAAAGTTCTAAAACTTTTTTGCAACGTTTTAAAAAAGTTTGCAACTTTCTATCAAATTTTGTAACCATGCCCTGGGTTTGTATTAACAATTTAACTTTGGTCTTGAAAACAAGTCCCCGCGTTGCGTAAACTACCCTAGCCCCGTGAACCATCTTGTTTTACCATCTTGTAGAAATCTACTAATATTAATTTTGTATTACGCGCGAAATTGGTGACTTTATCATAGATTATTTCATTCTAAAATATTGTTTATAAACTACTCGTTTTGTTCGTACGAATACGTTTGTCGCGCGTTGTCCCTTTGATTTGGGGTGTTTGGCTTCTTTCCTCCTATTCTCGCTCCCTCCGACTCTTTTCCCCTCTTCCAGTAATAGTTGAGAATCAAATACCGCTTCGGCTGGTAGCGTCGCGGCCGGGCTTAGTAACATTCCACCCTCTGGCGCCCAGGTACGTACTCGGCTATATTCGCCCATTTTGAATTTCTCCCGTGTATACTTTGTTTCCATAGAAACCCGCCCCGTGTTACGATGACCCCAACACTAAGTATCCATTTCCCATCATGATCTGAAAGTAGCATTTATTTTTAGAGCGCCTCGCGTTGAACATCTACTTTAAAATAGAGCAAATTCTGTACAATAATATATAATAACGAAATCAATGTACCCGCGTTAGGCTTAGCTATCTCAGGTAAATACGCCACACTTGTTTTTCTCTCTCTCTCTCTTACTACGGCTTTTCCTGCTAAGCTTATATAGAAGCCGTTTTAAAACGCGTCCGCTAGGCGTGGCTCGATCCTCTCTCGATTCTCTAATTTTGGCGCTAAACTTATATTTAGTAATTAGTAATTTGTTAATTTAGTCTTAATTATTTTCAATTCATTTGTACGGAGTGTTCTAAACGAGGTGACGGTAGAGTTTGTTAAAAAGTTAGATCTACCCTGAAAAGTTTTGAAAGTTTCGATTTGGGTTAGCGAGCCGCGAGCGCGATCCAAATGTTTCTTGGCTTCAAATATCGATAAACAATTTATTTAACAAATATCCATCGTATCGAGATATTGCCATTTGAAGCCTTAATAGTTTCGTAATTCCAAATCAGCCTAAAACTCTCGATTCGCTTCGAAAGACCCGCGACGTCATCGCGAATTTAAATCCTTTAATATCTTTCATCGAGCTCGAATCTAATTGGTTGTTAGCTAAATAGTATTCCTCGTCATTTTCTAATAAATTTAAATTACTATTCCGTGTAGTCAGTCTATCAGTTTGATTTTAACGACGCGTACGCCTAAACACATTCGCTTAATCTCCTTTTTCGTCTAAAGATATAGTAAAGAAAGCCGATCCTAGAATTAAACCTAGATTTGAAGCGTTGTTCGCTCCGATTGGCTGACTATTTCCCGCGAAATGGCCGCTTTTGGAAGGCGCGGTGCCATTGAACCCTAATTAAAATAAAAGCATTGTGTTAAAAAAAAAATCTAGTGGGTTGTTTTTCTTTCTATTCTATTCTTTTGGAAATTGCGCTTCTAAGGCCGTTTTGTTTGTCGGCAGTTGATTGGGCGTAGTACTTATCCGTCGCATCCTGACGTTAAGCGTGCGAACCGCGGGCACGACGCCCAGCATGGGTGACCCAAACCGGTACCCGCGGGCCTCGGGCCTCCTGCTAACTGGTAGCGTCTTGGCCTTCTTGGCGGCCGTCTTCCTGGTCATCTCCTTCTCGAGTCCCTATTGGCTCGAGTCGTACCAAGAGACCTACTCCAACTTCGTCCGGCTGGGACTCTGGGACGTATGCTTCCGCAACTACCGACATCCACCTTACCAATACGACGAGAAATTTGACGGATGCTTCTGGATATTCAGCTACAAGTACCAGAATATCAGAGACTGGCTACAACCCGGTAGATATAATTATATCACGTCCTTTAATCAGTCCGCGTCACTCTGCTTAGAGTTCCGAAACTGATGGGTGGGGGGTTTTCGTGTCTCGTCGCGCGATTAGGTTGGATGATGTTCGTACAGGCGATGATGTGCGTGGCACTGGTGCTCTGTTTGGGAGCGCTGGCCCTGGTCAGTCTCGTCCTTATGCGATACCTACTAAGGTACGAAGTCATCGTCCTGGCATCCGCCTTCGTCTTAGCCGCCTCCACTGGTTAGTACTTAATTAACCAACCAACCGCCTATTGGTAACTCCAATAGTAACGTATCTGATCGCGTACAGCTCTTCCTCTGTTCCTGGCGGTGGCCGTGTTCGGAGGAATGTGCTACGACCGTTCGTGGCTGCAGTACCCGATGTACAACCACTTGTCTTGGGCATACGCCTTCGCCGTCGTCTCCTTCTTCTTTCACGGCTTTTCGTCCGTCTGTTTGTTGGCCGAAGCCTTCAAGGCCCGCGACCGAAGACGACGCGCCAACAATCTCGTCTACAATATGCAACCCAGGTTTTGATCAAAGCATCGCGCCTTTATCCGTTAACCGCGGCTCCCCGGCTTCACACACCAAAAATATAAATTAGAGATAAACCCTTTCCTGACCTCGAGCTTAATTTGGCTTCTCCCACGCCCGCTTTTGTAAAACGTATTTTAATTCCAGTCTTGGCAATCCTTGGTTCTTTATGTTATAATTTTATTATTCATTTTGCCGTCGTTGGTTTTTGATCTTAGAGGAGGTTTAGAATATAAAACGTGTACGGGTAACGTCACCCGTCAGTCGCCAATTATATTGTAAAAGGGTATTGATAGCCACGAGTACACGTTTTAAGAACCTCTCTCGGGTACACGCACTCGTCTCGCAGCCATCACTCTTTCGGTGTTTATCTACGCTTAAATTTTATTACTATTAGGAAGGAAGGTGGGGAAATTCTTATACGAACGTCAACATCAACGCCTGGCTACGACCTGGTTAAAAGATTCGAATAGCCGTAGGCTTGTTGAATTATTTGCCAAGCTACTTTAATAACTGTAACGTCTGAACGAATGGTAGAAATTGTTGACATTGGCGTTCGTAAGTGTCGGTTTCTTTCGCTTTGTTTAAAGGATTTCAGCTTAATTTATCGTTAATCAAAGTTTTAACGTTAATTTCACGTTAAATGATAAGATCATATTTATACGGAAGAAGCTAGTTCACGTGGTGATTATCCCATATTTACAATTACCCTACAGCCATACGTTTAGTCGCCATAATTAATTATATTAACCGCCATTTTTAGTTCATTTTTAATTTCAAGCACCCCATTTTTATTAAGACTTTTATCCTCGTTAGTTAGGGACGCAAGCTGAGTCGGTGGGTCCAGTTTGAGGTTGACGTCACGAATTATATTGGGAGTAACCATGTAGCGCCCGTAGTGGCCAAAAAGTGAAACAAACTAATGAACCTCGAACAAGGTCCCTGTGACGTTTTTCAAACTGGGTCCGCCGATTCAGTTAGTGTCGCTTTAACTAGCGTACTTTTAACGATCCGCTATTATTCGGATATCCGATTTTTAGACTGACTTTACGATAAACCTAAATATTTGAAATTGCTCACGTGATGAGAATCGCCATTATTTTTTATAAAAACCGGTTAAGATAATTATTATAAATATTTTGTACGAAAAGTTTTTGTAGTTTTATTACACTAAATTCAAATATATATTCCTTATTATATCACTAATTCGAATTTTAATTTTTAATTTTATTGAAAGGGAGAATGAAGCGAACGATAACGAGCCATTTTATATTGTAGATTCCGCCAAATTAAAATATACCCTATACAGTAAAACAAATATTAGAAAAGTAGGCTTAACGATGGTCCACGGCTGATAAACCAAACCATCTCTGGCCATCGACACTGACCAAAAATTTCACCTATACTTTGATCGAAATCCCAATATCAAGAAACCTTTTTATGGGAATAATTTCAAAATATAGAAAGTGTCCGAACCCCAGCGCCCGCTTGACTTACTCTATTAGATATTAGTTTTACGAGTGGATTAAGCCGCGTTTTTGATCAAGATTTTTGGCCAAGAAGCGAGCTTTTTTGTGTGAAGCTTAAATCCAGCTTTTCGTTTAACCCACGTTAAGAGGCTTCTAGTGACAAAGAGGCGGATATCTAAATAAATTTCATATAAGTAAGCTTCTCTTGGAAAAGCGAATGAAAAAGCTTGTAAAACGTTATCCTTTTGACCAAATTTATTGACTTAAAATATTATTAAAGTAATTAACGAAATTGCTACTTCATGGTTGTTTCGAAAAACGATGTTTATGGAGAACTTTCCAATTCTAAACGTTGATTGAAAACGGGTCTTAATTAAGGCACTATTTAAACTATCGAGGAATCTACGATATAAAATGACTGTACATTTAGGCTTGATTCTCCCTTTAAGCGCGAGTCTTCTTAAATCCTTTTTTTCCTTTTACAAATGATATTTTTGTCTTTTTTCTCTCTCTCTTTCTCATTTGCGTGTCTCTCTCTCCATCCGTTCTCGTAATCTCTGTCTCGTTGATCTATCTCTACGATAATTGGTCAGATCTGATTCACCGAGTACGACGTTGCGACTCAACCCTCGACCCGTCAAATTTAGCAGCGACGTTTGACCCCTTTTTTTACGAATTAATCGGAATCGACTCTCGAGCCTTAATATGAATAATACCGCGTCGTTACGTAGACTGTCCCTCTACATTTTAATTATTTCATAATACGAGTGACCACCGCGATGACCATTCGACCCCCTTTTCAATAATTCATAATGTAACGGAAAGTTTATGTCGCTGGATCGAGTTGGTATTCTCGCCGAAGTTCCAAAATTGGTCATTTCACACTTTAAATTAATTTACTCGTTTTGAATTAGTTCAAATAAACTTTTTTTTAACAAAAGGTCTCTACAGCTAGTTGACCCCTAAATATTACAATTTGACCTTTTTGGAACTCAGCGTATCATCGAATCTAGTTTTTAAGAATGGGTTAAAGGGTTGGTCCGGTTCATATCTAGTCTTTCTTACGTAAACCAACGAGTTCATCCCATTTTTAATATTTATAATTTAATAATCTTAATCGACATATTTTATTAATATCTAGGCCGTCGATAGCCGCGCGGTCCAATATTTGTTTAGCTTGAAAATCATATTTGTTATAATTTATATATCTTAAGTAGTTATTATTAAAAGTTCCGCACCTTAATTATCTAATCATATTTTACCTAATAGACGATCTCTTGATTAAAATATACTCGCTCGACGGAATTTTTAATTAATCTTCGAAAGCGAACTGGTTCAATAATTTGTTCTCCTGAATCGATGTTGTCGCTTTTTTAAACTCGAAGTTACGTCGTATCGAACAGTTGTTAATCCGCCCATTTTCCAATTAATATAGAAAGTAATAATCGCTTGTAGTTTATCTTTCATAATCATTTTTACGACAAACCAAAATTTGTCTTTCGAAATTCTTTAATAAATATAATCAATTTTGAAATCACGGCGTGGCCCTGGGAAAATTTCCAACTATCGGATGATTTTATTTTTTTAACGTAATTCGTATTTTATCGCGATTGTAAAACGCGGCCACGTGTGTGTATGCGCAGCGGACAATAAACTAAACCAAAATTAATCCAGTCCTAAAGTATTTCTTCTCCATATACGAATTGACACAAAATTATTAATTAATAAGTTTTAAGAACGTAAAGGGACGGACTGCGGCACTGATTTCGGTAAGGTTTCCGATAACGATGGTTTTGGACTAATTAATACAAGTCCGGTGAGTTCAGGAAAAATACGAAAAAAATCTGCGACCAGCGAAAGTTTGAGAAAAATGTATTTCAAAGGTTAAACATTCCATGTTAAAATGCCATAGATTACATCCTAACCTAACCTATGGGAATTTCAAATTTTGAAATACGTTTTTCGCAAATTTCCACTGATCGGAGATTTTTGTTTGTATTTTTTTTTTTTTTTTTTTCTGAACTCTCCAGGTCTTTAACCATCGTTATTTGGTGGGGGTCGGTTAATGAAGTCCCCCCCCCCCCCCGATGGCCCACGAAAAGATCCAAATGGAATAGCAGTAGATGCATTCGAGCAGAAAGATCTGAAGAATATACGCGAGGGGTCCCACACTCGGTTACAAATCTTGTACATCCAAAGATTTCAAATCTTCGAATCTTTCAATTTCCCTTACGAATTTATCAAATCCCTAAGAAATCTTCATTAGAATGTATTTGAAATGGAAGGGACTTACCAGGCACTCGATGTCTTTCGCTTAACTCCAATAGAAAGTTGGTGGTTTCCGTGGGAATGTTGGCGTCCATAATCAGCATCGAAGATCGTTTAATGACCTCTTCGTGCTTGGATATCTGGGTAGGATATAAGGATCGCTATATTAATTAGTACACCGTACTTAATAGTAACATTATATTCTCATATATATTTGCGGTATTGCCCGAATAACAATGGGGAAGGTTTCAACATTATTCTACACCTTGATTTGCTAGCGTCGACGGATCTATTATAGAGTACGTACTTTATCTCCGAGTAAACTAATTGTTGAGATAATTTAATTACGTACATCTAAGCGTCAACAAATTATCAAGATGGAATAGTATAATAAAGCTGCGTTCACACAGACTTCGCGACTGTAATTCCCACGGGTACAGAATGAACGAGAGAAATCAATCTCAGAACAAGTGTTATATTCCACTTGGCGAGTTAGAGAACCCAAAATACGAGGGTTCGGAGGGCAAATTTTCTTGCTCTGTCGTTTTCGAGAGAACAACAGGAAAAGAGCATTTGTTTCACTTATTTGATTGCAGGATACATTTTTTTTATAATCAGGGTCGTTGCTTGGCTGGTGCGGACGGGGCGGCCGCCGTTGGTGCGATACGAGGGTAAAGGGGCACCAAAATTAGTCTGGTTTTGTTATATTAGGGGGCACCAATACATTGGTTGGCCCCGGGCGCCGTTTTTTCTAGCTACGGGCCTGGTTCCAATACTCCATGGTTGATTGAGAACGAGGGCAAGAGTATTTTTACCTGTACCGAGGTGCTAATATTTGGTATCTTACTTACCATTCGCGGATTTATTTCGGAATTGATGTTGAAATCGCCCACCAATATTTCGCATTCTTTCCTGGAATTTAGAACAATGGAACATTTTGCCGTTGACTCCCCTGAGTTCTTCGACACCTCGATTCCCGCCGTTTCCTGTCCACGGGATAATAAAGATACTTAGGGTCGAATGGATCGCTGTATAGTTATATTTGATATATTTTTACTGACCATTTGGGGATTGGCTAGAGCTAATATTTGAGCGTATAGATCGTCGCCCGTTCTGGAGATGAAATAAGGTCGGGTGCCCAATCTTGTCAGACAATCGGCCACGTTGCGTCCCACTCCTCCAGCCGACAACACCACGTCTCCGGGATATGTACAGCCGTCAGATTCTTCAGACTACAACCGGAATAAACAAGTATTTTAGAGAGGAAATTATCAAATTTGCGTTTATCATAGAGATTTTGAAACCTTATACAATGATAAAAAGAATTATAATTATTATATTTGGAACGCGTTCTGGTTCGAAACCCGAACAAAGCTAAGCGTACCAGAAAGACCTCATTTCTCTTCACGCACTTTTCATGGAAATATAATTAATAAAGAAATGGTTCGCAGACAAGAATATCTGGAAAATCGTTCGTTCTCAAACACCCCTATCGGGATTACAGGGAAAGAATGGATAGAGCTGGAATATTGAGTAAATTCCGTATTAACAAGAATCCATTCAGGTTCCATAAGAATATGGGAGGGCCGCGATTCAATAACCATCCTCCCAAACTTTGTAGCAGAATCGATTTTTCAAGTAAATCGCTCCTGACATTCTATTATTAACCCGCGCCACTAACGACCTTGACATAATATTTTGGGTAATAAAAATGGAGCCGACCGAAAAAAGATCTAAGCGTACAAATGTTGCGAAAATTGCAGACGAACTTTTTTTACAAAGTTTGGGAGGATGGTACCATCTGGAGGCTAAAGCTATGCTCCCATATTCTTATGGAACCTGAATGGATTCTTGGTATTAATATATAGCGTTTTGACTCAGCAAATTCTGACTTGTCAACGAATCTTCTTCAGAGACTCCTACTTTAATTCTACTCCTCAAACAGCCCATAGTTTATTAGTTCCATTCACCTTTGAACCCAATGCCAATCAAACCTTTCTAATTAACCTAATTATCGGCTGCTCGAGAGAGGAAGGGCTTGAATATCGACTTTTGACGTTATTTGATTTGGTCTTATTTGTCGGCGCGCGAAATTAGGAAAGGGCGCGAGTCGGAAAGGCCAGAATGTCAATTAAGCTATCTCGTATAAATGTCACGGTGATCATTAGGCGGATCTTAGTCGTGATGAAATTTGCCCTTAATTATCCTTCTCCCCGTACGTCACCGCGTATGGTTCTCGAGGTTTTCGACCTTGAACCTCGATTTATTATTAGGTTGGCCCTGACGGCTCGGTTTCTATCGCGTCACTAAATTCCCAACAATTTGGGTAATCGAAGAAGAGCATGAAGATAAGGAACGTGAGGTATTAACCACGACGGGAGACCAATATAGTTTACTGAGAATCTCGTGTCAAAATCACTTGAGCTACACAAAGCGGTAGAAATACTACGACGGACACAAACTCTGACGCTATCTGTGGATCAAATTAGAGAACCGCGCCAAGGGGAAATTGATCCAAGTGAGAATGAAATTCTCGGAATACTCATTTAGATAGAAATTTAAACTCATAAGTATATCCTAGTTAAAGACTTTGAAAATACCGCTTCGAATTAATTTCAAGACCTTATAAAATTATTTTATTAGTTTTGAGGTTGTCTACTCTGTTCAATCGCAATTAAAAATGGTTGTCTAACCATACCGTCTGACCATTTCATTATGATTTTAAATCCTCGTTCTATACAATATTGATGTTATAATATAATTTGATCTACAGAAATGAATTGAGGGTTTTATCCACTTATAATTTAAAGAATACCTTTTTATAAAGGTAGCCTTCACGGTTCTAAAATATTGCCTAAAATTCTTGTAAAATCGGTCTAACGCGTAACTTCCGAAAAGGTTAACCCTTGCGGCTGGTTTAGAATATAGGGATTATTATTAAAATTGAATTATCGCGGATATAGGAATAATAGATAAGTACTATCACTTTATAGTCATTTTTTATATAATTCGAATTTAATTGTTTTAAATCTTAAGAGCGAATTGAATTCAAATGTCCCTATTTAAGAACCAATCCGAAAAAAACTCCCTTAAGGGATCTTTAACTTCCGAACAAGTGTTTAGAATTTCTCCAACATAAAAATGTCCAAGAAATCGGTATAATTCTTTAGCGTCCCTTTTTTGGCAGTGGGGAGGGGGGCGTGCCCTTTATTTAGATTGTCGTTTTGTTTCGTCGGAGGAAGGGAATGTTATATACGAGAAATAAGTGTCAGCGGGAAGCCGTGTTGGAATCGGTGTCAGACTCGGCCAGCCAGTTAATGTCTTAATTTAGTCGGAAACGTCTTTCTCGTCTTCTTCGTAAGGAAGAAGAGTCTAAAGTCAATGGGACCAACGGGGTTTCCTAATTCCTTCGACAGTATTTACCGCGCTAATTAAAATGGAGGCAAACATCATCCACCGAGTAAATAATAAGATTCCATTTCGTTCCTCCGATTGCTCTCGGAGTACTCCGAAAGTCATTCAAGCGATGTATTTTGGAGTCCTCCAGGAGCAGTCGTCGCAGCCCAAAGAAAACGACATTAGATATATTCGTAATAGATGGTAATATAAAATGGAAAATCCATTTTTTTCTCATCCTTGGAATCAACAAAGATTGCCATTTAAAAGCCCCGTTCTCCGTGGAAAGTGCAGTTTTTTTTTCAAGGTTGGGATAATGTTTTGGATTTTCTATTTTGTGTTACCATATATTCGAATATATTTTTGTGGTGAAAAATAAAGGGATAGTGTCGAGTTTTTTTTTGTTTCATTTTTTTAAATAAATCAATATTAGCGCCAGCTTTATGCTTTATAACGAAAGATGTTCCGGCGACGTATTTTTTTTCGCGTACATAAAATACTAGTAACGTTTTCGTAATGCCAGGAGTTCATAAATTGAAAAAGAAGGGATATTTGACATAATGACTTTACTCAATGCCTATAAAAACTTTATAAATATCTTTTTGGTTCTCTTGAACTGACGTTGCTGTCTGGAGTAGAAAAAAATTGATTGCCCTAGTTATGACCCCGGTTTCGAGTAAGGAAAATAAGACCAGCCTCTTTCCAACCCCCTCTCACCTAGCACTCACTAAAGTCAGCAGACACAAATATTTATTTATAAATTTATTTATCTACATATTTATTTAGCTATATATTTATTTATTTATCTATATATTTATTAATTTATCTATATATTTATTTATCTATATATTTATTTATTTAACTATATATTTATTTATTTATCTATATATTTGTTTATTTATCTATATATTTATTTATTTATCTATATATTTATTTATTTATCTATATATTTATTTATTTATCTATATATATTTATTTATTTATATATATATATAATCATTATTTTTCCGAATGGTTTCATTTTTCGCTGTTCTTTAGAATTAATTTTTATGTTATGCCTAATACGTTCCGTCCTCCCTGGTGCATAAGTTGGCCAACTCTATAAGAACTAGGCTAATTAGAGCCGAGACCCCTTTCGGCCAATATTTGTGGGTGTTATATCCAAGCTAGTGTTTGGAAATTAAGCTTCGTAGCGAAGGATATAACTCGGATTAGACGGAATCCCGCTAGGGAATCGAACCAACGAGCGATCCCAACAAAGAATTCCCTAGAGGAATTTACAGCCTTCTCTTAAAAAAAGAAAAGAAAAAAAAAAAATGGAAGGAAAGAAAGCGAATAAAAAAGTTTTTTTTTTTCGACATGGAAGTAATTTGTTAGAGTAAAAAGAAACTAGGGACTTGGATGAAACCCGGCTCTCTCTCTCCCTCTCCCTTCTCGGTATCTTTACGGGGAATTTAGGAGGACCAAAACGGTTTTAGTGAGGGGAGGGAGTGTGAAATTTGGGGTTCGACACGCGGAATGGAATTGCCAATGAAAAAGTGTCAGATCCCTAAACTAGACAAATGGCCCCCACTGATTTAGTTTGAAGGAATTTTCCCACACGCGGCATCTTTTTTTACACCATTTTACTTCGCGGTCTTTCCCCAAATTGGACTTATTCGGTTTCGGCGGGTGAACCGGACTGAGTAACGTAGGAACGCCGCCCACCAGGGGATCTAAGATTTCCTTAGATTGAAAACCTAGTCTAAGCTCCATTATTTATCAGTTTTATTTCGTTCGGATATATACTGAGTCGGCGGCACCCTGCCTTTGGGTGTATTAATTCGAATAGGGAATAATGGTGGCCCGTCGGCTCACCCACGCACCGAGGGCTTTTTCTCGGAATACAATGATAAAATGAAATTGATGGACAAATAAAATGTTTTCGTTTCTTTCCCTATTTACTCCCGATGGAAATAAATATCTGTTCGAGATGGGTTGACTGAATGGGGGAATCAAAGGCGAATGGATACCCCGCGTTAAACCTCGTAGGAAACAAAGTAGTTACGCGAATTCCCCTTGTAAGTTGAGTATGTACTCCGCGTCAATCAATTTCGATTTTCAGATAGCTGGTCTAACAACATTCACTCGCAAACTTGAAAATAACCTAATTTCACGTTGTAGATATTCTTTCCTCAATAGGAATTTCGATTCCTTGTCAGGTTGTAACCAATTATATCCCTTGTATATCTGCCGTATTTCTCTGCGCTAATAACTCGAACCAGTTACGAGAGTGTATACATTTCAATTCTGATCTCTCTCTCTCTTTTACCACCTTTAAATTTTAAATCCCAGATTGTACTAAGAATAAAGGCGGGACTACTACTTTTTGTTCATAACCGATTTTTGTAGATGCTTATCTTCGTGTTACGGTACAATCTGTCGTTGAAAACTTGAGTTTAAGGACTATCGCGAATGGTAATTTCAATGTTTTCCATGTATACGCCTCAATTTGTTTTTGTCAAATATTGTAAACACTAGGAGAAAGCATTTTGGCTAAGTACGCTAGATATACATTCATTAATAATGAAGGAAGGTTCTTATGATTAGGCTTCTTGAGTATTTATTGCGGGTTTAAGCCTCGTTTGTCCAATTTAATTCTAAGTAAAAGAGAGCCGCTCAGGGTTGTAAATGTTAACGCGATTTGAAGAAAACGCCTGTAAAAGTGTTCTAACTGTCGTGCACCGGCGCTCGCGGCAAAGCTAGCTTGTAAGGGACCTATTCCAATACACACTATTTTTTTGAATCTATTGAATGGAAAGTGACTCGCCTTCTTCATAGACTGTAAACTATTTTGACGTTTTAATCAAGTTTATGAACTAATAATTGCTTCCAGTTTCCAATTTGACTTAAATTCCAAAACGTCTTTCTGAACTTTTTTAAAGTATCTTACCTACGAAATAGATGGTCGAGAAAGACGATTTTGGCCTCCGCCGACGCGCTTAAAGGGACCATCTGCGATTTTTAAGTCCCCTTTAAAGTCGTTTTCTTTTCTAGCTTAGCAGACGACGTTGACCATAGCAAATTGTACAGTCAAAGCTAAGATGCGTGCATAAGGGAAGAGCATTTTAAACAACCAAATTTCAGAGCAGCTAGAGCCTTTAATCCCGGGAATAAGTTAGAGAGAGCTTTGCCGAGTTTGGCTTTTAAGTTGTCATCTTTTTGTTCGTGCAAGCTCTAAACGGGCCCCGTCAATTTCGTAATCCCTGTCCACTCCCACCCATTTCGCTTCCGACTGTCGTTCAAGGCATTTTCCGGCGGAACGCGCGACATTTTAGATGGCGAATAGATACGCGCTAACGAAGGCAGCCTAACAAATAAATCCCAACAACGTTGCCTTTTTTCCCCCCACCAAATCCGCCATGCAGCGTCTCCCTTTTCCGGGATGCCAGATATCAATACGTAGCGAAGTGCCTACGTCCACATCACGTCTCTTTGAAGAGCGACTGAAATGGAATCTACCATGGCGCGTACTGAAAACAAGCTGATCCGGAGAATTTAACAAATTTGAAGCAACGAAGTCGCGTTGTAAGAAAGTAGAAATACACGGGCTGTTAGCTCTCTATAGTATCCAGCTACGCGCCAATTACCTCTCGCCTTCTTCTAATTTTGCATTCGGGCAGGCGTTAATTTGGCGAGGGTCTTGGTGGTGCTGGTGGGGGTTGGGGGGCTAATTGACGCGGGTTTGGTGTTGGTGATCGCGCTGGTAATGGCCTTCAATTCACTCGGGGTTCAGTCCCCCTCTTCTTCCCTCCGTATAGTTTCTACTCGGCTGATCATTATGATTTTAAAAGCTTTAAACTCTTGATATTTGAAAAGCACAGGCGCTCTTTTTTATCCGTTTTTGTGCGCCGTTTCTCGTCGTAAAAAAGAAAGTTCTCCTATAAACTTTCAGAATAACCGCGCGGCTGATCTAATTGAGAAGAGGACGAGAAGTAGAAGCGCGTTTCGCAACGTGGAATAGACGGATTCATTTATTAAGAAGTCAAAGAACATTTTATAACGACGCAGCCTCATTAAAGGATGAATTTTGGTCTAAACGGGTAATCCCAGAGGGCTGCAGCATTCGATGGAAGGGTGGGAGAAACTGAAGGATGAGAGATACATCTTACCTCTCGTGCCCCCCCCCCCCCCCCCGCTTGAATTTACGAATCTGTATTTCAGCGCGGAGTCGCTTGTAACGACCAACAATTTGCGAAAGAAATAAAACCTTATCGGAAAAAGTCATAATGGTCAAACGAAAAGAATCAGACGGAATAAGTCGTAAACTGAAAATTCATAACTAAAGAGAAACACGAACCCCAACAAGAATACGACACTATATTGACAAAATCCACGAAGATGGAAGAGGACCTTAGCGAACAACGTTGACCTTAACCAGCGCTCTTATAAAAGATTTTCAAGGAATGGATTCTAGAGGGATAGATATTCCCTTTAAAAGGGGCCAACCATTTCTCTATTCCGGTTCTCTTCCAAATAAATCAACCCCCTTATTTCCTCCTTAAGCCATAACCGTTCGTTGGTGGCTGCGGGAAATTTACGAGGGTAGTCATATTTCCAATAAATTATATTATAGGTTTTTATGGCGATGGCGGCACCTTCCCTAATGAAAGCGAAGCGAACGAATTACGGCCGCCCGCGACTTCAGTTATAAAACCAGACAATTTTTATTCCGCTATTATCGAATTAACCAAAGTTATAAGCCGTATATACACCGCGACGTTTATGACGATTATATACTCTTTAATTAGCTATAATAATAACCTCATTCGTTATTACTCCGCTCAAGCGGGTCGCCAATTTTACTAACTTATGTATTTTTCAAATATTAACGTAACTATATATATATATAATATCTAATCTTAAATTTCATAGAGCAACTAAAATTATGTTGAAATATCGGTTCAAAAGGTTCACACTCTATAGTTATCGAGTAAGATTTATCTTGAGAAATGATGTCAACAAGAGAATGCTTTTATTAGACCGCGGACAATGACGCGTTCAATTACATCACTCTAACGAATATAGCTACGTTCACACTTGGCACATTAAAACCGTTTTGGAGCTGATCAAATCGACTTTTCGTGATATTAATTGTATTATTTGAACATAGATCTACATTAGTGACCCCCAAATTTTACAATTTGGTCTTTCTTAAACGGTCCATTGTCTCTAGTGTGAACGTGGCTCTCTTCGGTCCGACTAATTGAGACGGAAGGGCGTCCTGGGACGCTCAAAACAGCAACCCCTATCAACAGCGTAAGCGAAAGTATAAAACAATTTAATAATACGGGCGTAATACTCTATAGCGTCTCCTATTCCCACCCTTGGATCGCGACTGGACAAGTCGTACTAAGATGAAATGACGTCACAAACGTCTTCCACCTGTGCATACGCGTGTAAGCTTGCTTCGTTCAGAAGAATGAAACGATCGCTCCGAACTCCGCCGCAGCATGGGCAATTATGATGGATCGATTTTATCAGATATAACAAGCTATAAATAATTTAAGCGTGGCACCGTGGCGTCTCGCCCTTGACTCGTTTTACCTAGTACAGCAGTCAATTATGGATATTAGTTGTGGTTTTTAATTTTGGTTATAAGGCAGCCTTCGCGAAGGAGCGGAAAAGCGGGAAAATTATAACGTATTAAAAGTCCAACTTTTACTGTCCGACGCTAAGACAACTTATCAGTATGCAATCAACATCGCACGCTTTAACGGCAACAACTTCGGTAGAAAACCGGTTTTTCCATGTGAAGCTTTTATGTATAAGCAAGGTCGCGGACCGATATAAGGTATACTAGACCCTGAAAACAAGTTTGCCTGGTAGAGTATATACCTAAAACAATTATAAAAACTCGCCAAAGGTTTCTGGGTTAATTAAGTTCAAAGTTACTGATGAGGTTACGTTCATACATGACACACTGGAACCGTTTTCAAAGCATTTCAACATAATACAATTTAATACTTTAAGATATTTTTTTTTCTTGATCAAATATCTACGCAACTGCTCCCAAAATTTGTCCTTTTCAAAACGGTTTCCCAGTCCGTAGCGTGAACGCAGGCTCTTTAGAATCAGTATTTAAATTGCATTTCGTGAATCGAAAAAATGGTTTTTGAACGAGCGCGCGCACATAACAGTAAAATACATCTTACAATTCTACCTTACGTTTTTGCCATTTTAACTCAATTTGCTAGACACGATTTTAAATTTACTTCTAAACTGAATTAGACTTTGCTAATTAATTTTTCGACTTTGATTATACCTTTGTTTAGTTTTGATACGGTTTGTTAACGCGTATTATAGAGTTAAAGGGATAAAAACAATTTACGAAGAAGCTTTGGTTTGAATATTTTATTAAGTATTTAAAACTTTTACGAGTATGTTTGCGAGACCTACAAATAGACCCGTTTATAAATTATAGAATATTAAACTAATATCCTTGTAGATTTAATTACTCGGTTCTATGGTTAAAAAATAAATTTTATTGGATAAATAAATCTTATGTCAGAAACAGATTAAATTACAACAAATCCATCGTCCGTAAAAGTTCCCGTAATTCGACAGTGCCCTTGGAGCACTGAACGTAGGTTTTACTGCAGGACTCGATTCGAACGCTGAAAGCTTCCGCGAATCGGGCTAGTTCACCCGATAAGGATTCTCCCACGGCCCTAAAAGAAATCGTTATTGATTAGATTAAAAATACTCGTCCGGGATTAATTAATAGACTTCAGAAGTACTTGAAGAAATCCTGAGCGAATTGGTAGAAACGACCGTAATGGTTGGGTTGATTCGAAGCCTCGCAGAGCAACTTTAGTAAGCACGCTTCGTCCGCTCGTCCAACGATTTCCGTGAAAATGGTCAAGGTGGTGTTAAAGATTTCTCCCGTCTTATCGCCGCTATTTCTCTGTCGATAGAACTGACTGTTCGACCAGAAGTTGGAAAAGGCATCGAAGAGGGAATTGGCTCGAGGTCCGTATTGGTAGTTACCCCAGGCGTTGTTCGGTATCGGGTACGTCATGCCGGGTTCCATTTGGTAACCGCCCATACTGGCTCCCATTTGATATCCACCCATTCCTGGTCCCATTTGATAGCCCCCCATACCGAGACCCATTTGGTTGCCAACCACGCCGGGATATCCGTATAATCCCATCTGATTGTAGCCGTTGGGACGATAACCGTATCCGTTGTAAGCGGACATTCCGTGCTATACAAAGGGATATTTTCCAGTAAAATAAAAGTTAATAAAATTTAAGGATAAGGGAGCGTGGTACGTACTTGAGGTTGAAGATATCCGTTTTGATATCCGTAGGGTGAACCAGAATACAGACCCACACCCGACGGTCGATACGTCTGTCCGCTCGTTAAAAAATGCCTCTCGGTTGGCGAAGGATCCGGGAACTCTTGACCACAAACGCGATCCGCGAACAAGTACAAGAAGGTCGTAATTAAAATACTACCTCGGTCCATTTTTCTTATATATATAAAGTTTTCAATGATTCTTCCGATACTGCAGTTTTATTATCAGAGTTCTCTTAACTATCGAAACTAGACGAATGTGACATTTCGAAGGAAATATTTCTTTTTATACGCTTATAGATCGTCGAGACTAAAATATTTTTTAGACACTTATTCATTGAAACTGACCTAATTTCAGGGTCGATAGCGACCGAGTGGGGTAAAAATGTTAATCTGAAGGGATCACTTATCGTACTGGTTTTAATTAAGTAGTAACGACTTTAATAAATTGGAATTTAGTTTTTTGCAGTGAAAACGACATTCTATTTGTCGAAAAACCTTATTTACGAGATGTTTTTAACAAACTTATCTCTTTCCTCCCGCTCGTCCGTGGTCCATACCACCTCGAATAAAAATAATAATAAAGGCTTTTATCTCTAAACAAACGAAATAATATAGATAATGGGTCTTGTAGGTTTGTTAGCGTTGTCAATTCTAAAAATGACGTCGCAACTCGCGAGTCACTTCCCCAACACTCGGTCGCAATTGACTGCCAAAAATATCCGTTTGTTTTTAATCGCGCTTTGATTTTTACGCTTTCCATAAACCCTGTTGTTTAATTAAATGTCCCCCGTCTAATTCCGCGGAAGGAATTTCATTAGCGTATAGATTCCACGTTAATATAAATTTAACTGTTAATACCGGTTAATACGGATAAAACTTCTTTTAATCCTACGAGGTTTAACATCGAGTATTAATCCGCTTACATAAATTTAGTGCCTTTACAACCAACGAGATTATATACGGAGCTTGGTCCCCGCGTTTCGATGGAACTCACTAAATATTCTCAGCCGCTGTTCGAGGATATATAGTTTCCAAAACGGGAGAGGGCCGGGAACCCCAGTTCAACACTATAGAGTATATCCAAAAGTTCGTAACCTATTTTAGAAATACGATTAACGTACAATAGCGTAACTCTATCGGAAAACTGAAACATTGACGTGGTAGCTATATCATTCGAGCTAGTAGGATATCCTGGTGAAGGAGAGTTGGACAGCCTGTTTTCGCATTGAAAGGCGGTTAACGCTTTCCGGCCGCTAGCTTCTAGCTTTCACCACGTTTTTCCCTCGTTCTGGGGGTGATCACATGATTGCGCGTAGCCAAGGCAACTAGATGGGCGTGAGTGTACCTCCCTGACCGAAACTTGAGATCTAAGAACAGCAATCCAATTCTCCTTCATCCCTATATCCTCCTAGATTCGAGACACTCCAGTAAGACAGCTAAAGTTTGCGTAAATAGTTACGCTTCTGGACGTTAATTACTTTTCTGGAATAAGTTATCAACTTTTGGTATATCTAATGAGAAATCGGGGGAAAAAAATATAATAAATTGGACTAGCTCGGGCCGTAAAGGAGGATTTTGATTAAAAGGCTTATTTGGAATACGATTTGAGTTGTCCTTGAGACCGCGGTCGGTTAATAGTCTTTAGAGCTCTCTTTCGACATAAAGTATTATCCAAATTATTATAAAAAATGTAACGATTGAGTCAAAATGGCCCACCAACCACCCAATCCCACCTCGTTCTTGGAAATTAATTAAGAACGGGAGATTGTGTAAGAACTTAGGACAACAGATACAGAGGGAGAAATGAGGTTTGTCATTTCATTGGGCCCCGGAAGCGGTGAGGGTTGTATGTAAGAGAAGAGACGAAAGAATAATATTAACGCGGATATCAGGCTTGCTCCGAGAAATCTTTAATTAAAAACTCCTAGGGAACGCGAACATAGGGGAGGGGGTGGAGTCTTGGCGAGCTGATAGAAATGAGAATGGAAAGCGAGGAGCGAGGAGGTGAACCCCAAGCTCTTAATTTCCCTCATCGCGATAATTAAAACTTATCCTCACCCTCACTCCCCTTCCACAGCCGGTCGCCTCCTTTGTTTTTATCTTCGAGCCACGAAAAGGTTCAGCTTTCCTTACAACTCGCGGGTTGACGTAATTCTTAAGGATGTCGCGCACCCAAGGTTTACCGAACGAGATTGAACACCGCACTCTTTATATTGCCATTGTTAGCCCGCGTAATTAAGGCGCGAGAGTTAAGGTTCGTTCGCGCTGTAAAGTTTTCAAACCAAACCGATATTTAAATCGTACAGAATAATTTAGAGCTTACCATACTTTCACGCGTCATCGTTCTCAAACGATAATGATTATAGTTCAATATATCGTCTGTCGAAGACGAATCGGTTTCATAAGCGGCGTTCATATAACCTTTAGAAATGTTTCGCCGCAATCGCGTGAACGAACTGGGGACCGTTTCTAGAATCGATTTGAATCGACTGCTCGAAACTGCTTCGGGAACCAGTTTCAAACTGCTTCGGGAACCAGTTTCAAACTGATTCGGCTTCGACAACAACCTACGGATGAGACTGTAATAAATCGGTTGATGAAGAAGATACGTGAACCGATGGCGCTTGAATTGATTACGAGTACTATGGTGTGAACTTAGCTAAACTGGTTTCGAGAAATATATTCTAAAAAAAGTAATTCCCAGTTCACGCGATTCTGGGGCATAGTGTGAACGCGTCTTTAGACTTCAATAAAACGTAATACACTTGTCTTTTTTGAAAGTTATTAAATACTAGTTAGCGGTCTTAAAATATACCAATGATAAACCTCTTATTGAACTAGTTATCTGAAGTAGCCGTACGCGTTCCTAGTTCCAACTATTGTTAGAAACGTCTATATCGCCCCGACCCGTTTGTCCAACGATTTCACGCTACTTCGTTACCTTTTTCGATAACAGTAGCAGCCCCGATTAATTTAGGGATTTGATCCGATGGGTCTAAACACGAAAGAGGCCGTTACAGTCTCGTTTGGGGAAAAGACTAGAAGGAGGAGGGTTGTCGGGGGGGGGGGGGGCAACTCGATCACTGGCATGGAGATTTAATGGGGGGCGAAAGGATGAGCTGATAAATATTCATGACCCGCGGAACTTAAGGAGTCACCCGACTTATAAGTGCGGAAGGACTAAGGACCCCGAGCGCGACTTATGTAGAGTAACCGAGTTAATATCGCGGTACCTTCTTGGCCTTCACCTTCCGCGTCCTTTCTATTTGGAGGAGCGCTCGACCCAGGGGAGGAAAGCCAACTTCCTTAAGCTTATGTATCCTTTATCGGCCGCATCCACTCACTCAACCAATATATTTGCCATTATTTTATTAGGGAAAAGCGAACCGCGTCCACATTCTATAGCACTTAATCGATTTGGGATTTATACCCACGCGAAGAATCACCCGGTATTTTTCCGATTAAAGGGATAGTGAAGAGGAAAAACTTTTAATTTTTATTAGATCAAATAACGAGTAAATCACGTTCACACGGAATACTTTGTAGAGGTCGGCGTTTGGACAAGATAATCCATAAATATTTGGTTAATTTATGAATAATAATCAGTTAAATATTTGCGATAACATTGCATTTATCATAGACTCCGCCTGAATAATTTCAAATTATGAATAAAGATAACAAACAGATATTTTCTCGACCAAGCGCCGGCCTCTAATAAGTTGAACCCGTTTTGGAAAGGTCCGATAGTAATTTTTTCGGATAAACTCAGCTGATACTTTGTCAACAAATTGGTAAAGTTGATTTGAAGGGATTCAAAACGGTTACAAAGTGCCTAGTATGAACGCGGCTGAATTAACCAAAGCTACATTAATTAACCAAAGTGAAACGTTTTGAAACGTTTTAAATCGATTCCAAGGCCTAGAATGAACGCAGTTCAAGTTACGAGCCTAACTTCATTTTACTGGTTTTAAATGTCAGTTGGTTCGGTTGATGCTCGTGAAGTAGTTTTAGATTAGAAGCTCTTTTATCGACGTTTTACAATCAGTATGAAAATCAAGGCCGAGAATCGACTGACTAAGCGACGGGAATACACCAGTCGAGTAAATAAGAACCCCTTTGCCGTTTAGTATGAAACGTACTGCGAATCACGTAACAACTAAGTTTCTCCGTAAAACTCGTGAAATTGAGACTCGCGTGAAAATAGGTACACCATTTTTAGGCGTTCAAACATTTTCCTACACTTTCTTAATATTGGAGTACATTAGCACATCCACGGAGTCAGCTTGGCGAAATCTTGCTAGTAGTATTTCCCTCTTATCCAAAGGTGGTTTCTTATATACTCGATCCAGTTTGCACCTAATGGTATTTTACGGGAAAAAAAAATAATTTAAGCCGTTTTAAAGTTTTAAGTGTTAATGCGGCTATCTGGAAAATGCTCGACCTCGCAGTTAGGGAAAACCTATATCGGAACTAAGTTCCATTCCAAAATTGTTTTTTCCGTGTCGTTACTTGATAATTTAATTTGAGAAAGATGATTTAAATCGGTGGCGCGAACGCCCCTTGAATGTTTGATGACACGGGCCCTTCTTGTAGGATACTTGGCGTATTTCCGCTAGATTCGCCAGACGCGTTTTTTGCTCGTCTTGGGAATAAAATAACAATTTATTACGGAGAAAGGCTTTGACACGCGATATTAAGTTTATTTTTCTCGCTCGCCGTAATTTTCTTTTTCTCGACTGCCTTTTTCTCAAAGACAACACGCTGGTGACTGATAAAACACCCCTCCAGTATACTCTTCCCTAGCAACCCGGGAAGGAATATAAATTCTCGGCTCTGAAACGTGTTTTCCATCTAATATCGAAGTCCCTACCAAGAAAGCGACGGACTAAGTCGTACGTTAACTCGTTACACGATCGGCCACTTATTCTTAACACGGATTAGGGAATACGAAAAGGGTACGTCGCCCACCCCCGCCCCGTTAGAATAATATCAGCGTCTACTGTGGCGAGGCGTTCCGCCCAAGCTGGATTTAGCCGCCCTCTGGCGATCGCCTCCTCTCGCCCACCTCCCGATCATCTCCAGCCGCGTATAGCCGAAGTTTGTCCAGAATGAGAGAGGAGAAACTATTTCCGTTGCTAGGCAACGGTGCCCCACGCTCGCCAAGGATCGCTCTCTCTTGGCGGCGGGGCCAACGCGGCTCGGAAAAGCGAAGAGAACGAGTTAACGGAATAGCCTCCCTTTGTTGACGCTCAAAGTCCGTCTTGAGCCAAAGTAAAGTAGCCACTTTTCCCGTAGGTCGCTTTCCCGCACTCGCCATCGCGTCGCTATCCGAATACGAATCTTAATCGCCTTTGCCCCATTTGTATACCGCGAGCGAGAAAGCCTTTTTAGACGCGAGAAGCGCGCCGAGAGATATACTCGAGAATCCGCTATAAATTATTTAAATCAACCAGGCTTTACCACTTTGGTCATCCAGATAGAGTTATTTAAGTCGGGGTAAGTTCCGAGTGCGTTTTCTCGTCACCAGTCAAAGTCGCCGATCGTCAACCCTTTCAAATCCCCCTTCGAATTATATCTCGTTGGTTTGGAATATATCTCGAGGAGGACCGAGTTGAGTGTTCTTCAACTTTGTCTCTTCCAATTTAAGGGGTGAGTTAGGCGTCTGACGTCTCATATAGCGTAATTTTAATTTATTTCGCTTACTTAGAAATATTCTAATAAATTATTTACGAAACTTCTACCGCGTGGTTACGAAAAACAAGTTTATTAAAAACGTTTCGGGAGCTTTTGATCTTTACTTTTCAACCCAAATATAGGTAATCTACGTCACACCTGATAGAACGACATTCAAAATCGTTTTCATTTTAATTTATCTACCTCCATATAAGCGCGACAGTTTAATTCTACCCGTGATTTTTAAGTCAACGCCTCTTTCAAAAGTAACCGCGAATGTAACTTTTTCGAATTTTTTTAAGTTAATTTAGTTTTAAAACAAAAATACTTAGGACTTACTAAGCTCAAGTATTAGTCACGTAAACTGTTTAATCGCACCATGTCAGTAAGTTTCGTCTAAAATATTATGAATCCCTTACTGATGATGAGAGATATCGAATAAACAATATCGGAGCCTTCATTATTTTAGGTACTAAGCCAAGTTATACGACATGACTATACGTCGGATTACGATTTTAAAACTAATTTTTCTTAGCGCTCATGAATCTCTAACATCCGTTCGCTCTAGAAAATTTGAAACCGTTTTGTAAATCGCTTTTCAAAGTGTCTAGTATGAACGTATATTATTCGAGTTTGATTCGCGATTTCACGATTCAATCCCCAATTTCGAAACCATATATATATATAACTATATATATAAAAGACCATTCCAAAACGGCTTCAACATTGATACAACGCGAATGACCGAGCGATCCAAATGGAATTTGATTAATTAACTATGCAAATATTATGCAGATATACACCATAAAAAAATATATTCCTACCCGCATCTTAGAAAATTTTTAAATCCAAAGAATAACCAGAATAATTGTACGTCATCATATTATTGAGCTAGCAGATGATTGTCTCGCCATTTGATACGGATATTTTATCCATTGAATTTAACTATTTATAGGATCTGATTCGTAAACAACTTCCTTTCATTCGAACGGTTTTGTTCGTAAAATTTAGTCGGGAAAAGTTTATGAGGTTATTGAAGAATACTTCTTGCTATACTATAACTAAACAATTTTTCTTGCTCAATTTGGGAGAGCTTTTTTTGGACCAATTGAACCGACTGAAAAATTCAATTGGTCGTTAACTAATTTTTGCTACCTTCCTAAACTAAACAATTTTTCTAAGATTTAGATAGTAATTTTAAAAGTTTTTTAAATGTTTTTATTTTTCGCTCAAATCGAAGAGCTCCAATTTTTAACCCGTATACTTGAGTTCAAAGATATTGAATGGATACCCTTCTTGTGTCACAAGAGTCTTTTATAAAAAATATGAATACAATATAGGCATAGGTAACAAAATTTTCTCAATGTTTTGACAATGGGATTATGTTAAAGTATGGCAACTTGCCTTTATTTGCTTTAGTGAATTTTTACTTCCTCTATTGTTAAGTTTTTAAATTTTATACAGTAATATATGACCATAAGTGAAAAATTTTAAAGTTTGAACATGATTTTTAACAGTTATATGCGAATGTAAGCTAAAGTCACCATACATTTATCAAAGCATATTTAGCCACGCGTCGGTTCACATTTCTTAGAGAGATCTAATAATAACCGTAAGGTGTTTCTCCTATAAATCCCGTACTCTGACGTGGGTCGCCCTATTTCTTTCCTTCTTCGATTGCGAAGATATTAATTAATGTTAGCCACGAGACAAGAAGTTACCTAACTAATCAACGTCATCACCCCCATAGACGACCTACCAACTAAACCAAACGCCTAGGGCTCTATCTTCATCAGGCAGTACGGTCAACCTTAGTTTCTTCAAAGCTATACCTTTATATTAGAGTCGTTTATCAACCTCAGACGCCACCCCGGGGCGGGAAGCGACATATATACCTTATGACCGTCTTGGAAACCACACCAGCCTCATTTCTCTTACGAAATCAAATCTAGTGTGTTTAAAACGCCTACATTTTATAGCTTTTTTGTTCTCGCTATGACGTAGTTCCGTTATAATGTTACCTCGCCATGAACGTACACGTTCTCCGAGCACCATAGTTTCTCGTAGCATCTTTAATTCCTACGCCGTTTTCCATTTGGGAAAATTTTATCGCAACTGCGGAGCGATGGAAAATGGACACTATAAGGTTACCGCGTCATTCAATATTATTGTTAAGAACGCTTGACATCCCGATATTATTGCTCCCAGGCTGCGAAATTATGTTCCATAATGTTAAACTGCATTATATTAAAGTATTATCGGTTGAGAGGCATGAAGCTAGCTTATCCTTTCATCTACAACGCCATGGCGTAGGTGCCCAAGTAGGAGATAGAAGGCAATGACGTCGTGGTACGCTGAAATTACTCTAGGTAAAGGCGAAAATCCGTGAGTGGTATTGGACAATGTAAATATTAGTCGTCGCGTGATGTCTTGAGAACCGTTTCTCCGTTGACAGTACGGGGGGTCCCAGTAGCTTCTTCGTTTGTAGCGCAAATATTTACCCTTTTGATGGCGGATCGTTTTCGTTCGAGCGTGGAATGAAGGGATTGAGCCCCGAAATTAAATGGACCTTTTATAGTCTGCAATGTTTTGGGAGGGCCATTACCAATAATGGGAGCGCGCCGACATCGAGTTAATATCGTTTTTTTTTCCGGATATGTACTATAATATAATGTTTTCGAGAAAGAGAGAGAGAGTGGGTGAGAAAGAGAAAACAACATTCATCGCCCGACGCCAGGAACTAGGGTTTCTTTTATCGATTATCGTAGATCATACGAAGGCGACAACCCCTTTACTTCCTTCCATAATACCCTAACTGACAATTCTACTTTTTCCTTTTCTTTTCTTTTTATTCTCCGGCAATTTCAGTTTTTCATTTCAACTGCAACTATTTTTGGAAAATGGTGGCGGGATTCGTATGGTCGCGTGCTCGCTTCAATTCGCCGTCCCGTGACTCCCATCCTCCCCCGCCCTTATTATACCTCTCCCGTGTCTCACGTAATTGTACTGGGACTGGGGTTCGCCTAATAACTCTTTCCCTTTCAAAGCCTAGATAGATATAGACCCATACGCCCGATTCTTATATGACTTATACTATGTAGGTAAAATATATCGGTATTTTCAATTGATCGTACTTGATCTATAGTATATTCCAACTCGAACTGCTTAGCAACACGCGGGAACGAGATTATCTCTTTCAGTTTATTTCGCGAGTAATCTTAAGCCTCGTTCATATCTAAACCTAAATGTGCTTCGATTTCTGATTATCAAACCAATTTAGCAGCGTTCATACTATGTCTTTTAATAGATTTAAACCGTTTCAAAACGTTTCGCTTTATAGTCGCGTGAACCGGGAAACCTTCTTTTATCAAATCGATTTGATTCGATTTCTCGATACTCCTTCGGGAACCAGTTTCACACCGATTCGGTTTCAACAACCGATAGATGAAGCTACGATAAATGGATTTATGAACACTCAAGACACTTAAAACGATTCCTGGCGAACTGAATATGGGTTTGATTTTACCGTTTCAAATCGATTAAAAAGTGCTAATGTGGTCGTAGCTTTTGAGAAATCAGTTCGTGTTGGTTCGTGAAGGAATTTGCGGCTCGCTTCGGTTCAAACCGTCAAGAAAATAACGACACATATCTTAAAATAACACGATTAAAATCATAATTTCCCTCAAAAATAATTTAGCAACGAGTTACAAACAAAATTAACTAATTAGGTTGAGATAATTATTTTTTTTTAAGCCTTGGACACACCCGGGCGAACCCGAACCGTCTCGTCAGCGTGTGAACCAGGGAAAATGGGAAACGCCGAGTACCAGTTTCGTAACCGATTTTACCCTCAAGTATGAACGAGGCTTTATAGATTCGTTCACCTTGCCAATTCGACAATAGAATTATTTCTCCGCGCGTTTTGAAGCTATATAGACAGATTCATAAATTAACACATCATGGAAACGTGTGATTGTATAAAGTTGCCTGATAGCGTTTCTAATCTTACCCAAGATAGACGCCGTGCCCCTTCTCGCGTGATTATCTGTATGGAATTTATGAATCTAACAATACGAATGATTTTAAAGAGAACGTCATTATTTTTATAGCTTTCAAACTCTCCTTATTGGAGTATCAATGTTTAAGATTTCGATCGAATAACTTGATAAGACGCTAGAAGTCCTATAGCTTCTCGAGTTGAGACGATATTTGTGGCGTTGAATTATAGCGTAAGATAAATACATATCCTTTATGTTAAACAGTCGTATACGAATAATGACGTCCAGTAATTTCTTCCGCTTCCATGATACATTCGGCGACGAGCCGCAGCCATTATTGGCGTTAAATTTCGAAAGAAAAGAAAATGAAAACAACCCCTCTTGATTTTCATTTCCGGTGAACGGTGTTTAGCTTATAAGAGACGTTACACCGGAAGACATCTTCAGAATCGGGTCGAGGATACTCTAAATAAAAGAGTATTGCAGTGCCTCTTTCTTATCTCTGAAGAAATCGCTGGCTACATTTCGATTAAATACGAAAGCAGATAAACCAACTTACTATGATTTACTTAAGATTATGTGATCAAGGGATAAAAAGGGGTCACACGGGTTGCGAATTAATCAACTGCGGCTGATTAATGAAAATTGTTATATACCCAAAGTAGACGTCGCGACAACTTCGTTATTAAACAAGATTATATATATTGTATTTTCTATGTGGGTGGTATCGCTCGGCTTTAGACAAATTTCACGTTTACGTAAAATGATTTAATTAAATTTTATAACGATGAAAGCCTTCTTGTCTCTATCTTGGTCATTATAAGCCTTGCTATTAGTTTTATAATTTTATATTTGAACCGCTGTTTACTTTGTGGGGGGGGGGGCGTTAAGGGGTATTTGTCGCCTCTCCGTCATCCTTATTAATTTTGGTTTTGGGGCCACTCAGAATGACCGCTCACTCCTTCTAACGATAACAAAGAGCCCCCGTTCCCTTGGGGCCTTCCCGTCATCCACCCTCAAACGGATTATTTAATCAATTAAGTTTTGTTTACCCTGAACCTTTATAATTCCATCATTATCTTCTAGCCGGCCACTATTTTTATTTTCATTCGCTTGAATTTTTGTTTGATTTTTGCTCGATATACCCCGTCTAATTATCGTTTAAAGCGGCTGGCTATCGTATAATTGGAATCTATCCCGTGCCTATCTCTCTTTTTGTTTCGAGTTTTTGCCTGCGGGCTAAATATTGATAATCTCTATTATCTCCATCCTGAACTGACCAAACATTATGTTTCGATTTTCGCTCGAAAAAGATAACAAATATCGAATTTTTTAATATTAATTAATTATTGGTTAAAAGAAAGTATCTCCAAATCGTATAATAATTCAACCAGGCCTTATTTGTGTTAGGCTTAATCTAAGTTTGAAATAAAGCGCGTGACTTAATTGAGTCACTCAAATTCAACCGGAGTTTGCAACGAAGTTTATCATATCGCGTCTAGCTTTTGCGTATTCGTTTTAGCGTTCCCCACAAACAGATAGACAGGTTTACCTTATATATTTTAGATACAAATGTTGAGAATGAATATTTAAACCTAGAGTTCCTTTTTCACTTCTCAATGATTTAATCTCGCGATTTATTTTAAAATCAATACACTGATTTTGAAATTGATTTCAAAATTTGCTGGACAGATTTAGCGTTTTCGTGATTTTGCGATTGATTTCAAAATCTTTACATGATTTTATTATTTCAATCGTAATTTTATAGGATTTCAAACGTGATTTCAAACGTGATTTCTTGATTTTCAAATCTGAAGAGTGATTGTGGGGTTTTAAATGATTTTCAAAATCATCAACTGATTTCGAGAATTTCGAAATTACTACAAAATCATTTTGGCAAGTGAGCGAACCCTCGTATGCCCACCCCCTTCCACCGAACAAGTCATAAAGATGGACTATTTAAAGAATTAAGTCTGCCTGTCTTAGAGGCTGCCGCTCGTTTTAGATTCGTTTAAAAGGTCATTAGTCGTAAAATCTATAGTTTCGCGTCCGGAAGTTTATTTTGATTTTTCTTGGAGTTTACTTTGGCTCTTGTCACTTTAATATAATAGGGTAACCTCCCTCTCCCAATGAAGAGTTGTTATTCTTCGACCGCCATCGCGCCTATAAAGTTATCTTTGTTATTTTCCTCACCAAGCGGCTTCTTAAATCTCATCTCGGCGTTAATAGCGATCTTAGCTCTCTCTCTCTCATTCCGAATTCGCTAAGAAAATCAGTTCTCTTTCTAACCACTGTTCCGGTGCATGCTTTCTTAACGCGCCAACTCTCCTACAATACTACCTCATTTCGTTTCAAGATACAGGTTTTTTTCTCCCTTTAATTTTTGTCTGGAGATAAATTGTCCTTGCGCTTCGCTCTAATTGCCCGCGTGCCCGACTTACACTTTCATTTGGCACGTATAGATACCTAAACATCCTGAAACCCGGGCCAGGATATGACAACGGTAATCTTTAAAGACATATATTCGGAATTTCCCTATTGGGAATATACCTCCGATCGTCGCCTCTACGATAACTATGCAGTTTCGACTAATGTTCTACTTTAGAATGGCTACGTGCCTGGTTCTTTGCCTTTTCCGTAGACTCTTAATTTCTATTTTATATGATTTTAGTTTGAGCATATATATTTTTGATGACGTATTAGGCCTACGTATGTTTACGAGCTGCGCTAACTCTACCGTTCCTCCTTGATTTAAAAGGAATATAAGTAAGAAAGAGCCAATAAACCATTCTCATTCATTCATCACGCAGTTTCTTTAGTCCAAAGAGTGCATCATAGCTTTTAAAGTTTTTCTTTCACCGCCCCGGGAACTTAACGTCTTAGCTTTTTCCATGCGAGGCCAACAAAATCTCCTTTGGCCCATGTAATATCCCTTCGTCGATGCTTTATACATTTTTGAAACTTTCCGTCCGTGTGGCGGGTAGCGCGAAAGGGAGTTAACTTCGTCTGTAAGCGCCGCGATAAATTATAAAAATCCCACATTCTTTTTGATTTTGGTAACCCGCATGGCTATTAGGTATACTGTGAGGAGGAGGAAAGCCTTCACATTAAGTTTGTCCTAGTTTTGATAGCCATGCAATTCCTTTATTACCCTTGCGACGCTCTATGGGTCTCGATAGTGTCCGCCCAATCGTAAATTTGACCACAGGTATAGCGAGTTTACTTCGAGTTTACTTTCTGTCGGCGCGTACATCACTGCACATCACACTCCCAGGTACATATATTGCCCGTATTCATGCCCTTTCAATATTTAGTTAATTTTATTTTATTTAAATAATTTTTCATTTTCCCTTATTCCTTTTTTTTTAACTTTTTTTTAGCTTATTTTGTTTTTTAATTTTTGTTCATTTTATTTAATTTTAGTTCATTTTATTTTATTTTATTTTACTTAATTTTATTTCATTTTAGTTCATTTTATTTTAATTTTAGTTCATTTTATTTTATTTAATTCTAGTACATTTTATTTAATTTAATTCTAGTTAATTTTATTTCATTTAATTCTAGTTCATTTTATTTTATTTTATTTAAGTTCATTTTAGTTCATTTTATTTTATTTAATTTAAGTTCATTTTATTTCATTTTAGTTCATTTTGTTTTATTTCATTTTAGTCCATTTTATTTTATTTTAGTCCATTTTATTTTATTTTAGTCCATTTTATTTTATTTTGTTTCATTTCATTTCATTTAATTAAATTTTGGTTCATTGTATTTAATTTTATTTCAGTTTAGTTTTTTATTCTACATCGCGTTGGTCACGTGATAAAATTTGTTTTAATAAATAAAAGTAATCGTTCTTTGTTCGAAACTCTCAAACTAATTGAAAATAAGAGTAGTTCCCCGTTTCAAACGGAAGCGTTGTTTTTTCCGCGTAGCGTTGGAACTTTTTGGCAAGACGCCTTACAGGGGCAAATTCAACTTTTTTTTTTTTAAATTCAAGCGTATGGAACTTACGACGCGGCACGATAAACGAAACGTACTCCTTATTTTTCGGCTCTTCTTCCGTTGTTTTTATCCGGTGCCGGGTGTTTCTTTCGGTGGAAATAAATAATACGTAAAAGCAACGCGATTCGTATAAGAGCTCGCAATACTGGAAACTCTTATCTTCTTTATCAGACTCACGAACCCTACAATGACGAATGAAACGGAAGCCTGTTTTAGTAGCCGCTGCAGTTCTCTAAGCTCGTTTCCTTTCTTTCTCGAAGTGGAAAATATTTTAGGACGTTCCATGTATAAAAGTTGACCCCTAAAATATCTTTCGAGCCTCGCGAAGGTATGTCTAGATACTATTCGCGGCGGTGTCTAATAAGAGCGGAAGGCCGCTGCCGAGGGAATATAACACAACACGGCCTTTCGTATCATTTATTCTCTGTCGGATAAACTTTCTATTTCGGGTAAAAATAGGCTTAAGATATTTTTCCGTTTTCTTCCACGCACGCAGTCTGTAATCTTTGGACGAGCGATTTAACAATGATTTTGAAATTTTTTCCGTCCGTACATGTCGTGTTAGATGATTGAAGGGGAAATGTAGGTCATCTCTCCATTTCGAGATTATAGATCCACTTTATTCGTGAATACAAGGAAGGTGAAATCGCGTTTTAACGGCAAGCTGTATAAGCTATTATTATACCCGTTATGCCTCCTCCCATTCCATCAGCCGGAAGTTCCAGTTGATGAGACAAGCGGCATTTCCTGGCCAACCAGTACCTGGCGACATCACCAGAACTTATTAGTTTCTTACTTCGTTTTCCATTGGGAAACATTCATCGCAACCGGAGACTTTAAGTTTATACTACGTCATTAAATATTATTGTTAAGAAACCACGCTATAGATCCGTAAGTCGTTGCAAAAAATATTTTACATATGGAGAAACGAAATTTTAAAGATAGATGAGCTTGTATTTGAATATTAAAACTGAGAGGCAAAACTTATTCGGACATTTGAGATCTCGCCGCGCATTCCAAAACACCGTAGAAGGTAATGGGAAATATATACTCCGAGACGGAGGAATACGTTTAGAATGCCCTAGGAAATTGAAACCGTCTTTTCGCTAAATAACGAAATTTGAGCTGGATATATAGTCCATCCCTCTTTGAGAAAACAACGTTGTCCGAACTAAGAGCCATCGCAATAATAATAATTATTAATAAGAAAGGAAGACTCCTTCCGAGTAACGTTATAATCGTTGGCTTAAAGTGGGACGCGCGGACCCGCGAGTTGCAGGCACGCTTGGTTATAATGTTGTCTCCCTACTGGGCAATTAAACTCGAAACTTTAAGTTCGCGTAACGAGAGACGAATGAAGGAATCTTAAGATACGAAGAGAAATTTAATTGGCTATAAAATAGTCTCCTAACGTTTGTTTTTAATTTATTCGCGCCGCAACTGATGGAAGAGATAGTAACCCGAGAACGATGTCTCGATGATTCAGGGCCAAGCACGGTCATGGTCATTTCTGATGGTTCGAGATTAGTCTTTAAATCGCTTTTACACGAGCAATTTTAATTCCTACATAAAACTCTACTAAACTGTCATTTATTCTCATCTAATGCGTGTTTAGAGCCTTTTTTTATTTTTGGAGGTAAAAATATTATATTTAGATTATTTTTTAAAGGGTGAATGCATTTCTTATCGTTTAAATAGTCCTAATCCACCGATATAAAGTTTACAAAACAAATATTAGACTAGAAATAAATTTAAAACTTATCCGGAAATAGCGACCAATGAGCAAAGTTCACGTGAGATCTCCACGAGACTTACAATCGCATTCCATTGGTCGCTACATCTCATACGCGATGGAAGCAGAATCTCCATAAATCCCGCTTAGCCCATTTTCCGGGTAAGTTTTAAATTTATTTCATGTTTATTTTTACTGATGGACTAGGCATATTTAAACGATGAGGAATCGATAAAAAATCACTTGTTGTTAGATTGCATTCTCCCTTTAAGTAATTTTATGGGAAAAATAAATAAAAACCCAAAAAGTACTATATAGCTAGTTAAATAATAACTAAAGGTACTAATGTAATGAAACACGCAGTTCTATTTTTCGTAAATAAAATAGTTCATCTCTGTCTCCGCTCTAAGAGAGAACTGACCATACGCCGAATTGTATTGTAACTTTTAAGTCTGCTGCTAGGGACAGTTTTCGTCATTTGGTAATGGACACTGCAAACAATTTAGAAAGTACTCGCAGAACGCGTACAGGAATGTCTAACGAAATAATGTCACGACGTGACTAAAACATTGTTCAAAATATCTATCCGTACACGTATCAGTTACCTTAACCTGGCTTTCGAGTTCTAAACGCGGAATACTCAAAAACCCAGATTTCATTTTTATAAATAGTTTAAAATATAAAGTTTCTATCGCGAATGTGGCTTCTGAAAGGGTATTTATTTTCTATTTCTAGTATTTTGGACACGCGAACTGCAAAAACCAATGGTTTTGAAATTTTGATCGAGAAACAAATCATTATTTTGCAAATTGAAAAAGTTGAAAGAGAAAAAAAAATCTTAAATGTATCGCGAATGAATCGGCGGACAATGGGTCCTTTTCAAATCTTTAAGTACCCTTTAAAGGGAGAATGCAACCTAAAACAAGTGATTTTTATCGATTCCTTATCTATTAAATATGCCTAATCCAACAGTAAAAAATTTGAAAACAAATATTAAACTAGAAATAAATTTAAAACTTACCTGGAAAATAGGCTTGGCTGTATTCATGAAGATCACTTGAACTATCCAGGGACCTATGACATGGATCAATGGCTTGTATATGGGGATAATGCAGGGTCTCCATGATCAATGTCAATGGTTGTTAGTCCTTATACGGAGGTACAGGATATCTCCATAAATCCAGCTAAGCCTAATTTCATGGTAAGTTTTTAATTTATTTCTAGTTTAAAATTTGTTTGTATTTTTTTTTCCTGGTGGATTAGGCCTATTTAAACAACTAGAGATAACATAGAATATTTAATTTAATCTTACATTTTATTATTTGTTAGTTTTTTTTTTGTTACAAGTGAATAAAACGTATTTTAACGATAAACAAGTTGGGAAACCAAAATATAACCTCCCCGACCCCGACGTTAAGGTAATCTAACCTAACCTAACCCTACCTAAAATAAAAGATGAAAAGAAATGTAGAGTATTGGATGAGTAGAATAAACAGCGAAATAGGCAAAATATTATATCACATTGAACCTATATGCATTTCTTCAGTATACCAACACAACCCTAAATAATTCTCTACTTAAAACCAAACCTAACTAGAGAAAAAAAGGAAAATAAGATATAACCACATAGATTTCAAGATAAATAATCCAGTCCATAATTCAGTATTAAAACAAAAAAATCAGAATTAAGACAACTGAAATTAGCAATCTTTGGTAATATGTAAAATAGCCCTTACACGAACAATTTAAGTAAAGCAAATTATCAAATAAACGCCAAATAAGTCAATTAATTAAAATTAAAAATATTAATCTTACCACTACCAAATAGCGGGCAGAAAACACAGACATCAAGATAACATTAGCAAAATAAATTTTCAACACCGGTAATCCTGAGAACTAGATTCTACAAAATCTTCTGGAATAATAAATTTATTTTAATCTAAAAAATATAAAATCTTAAAAAAAATATCTATACAAATAACATATTGACAGAAATAGATGAACCGAAATTATCAACGAGAGCTTAGATTGGGAAATGCATTTTATTTGGAGTGAATGGGGAGGGTAAGCACTGGGGGAATGGGCTTCCTCGGCCTCAATGAAATACCGAGGAGGATCTTGGGAAACTGATCGCCCCACGTAGCGACGGCTGCAAACCAAGCCAGGTGGCGCATTCAACGTTTCTCGGCTAGGCGAAATTCCGCGGGGGAGGGGGCTACAACTGTCGTCTAAGAGAGGGGAAACGGAGAACTTGCCTGTGGCGTTAGAGGAATAGCTCGTTGATAATTTCGGTTCATCTATTTCTGATATTGATAAACCAATTAAAATTAGATGCGAAAAACATTTAATCTCGATATGAGATTAAATACACAAGGTCAAGGTTCTTCTTTTAAAACCATATCAGAATTTTGACGGTTGTAGAGTATTTGTAGACCAAGTAACGTGAAAAGGGAAAATGTTATATCAAATTGAACCTATACATGGCTTTAGTGTACAACACAAGTTGTGAAACAAACGTTATTTTACGTGACTACACACTAGCTAAAACGTCACCGAAAATAAACGACGGTAGGCATTAACAAGTTTGTGGCAGGTTATTCAACTTGTAGACCTCAATTATCATGTCTCCTATCCTACGTGGTAATAGTTGGTTTGTTATTCAATGGCGAATTATTAAAGATTGGGTTTAAAGCACATTCCAGTCACGGAACTCAAGTACATGAAAATCAAAGTAGGTAATGGAGAAGTTTAAGTTAGATATACAGGTACATTCGCTCCAAAAGTCAAGTGCAAATCACCCATAAGACCTTACATTATATGAGGCTTTTACGCAGGCCTTAAGGTTATGTACAAGTACGAAGCCCAAACACACGTGTATTAGCTCTCCTCGACACCGAGGTAAAGGAGGTATCACTCCACGGAGAGAAACGCCAGTCGAAGCAGCTAAGAGCCGCTGTCGAATTACCATCACACTAGTGAATTGGTACGGCGAGCGAAAAGATAACCAGCTCTTCGATCCCAGCTTTTTCTCTGACGGCCGAAATAGTATTTCACGCTTTTATATATGCGATAAACAAAATAAAAAAAACACCTACACATTTTAATAACTGAGGCTAAGCTAAAAAATTAAATCAATCAATTAAAATAGATAAAAAAATTCCAATGTCAATATACGCGCCATATAATCATCTCTATATCCCTGTGAACGCACCTTTATCTCTTATCTAAATTATGTCGTTTATATCTTGGATACCCATGTAAACGCACCTTTATTTAGATTCTTCAATCCACCCCAAGTTTGCAGCAAGCCTAAGCCTATATTGCCCGTTATACCTTTGCTTTTTTGACTAAATGATTTATGGAAAACAGCTTAGCGCGTGCTGCCAATTGAAGCTGGTACTAAACGGTCACTTTTCTTAAAATTTTTGGACAATTTCTTAAATATCTTCTAAACTATCTCGAATTTTAAATTGATTTTTCAGCTTCGTTATAAATTAGATTCAGTTAAACAATATTATTATTTTAAATTAAAATTTAAATGCAATATACGCTTCAATTCACTAAAAGATATCGCGGCATAAGGCCAAAATAGTTAGGGCATGGAAAAGGGGTATATATAGCTTTCGCGCACCTTTATTCATCGAGCGAGTAACCGAGAAGAGTTGGGGAAAACCCCCCCATCTCAACGTCTAGACGTTTACCGTAACCCTAGGCATTCGGCAACTGCACCACAAAGACCCGTAGAGGGAGGAGTTGAGTGCAGTGGAAGATTGAAGTGGATCATATTAGTGAGGGACGCCTCGCTAGTATGGCCCGCTGAGATCGGAAACTGGAGGTTCGACCTTGGTGTGTGTATGGTCGGATGTTATTATAACAGTGGGAGACGTCCCATTGCTTATAATCGCATTCAACTGTGCAGCATCGAGGCTCAACCTTAAAGTGGATGGTGGAATGCGATAATATGCAATTGGAGACGTCCTGTTGCATATAATTGCACGACACCTGAAACTCAACGTGGCAGCCACGCTTAAAGGAGGTAATTCCCGTTAAACGGAATTGAACGATAAGCGGGCATGATTAAGTCTCTAGACTTTTTGCTCCTCGAGCTAGATCACGTGACTTCCGGTTACACAGGATATCCGCTTACACAGGAAGTGACAGACACACAGACACACAGACACACAGATACGACCAGTGTAAAACCTCCCCCTGAACTAAAGTTCAGTCGGGGAGGTAAAAATCGATACAATAACACTTTATGTCCGGATTCGTTGTTTAATATTAAAATCATTAACCGCGGTGAAATAGAAAATTAATTAAGTTTAAATTTTTTTGGGGGCAGCTTTCGAGCATACACGCTTCTTTTCAACCCATCTAACTATAATAAAATTTAAGCTCCCAAATAAAAAGCTTTTGTGAGACTTTGAAACCACGAAGTATATAGTTCTATTAAATAAAAGTTAATTAAATTACACGGGATAGTTTGAGATTTCCGAGAAATTGATTTTATAATTACTTTAACGAATCAAATATTGATGAACCTATAAAGGGTGGTTCAGATCAAAAAACTCAATAGCTTATGGAGGGAGAAAAATTAACATTGAGCGTGTGCTAATCGAATTAATTTTTTTAAAATTGAGTTTGTAGAAAATGAATTAGTTTAGCTCGTGCTCAATGTTAATTTTATCCTTCCATAGAAGCTATTGAGTTTTTTGATCTGAAACACCCTGTATAAAGCGCTAAGACGGTATTGGTCTAAACGTAGAAGTAGGCGTTCCGAGTGCGCCGTTTCTCACCCATCTTATATTGATTCCGGGACTAAAACGTATTTGGGTCGGGAAATCATGATTGGAATTTTACTCTTTGTTGGAACCCGAAATTATTCCGGATTTTGTTTTAATATTCCAATCGCGTTGCCCGGTCCCGACTTCTAAAATCAAGCATTCGCGCGCCGGTATTCGAAGATTTTTTTTAATTTTTTTTTTTTTTTTCATATTTTTCGAGGTAGCGTTTCTTTTTCTAGCTTAAAATCGAAATCTTCTTTTCTAAAATTTTATAATTCCTCTTAAACCCCCCTGCCGCGTTTCTTTTCGTCGGAAATAAATCTCCTTCCGACATATCCGTTTCGCGTTGGCCCAGCAGCGAGTCGTTTCTTGGAAAAAGAAGCGTAATCATTCGCCAACCAAAAAAAATAAAATCTTGTTATTTCTTTGCCGAGAAATCGGATTAAAAACTCGCTCCTGGGAAAGAGAGAGAAGCGGAAGAGTTTCCGAGAGCTTTTTGTTTCATCTCGTCACGTCTCGCACACCCCGTCACCCACCCTTCCAAACTGTAACTCCAGATGGTCGCCAGCCCAGCTATACTGT
This sequence comes from Odiellus spinosus, assembly GCA_963920705.1. NCBI lineage: Eukaryota > Metazoa > Arthropoda > Arachnida > Opiliones > Phalangiidae > Odiellus > Odiellus spinosus. The sequence continues at coordinate 7,466,137 of OY987234.1, forward strand.
ATATACACGAGAACTAACAATGGACCAAAATACGCCATCGATTTTAAAATCTTATTTAAGGTTTCGATCTCCCAGAGTATTAAATTTAAAAAATACTTTTTCGAAAATGAAAACCCGGAAACTATGGTCCGAATTCAATATTAGATAGAAGAAGCTTGAAAACTATTTATTCAAGTGTCAAATAGTATTAACAGATAATTTATTTAAAAATTCGTTCGAAGAAGGAACGCTATAACGTCTACGAATTTAGTCAGAGTTTAAACGTTTTAAAGGGAGAATGCAACCTAATTACAAGTGATTTTTTATCGATTCCATATCGTTTAATTAGGCCTAATCCACCAAAACAAATATGTTTACAAAACAAATATTAAACTAGAAATAAATTTAAAACTTACCCGGAAAATAGGCTTAGCGTGATTCATGGAGATCCTGAATTGAATCCGTGTAAGGTCTAGCGACCAATGAGCAAAGGCCCGTCGTTCACGCGAGATTTCCACGAGAGGAAATCAGGATCTCCATGAATCTCGCTAAGCCTATTTTTCCGGTAAGTTTTAAATTTATTTCTAGTTTAATATTTGTTCGTAGAATTTTTCACTAGTGGATTAGGCCTATTTGAACAATAAGGATTCGATTAAAAAAATCACTTGTTGTTAGGTTGCATTCTCCCTTTAAATGAATAACTTTTGAATAAACTGATTAATCTTGATGAGCACTTGACAAAATCTTTTTTCCTTTACTTCTACCATACCAGCATTGTATTGACGCAAATTGCTAGTAACTATAGTCTACTTAATAAGTAAGATTCATTCAAGAAATTGATAGTTTCAATTGGATTCATAACGCTTCATTAATTAATATATTTTAAAATTTGTACATGTAGTTAAAATTGGTTTTTTGATCGTTCTAATTCAAGTTTCCTTGGCTATATTTTAATTGAATCTTGTAGAGGGGGAAAATATTTGACTAATAATAATAGTAATAATATTTATTTCGTGCCAAAATTGAACTTAGATTATAACAATATAAACACGTAGAAGTATTATCTTATATAAAAGAATTATGAAGAAGCAAATTATCGAATTACGAAGAAGCCTATTATTAATTTAGAAATTAAGTCCGATATTGAAACAACTACACGGTTCATTCGAATCCGGAAATGTCAGGAAAAATTTAACCTTGACAAAAAATATCGGAGAAACTAAAATAATTTGCCATAAATCGTGGAAGTGATATAAGAAAGCGAACTCTTTTATTGTATTTGAACCCGTTTACTAGGGCATATATTTTTAGTCCTGTTTTTTAAAAACATTTCGTGCGCCTGATAATAATACGTAATTCTAGATGTTGTAGGAACTCCGTTGAGTTAATGGGCTCTAGTACTCGCTTTTGTTTTTCCATTATAGAATGGTTCAATATTGTCGCAATTACGTCATCTTGGCAAATGGTTCGACTAGATTATTCGAGAATAGAAGCCAATAACAACAAACACGCGGGCGCGTTCCTACGCTTATAGTTGCCGGAATTATCCGGCTCGAAGAAAGAAAGAAAATAAGAATCAGGAGGCGCGTGTTCGATGCCGTTGCTCTCCTATTTTTAGCGATTCTAACTTCTCGTCGCACGTAAGACAACTCCGACTAAAAATAGAACGTTCACGAAATGAGTTTGAACTTCATTGGCGCGCGGTTCAAGGCGAGATTCTCGCCTCGCAAACTATTTCGCCGCTTCCTATATCACGTTTAAAGGAACCAGGAAACTCCGTTTTCAAAATGGATAATTCTTCTTAATTAATTCCAAATATATGTTAGCTCGAAATATCAATATTTATTCCTCAAAATCTATAAGAACTTATCTGGCCAATCACCAAATAGACTCCCAATATAGTTCATACGAAATTGTATGAACAAGTTATTACACCATGCATATCGCGAATATTTAAATACAATAAATTGTACTGTTAAATTAAGCGGAAATTTACCTTCTCCGGTAATTTACCGGTATTCGCAAAGTCATTTGTATATGAATTTCTGTGATTTTATTTGGTAAATTTCTCTTTCAAACGCTTCACTCGCTTGAATATTTGTCTTTGAATTGATGGGGCAAAGATATTCATACAGGGAAAACCGTAAATTACCATTATTCTGGTAATTTACCTCGTAAATTACCGATTTGGAACTCTAATCACGACGCTAAATCTAGTATACGAGATAAAATAGTCCCGTACTGGCAGCTCCGCCCCTTTGTTCTTATTAACCCCTATATGAAAATAGGACGACGTGATTGGGAAAACGATCTCCGAGTTTTATGGTTAATTTACATCGTATATTGCTGGCATTCTAAAGCAAATTAGAATGCGGTCCATGACGATTTGGGTCCACTTGATCGACTCCCAAATGATCGACAAGAGGTCCACTTGATCGACACCCAAATGATCGACTCACAATTGATCGACTCCCAAATGATCGACAAGAGGTCCACTTGATCGACTCCCAAACGATCGACAAAGGGATCAAATGATTGATGCCTAATCCCAAATTACCGACAACAAAGGGTTCATTTGATCGTTTCCCAATTGGTCAACTTCGTAATAACGATTATAAATAGATTAACCAACCTAACCTAACCTAACCTAACCGACAAACGAGTACTCTGACCCCATTTTCACGGAATAATTATTATTTGAATTAGTTCTTATTTATACACCATAATTTAACCTTTAATAGTTTCTTGCAAAAAAACTTTGACCTATACTCGTTACTCGCTAAAAAACTGGGCTGTCGATCAATTGGAATGGCTTGTCGATCAAATGGGAGTCGATCAAATGGGAGTCGATCAAACGGTAGTCGATCAAACGGACTCCTTGTCGATCAATTGGAAGTCGAGCAAATGAACCTAAGCCGTCCAGGACATAGTGGAGGGGGCGTGAATCCTCCATTTTACAATTTCAGCCCAGCCCCCCGCTGAAATAAACTCAAATATTCGAATGTTTAATCGAAAATTTTAGAAACAGTTTACAATGACCATCAACGTTATTCCGAAAATGAATAAATTGAACTGACGGGAATCGAAAAAAAGCATTCTCTCTTTGACATATTTGGCTGGAAGCGAAATTATTTTCTATAACGGGCGGAGTTGGTGCTTTGGGGCTGGGAAAAGATGAGGCGCTTGTTGAATTATTGTCCTCTTTTATATTTTCTCGGAGAAAATGTATTTTAACAAAGCCCCGGATGTGAAAAGCGAGGCTCCACCGCCAAGTAATATATTTCGGGTTTAGCCGAAACTATGAGCTACGGTATTTTGTAAAACTGACGTACATAAGGCTATTTCGAAACCCCGCTCGTTTTCTTCCGAGAATTTTTTGGTGTAGCTCCCTTCTATATTTTCTATTTTGTCGAACGTGCCCCGCGGGACACGCAGTGTGTGCCGGGTTGTCCGCGTGGCGACCTTGATTTCTGGATGATTGAACTCTCGTTGCCCCAGGGGCATTCGGAGCGGAACTACGCGCCACGCACCCTTAACCTCCTTTCTTTTTCCAGTTTTCTTAACACTCATCTTCTCGGATCTCCCCTCGTCGGCTCCGGGGCTCAGTTTCTTAAAGGGAGAATTAAGTTCTTACACAACGAGTCGTTCGCTTTCGACTCTGCTCTTTTTTAAATTTAGACCTAATTAGCTAGGATGATATTATAAGCAAATATTAACTTGAAAATGAACGGGGAGAACTTTGATATTTTCACTAATCGCTTTATTCTTATATTAAAACGTTTCTTGGTTAAGCCTACTCTCCGAAAAAGTTGTTAATTTTTTTTTTTCGAGAACGCATTGTTGATATTTACCTAGAAAGAACTTTTACCTATCCTCGTATTTATTTCACAATAAAATAATATCGAAGATAAATCGCGCTCCGAATTGATGCTTCTTATATCGTAATGATTCCATGTTCACACTAAAGACTTTGAAACCGTTTTTAACTGTTTTGGAGAGGTAGGATTGAAACATTTTGGGGTCAACTGTAGAGATCTTTAGTCCAAAATTAGAATTATTGGTATAATAAGTTAATTTGAACATTCAAAATGGTTTGAAAACAGTTTCCCATGCTATGGTCACACTAATGAATTTGAAACGGTAAAATATAAACGATATTCAAATCACGCGTTATAGTTATAAATCGATTTATGGTAGCTTCATCTATCGTTTGTTGAAACCGAATCGGTATGAAACTGGTTCCCGAAGTAGTTTCGAAAAATCGAACCAATTCGATTCGAGAAAAGAGGGTTTCCCGTTCACACGACTCTATCGAAACGTATTGAAACGGTTTGAATCGATTCCAAGGCCTAGTATGAAGGCGGATAAAGTCTGTGTGTGAACGTAGCTTATATCGTGTAGATGTAACTCGATACGCAATCCCTGGTTGTTGCACTACATTCTTCCTTTAAAGGGGAGTGGGACTAGTCCCTTTCTTCGTGTCTCTCTTGTCTTTCTCTTCTCATTTTTTTCGTAGGCTCGAAGCCCGAAGTTTAATCGAATATTTTTTTTCTAATTTTTCGAAGCGAACGTAATTCGCCAAGCTAGCTAGTCCGGCCGCCGGGGGTTCCGCGATTCCAATATTTATTCATTTTTCCGAATCAAAATATTCGGTTTTTGTCTTTTCGCTCGAACGAGTTTATTCGGAAGCGGCGCCGAACGTCGAGCCAATCCGATGATGGCGGAAATTATTTAGATTTCATTTTAATATACTTTAGAGCTTTCCAGGCAAATCGGATCGAGACTAGATTTTCTTTACGAGGTTTAACGCCGCGTATTAATCCGCTTCCGCTTTTCCCGTATTGTCAACTCTTCAGGAATAGGCCGCGAAGAATATAATAAGATTAAGTCTTTTATTTCGCTCGGCTTCGCGAAACCTCGAATAAATAAATAAGGGTTTCGAAGGTCGGTGCCACCGGCTATTCGGCGTTTTAATTTATATTTAAATACATTGATGTTTTAGGCATTTACCGAAAACGCTAATCGATTGCGAAGTTAAATGTAAAAATCCTAATATCTACTGTATCTTAACCATGATAATTAGTTTAATATAAATTACGAATTTTAGCTAACCCTAACGGAACGTGGGAGCCAAAATTTTGTAAATGGATACCTATATGAATAGATAAATATGAATAACAACACCTGGTGTTAATAAGCGTCCTCTAATGGCAAACCTTGCGGGCAAAAGTTGGAACTAACAAAAACAACGCGCACGTCTGCTATGGACAGAGAATTACTTTAGAGAACGATCATGAACCCAAGTTTTTGTTATTTATCTGTATCTTTTAATTAATACATTGTTAATAGTCCTAGCCCTGATCTGCTCGCTCGCTTGCACGATATGGATCCCGGAAAATGCGGAAATCAAAAATTCTAATTATTAAGAATTATAGCTTATAATGGAATTAGTCTAGGAAGAAAAATGTAACGTCAGAATGGGCTGAGCTTTAGTATTTTGAGATGATGTTACAATTAGTGGTTACATTGCATCCCCGCAATAATCTTAGGCACGTAAACGAGTTCTTGTTTGGCCAAAAAGCCTAATCCAGTACTCATTGGGGAGCCTTCGATAGTTTCTAGAGCAAAACTTATGACGGAAATTAATTTAGGCGGCAAATATTCTTCATTCTCGTAAGGGTTACGCGTCGGAGCTTAAAGATAAATTTATAAATGTTTATTAACTTTGACATAGACCTATCTCTCTTCCTATTTTCGAGGTAACTCGTTTAGTACGGAACTCGCAACGCGTAACGTTGTCCATCATCGTTATCCTCGAATGGAATCGAGCATTTTAAAATTAAATAAGGACAGCCGCTGTTGTTAAAACGGAAAATAAATCCGGGGATATGTGAGCGTAATATAAACTGCTTAACCAAAACTACTTTAATCTCTATCGGGGTTTAACGTTACGTGTTAATACGCCTCGGCATTTACTTTGCAAACTTTATCCGCCTTTGCAAACAGCACATTATGTAAAGGCGCTCCCTCTTTTCGAAGAAATCTACTTTCATCGTTTCACAAAATTAGCTTTCGTTTCTCGATAAATTCCATAATCTTTAATCAAACACTATTAATTTACAACTCGTACGTCCGTAACTAATCCAAGAATTTTCTAGAAGGATCCAGAAAGGTCTAGAGTGGTGTAGAAAATTCTCTAAAAAACTCACGTGTTTTTTCGCGGGGTTTTGCTAGTTAATAATAAAAATAAAAAAATCTGCCCTTGTACGGCGTCTTGCCAAAAAGTCCCAAATTTTACTTTTGAAAACCAACTATAGAACATATTTTTCTTTAATCCTCGTTTTCAAGATATCAAACTCGAAACGCCTTCGTATACGCGTGGTTATCTTACACATCGTGTCGGTAACGTGACAATATATATTCTATTTAAGGTAGCTACGCTTAGGCGTTGGTGTTCTTCGTTCCATTTCTCAAACTTTTTAGTTGAAAATAATTGAGGAAAAAAAAGGAGTGACCTAATTAAGTTCTGCCCCTTCCATTCGGAATGGTTTGTTTTTCCGCGTAGCGTTACGAGTTTTAGGCGAGACGACTTACAGGGGCAGATACCTTCTATGTAGTTTATGGAATTGAGGCCGCTGTTCGATAAACGAAAGGAAAAGTTTTCGTATATTTCTTTACTATGTTACATACATCCGTGGAAGGGATTTTAAAAGGGAGGGTGAAGAGGAATAAGAAGCGAGCATGAAAATGAAGCAAGATGTTAGTGTGCCGCGGGAGTTTTACCAAGCCAAAGGTGGGGCATCATTTGATTAGTCTGAGGTTTCCATTTTGTTTTTGTACAGTTCAGACAAGTACACTGAATATTTTTCTATACCCAAACGTATTTTATTTTTAGAAGCAGAATCAGTTAAAAATTAACTTCACCTTCCCTTTAATCAAAAATCGTTTTCCTCCAAGGCTGCGGCTGATCTGTTAAATAGGTATAGAATGATTGATTGATAAAAACGTACGGGCATTTCTAGCTAAACTGAAATTAATATAATAAATGGAACTATAACATCATGAGACAGGGAGGTTGACGTACGAGTAAGATGCTCAATTATTTGATATCTCAAATTTTGAAGGGCGCGTCATTTTTTAATTTAACTTAAAGCACTAAAGACTTGTTTTTGGAAAATTGGTTTTGTATTACCAATTACGTTACGAAAATCATCTAGATTTGACGACATAAGTTAAAAATATAACTAGCAAAAATCCGTGGAAAATCTGAATTTTCTGGAATGTTCTAGACTTTTCTATATTTTTCCAGGATTATCCAGAATTTTCCAGACCTTTAGAGCTTTCAAGCTCTTCCAGAATTTTCTAGACCTCTCCAGATTTTTCTGGAACTTTCTAGAAAACTCAAAGGTTACGGACGTACACACGTACGGACATTGTTAATTAATAGCGTTTGATGGTAACATAGCGCATATATCGAATCAAAAGGCGTAGTCCTGTCGGTTAGCAATGAAATAATTAAATTATTTAAACATTTACTTGCGGATTCCCTCCCAACTTTAAACGCGCTGAGTTAAACAATGCTCTTAAACGTATATTGTGAATGTTGAAGGAGGTTTGTTCGCGACTTTGATGGATTCAGTTTATAAGAAATATTATTATTCATCGAACATCGAGGCTGCAGCAAGCTTACATCCCCGAGTTTAAATCACCGGCTATACACAGAGTCAGACAGAGAGAGAAATGGCTATAGAGCCGAGATTGATTTCATTTTTATATTATCGAGATGCGCGGATAAAAGTGTCAGAAAGTCAGAACCCTGTAAACGAAAAGAAAAATGAAGGCTATAGAAGGGAAGGGGGCGTAAAGGGGCAACTCCCCAGTCTCCCCATCTCCACTGACTGACCTTCATTCTGTTTAGCGAGTAAGAGCCCCCCCCCCCACACTAAAGCGAGAATAAATATTTTGGATATTCTTCTATATATCAAAAAAAAAAAAAAAAAAAAAAAAAGAGAGAGAGAGAGAAAGAGAGAAACCCTTCAATGGCGCGTGCAGGCCGAGGCTTAGCACCCCCTTTGCCAATCGATACGAAAAAAAAAAATCGAAAGGAAGAGAAAGAAGCTGGCAGCCAAAAATGATGTCGACGACGGCCTGAACTAACTGAGCCGCGAGAGAAAAAAAACAAGCACCCTCTCCGCTCGGGGAACCCAATACCACTTTCATCCATTCAGCAGCCGCTACCCAAAAATAAAAAGAAGCCACCGAAATACATCTCGAATCAAAGTTTTCCCTCTCTTTTTCTCTTCCCACGTACTAATGTATAGCCACGTTCGCGCTACATACTTTGAATCAACGTTTTCAACGGCTTTTTACAAAGGTCAAAATGTCAAAAATGGAATTATTCGCTTGAAATGTCAATTTCAACGGATTCTAAACGGCTCGAAAATTGTTTCAAAGTGTCAAGTGTGATCGAGGCTTATGTGGAAAGTTGGCAACGCCACTTTTTCCTTCGGTTTAACACGGCGTATTACTCCGCCTAGGCTTTTAAGTTCGTTAAAATTAGAGTTAAGCGGCGTTGACACCTTTTTGAACCGTTACTGTATTCCAACTCGTATCCAAATGAAGAACTCCACCCCACCGTACTCTACTCTCGCTGTTTCTTTTTAATTGCCACATTCGAAATTATCATAAAGTTCCAATCTCTGCGCTACACGTACGAAGCTATAGTGTGGGCGAAGCTTCCACCGCTGCTAGCTATTATCTCTAAGAAACGTAATGACGCGATTCAAAAGGTTCAACACGAACTTCTTACTCGCTGATAACTCCATTCTGTGACCGCGCTTGTTTATCTTCCGTCTCCGCGGTAAAGAATCTATACACTATAGGTAAAGTATCTGGTATCTATATTCTCTGTAAAGTTTAGTCAGAGTATACAGCGTACAACACGAAAGAAATTCGAGTAATGACGTCCGCATTACGCTCTATTGCTTCAATTGTCCGCCTACTCGCGTGTACTATACGCGAAGTTACAATTAGACCTCGGAAGAGGGCAAACATTCCGTTGGAAAACATTTTTTTTCTACCGGAAGTTACAACCTTCCAAGATTGCGTATAACCCTTTCCAACAGCCACATTCTCTCTTTGTTGTTTCTTTTCCTTTTCGCCTTTGAGCATCTTTTCTCGGTGTTTTTGGAGAAGAGCAGTTGCCTCTTCATCCAATTTTGTTTCTTTCTCCGGTCGCTATCGGACTCTTTCTCTCCCTCATCGACCTCAGACCCGCGACTCGAATGAAGCGTATAGAGTCTGATTCTTTTCTAGGTCTCTTCGCCTAATTTCTTCCAAAAACCACTCGCGCACGTACTTGGCTCTCTCCGAAGGACATCTCGTCGTACAGCTCGGCCCAATAAAAAAATAATCAACAACACTCGCGTTAATAGGAGACTCACGTTGGTTTCCCTCGACGCGTGCTTGGCCGCTCAATTCACCACCCATCAAACGCAACTTTTCTTTTATTTCCACGCATTCGTTGTTTTTACAAGAAATCCACCTGGTCAAGTATTATATAATGTACATTACGGAGTAGTTTACGGAGATAGATCGCGACTCAAATGGTCAGTTGGTCAAATTGGTCACGCCGAATCCAAACCAAACGCCTCTAAAGTGGACGTACGGCCGTCAAATGACACTGTCCGACTCTTTCGAGTGATAAATGGTAAATACACGTCACGGTACGATATTAAAGCTCGACGTCACGGCGTAATTTATTCCTTTATTCCTTCGTAATCGAACGAAGAACGCGTACCTTTAATAGAACTAATATTGTCGGATGACCAAAACGTTGTGGAAAGCCAAGTTCTTCTTTCTATTTGTCAAATTCCAATTAGAAAGAGAGATAAGGATACAAGTGTATCTAAACTATACTTTGATTATACATAATATTTCAATTATTGCGTAATTGTCCTGTCAACAGGCAGTGTAGACGCTGCGAAATTAATATTATAATTATTACACGTAGGCGTACGCGTTATAGAGTATTTCATTTAGATCTTAGCGGATGTTTCGAGTTATCGAGGCCCATTCTACGTCAGGACACCGGATACTTCTTCTATATCCTCTCTGGGTTTTCGATGTCCTTTCTATATCTCTCGAGGACAGGAACGCGCGTATTAGTTGTTACGGATGGAGAAGAACGTCAACCGATGACTTAAACGGAACCAAGACGTGGAAAGGCGACCAGGCGAGAAAGAGTTAAGCCTATAACGACGTCGTTAGTCTTCTTTCCCCGCCTAAAGGAACGTTATCTCCGGAGGCTAAAATAGAACCTTATAAGCGGAACCATTGGGAAAATTGCTTCGTGTCTCGCATTCAATGACGAAAAAAGAAAATCTAGAGTACCCTAAGGCAATGACGCTATTGGTTCTCGACTTCTATATTAGACGCGGCTCTTTAATGGCGCGGCCATTTCGACTAGGTATCTTTTTTCTTTTGGGCAAAAGAGAGAGAGAGAGAGAGTAATCGTCCGCGAATATACTCCGACATACTTCTCTCTTATCTGCCATCCCTCCCCCGGCCCCGGGAGTAGAATGACTATTAGATAAATGTATCGCGTTTACACGACCATCGACTCCCAAAAACCACGGACTCTCTCATCGTCGACTTAACGGCCAGTACTTAAACGATCCGACCTGTAATTTTTATTTCGAAGGTTCTATCTGAAATCTATTCAAATTTTCACTCAGTAATGTTTCTTAAGATTGACGCGGGTTTTAATTTTCACCCGCTTCCATAGAATAACGTAAGAAATCGGTTTACCAAATCAAAAATGTTATTTCTAATTTGGTCTAAAAATACCAAATTGGAAAATTTATAACGGACTTCTACCAAAAGTAGACCAAATTGGAAAATGGGGCCTTTAATCCTCTTTTATTTCTTTCGTTATTCCATGGAAGAATATTGAAATGAACAGTAAACCTACGTCACACTAGGTATAAACCGAATCGCGCATTTTATTTATTTTTTTCAATTTCTAATATTTAAATTCGCGAGCTTGCCTTTATATCAATTAAAGTGAGGGGACCAGTCACTTGGTGTAATCGATGTAGAAGCTGTATCTTTGACTGTACACGTAATCTTTAAAATCCCTGCCTTTGACAATGCTAAAATGATTACGCGTAAGCCATAATCGGTGTACAGGCAATCCGAGATTGATTAACCCCTCGCTTTAAAGCGCTATTCAAATTTTGTATAAGCCTTCCGTTCCCTCAATAGCTTTTAGTTAATATCCAAAATGTGGGCGCCTCGCCTTTCGACTTCATCTCCTGTAAGCCTCTCGGTGAAAACGGACTATTTAGGTCTTTTAGGTTTTAGATAAATGAAGTAAAGAGGCGAAAAAAGTCTTTCTCTATTTGAGGAAAATACTGAAAAGGGAAACTGGCGTTTCCTTTTATTTCGTTTCTCTCTCTTTCCCCCTCCTTTGGAATCCTTCGGCAAAACCTCTTATCGGCTCTCAACGCGAGCGCGAGTCTAAAGGCGGATGCACACAGACCTATTTTCACGCGTTTCACGCTCTTGCGCTCATAGAAGTACCATTAGCGCGCGAGCGTGAAACGCGTGAAAATAGGTCTGTGTGCATCCACCTTTAAAGCGAAAACTTTGGAATTAAAGAAGTTTGGAAGCCGCGTCGCTGCACGCAGCCTGCCTCTATACGTATACTACACTCAAATGTATTGTATAAGCTTTTCTATACCCCCATTCCCGCTATAGTTCGAGATGCTCTCCCAGCCTTCTTCGCTCATTCAGCCGCTCTTTCGCGAATAGAAATAGGCCTATAAGAAAGTGGAGCTCGTCTACCTCTCACTCCCTCCCTGCCTGCTCCTCGCTATCGATTACGAAATTTAAAAGCCCGAGCCTCGGAATAAAGACATTGGTAAGAACTAGACTCGGAGGGAGATCAGCCTTAGAAGAAAGCAAAACAACCTTTAAAAACAACTCTTTCCTATGGGGAATGAAGTTCCTTCCACCGAAGTTCTAGTCGAATAAGCGAAGAGCCAAATAAAAGACGAACTGAGTGGAGTTGCGGGCTACGAATTTAAAAATTACCGGTATTCTTGAAAACACGCTTTAAATCCCCAAGCAAGATACTTAAAACTAAGTGTATACTCGGGAATTTTAACCATTTACTATCCACTCGTCAGTAATAATCCTCTTTGTTGATTTCAGCTTTCGTGTTTTCCCGTTTATAATTATAATAATTACATCTACACGTACCTTAGTTATAGACGATTTCATTGATTAGTTTTTAAAATAGGCTATTTTCACCCACGGTTTACCACACGTGTTTCTAATACGTGGCGCTAAAAGAACACAGAGAACTGAGGGAACAGAGAGAACTGAGGGAACAGAGGGAACAGAGAGAACAGAGAGAACTGAGGGAACAGAGGGAACAGAGAGAACTGAGGGAACAGAGAGAACTGAGGGAACAGAGGGAACTGAGGGAACTGAGGGAACAGAGAGAACTGAGGGAACAGAGAGAACTGAATATAAAATATAGCTATGTAGGTATATAGACTATAATTTTTAACTGATACAAGAGTTGGCCACTCCTCTTTTTGAAAGAAAATAAATGGGTTCGAAGATTAAAAAGTTTGATAAAAACTAAAAGCATGGGTGTAATGACAGTCATACTGTCACTAGAACACGGATAATTTTGAATGATCGATAACGGATTGGAATTAGGTTTTGTTATACGGATTAGATTTTAAACGAGTTTCTATTTGTATTGGCTGACAAACTCAATCGAGAGCCACTCCATTTATCTAAGCCGAGCATCTCGAGACTAAAAGAAAACTGACTATTGAAGGGAACTTAATTCCGTTGAAAAACCCAGCTGTTTCCCGTCCGAATAAATTTTAGGGACTGATTATTCTTCGATTAAATGGGCAAAGAAAATAAATGTTTGCATATATTAAGCAAGTTTATTATTTGTTTGCATATTTTAAATATTTCACTACTAACCTGATTTCGAATATCAAGATATATTACAAATTATAATTTTTATCATCACCTCCCCTAATTGCCAAAGGGATGGGTGTATGTCTTTCTTCGTTGACGGTAGCGTTGCAAAAGACGTAAAACAAGTAGTCTCACGTGATTACTTGAAAAACGCGAAAACCTCTTAACTTTGAAAACTTGAATAAGCGCGTATAATAAAGCGAATATGAAAAAGAGAACATGAATAAGTGAACATAGAATTTGTGCGTTTACAACCGTAAGGGGTTTAGCTTTACTAATCCGATTAACCATTTTGTTTTAAATCTAGTCTTATCTCCCTGTTTTGTACAAGTATAATAATAGCATCGTTAGATTTTCGTCGTTTAGCTAGTAATGGTGAACGTCGAAATGCCCATTTTATTTTCTGGATTTTCCCTTGCTATTGATAATATTTAAAAACCCCTAATTGGATTATACTTTTCGAAAAACGAATTGCCCTACCACTTTAAAAGACGTATTCGTTTTAAGAGTCTTAATCCCTCGAAACTAATACCGTATACCTCGCGTACAATAAGAGGACCAAGTTTTAAATGATTGATAGCTTGAAGCGATGATATTCGTAAAGCCCCGTTTTCAATCATGTTTTTGCTCACGGTTTTACAAGTGAAGCTTTGTATCAAATTCAATTCTAAATCTGTTTCCCTGTCACTGGAAGCCCGTTATCGTGGTTTAAACGAAAAAGCTTGAGTTAAGTTTCATCTTTGTTTTGACGCAAAAGCTCGAATCTTGGCGAACAAAAATCTCATCTGAAAACGGGTACTCGAAGCTAACATAAAACTCATCTCGTATACCGCGATGCGCTAAATTACGCGAGATGGATTGGCGTAGACGTTCGACTTCCGACTATTTCGTTTCTTATAAAAATAACCAAAAAAATGTCTATTTTATCGCGAGCTGGAATTTCAAGTTCTCGTATCTAGAACGAATGTTTGTCGTACTTACCCTTGAGAAATTAGTATTTTCCCAACGGGCTCGCGTTGAGAAAGGAAGGCTATGTATACGGTTTTGTATCGGGTTTATTTGTAAATGTCGGTGGCGACGGAATTATCCCGGGGTTTAAAGTAAATAAAGAAACGGCGAACCTTATTATTGGGAGAAAAAGAATCGACCCGGGCGATGTATACTGTACGTCTATGTTGTACGTTACGCGCGTTCCCAAGATTTAGGCTGATGGGACTTAAAAAAATGTTTTAAATCAGCTAAGTTAGATGGGAGATTTGGATTGACAAGAAGCAGACGAAAGTGGAGTGTTTACCCTTTAAAAGACTCGATCCGCCGATTCAAAATTTCAACGCCGTACGCGTGTCGATGGATATTTCGAAGCCATCGTTCGATCATTTGGTCCACCAACGATTATTTTTAGAAAATATATTTTCCATCAGCCTCTATTGGCGAGGCCATTTTTCCCCCTTTCGACTCATTTAGAAAAGACAGCTAAGCCAAGAATAAATAGGGCTATAAAGCGCTTAGATGACCAAGCGCGGATAAGCCGGCTTGATAAACTATAGCGCTCCCATAAATACGGTAGTATATATACTATACTGATACCATAAGGGTGCTAGATAATGATAAGTACGTGGCCGCGCTGTATATCCGAGTTACAATGCTTCGAGTTAAAACTTTGGTTTGGTATTGATGCAAAGAGTTCGTCAACTTTCTACATCTCTATAGTTCTCGAGTATCTGTCCTTTCGGGGTTGAGGGGTTTTGAATATTTTCCTCTCGGTTGAGGGGGGAGGGTCATTTTATAGGATTATTTGGTTATATAAAGGGGTTCGCTTTATAAAATGACTATTATCTTACTCTCTGAAATAATTGTATATCTGAAAACAACCGATCGACTCGATCTAGAAGCGCCTCGGCTCAAATGTCTCGTAAATATTTTTTTTTTGTTCAGTACTATGACGTTTTCACTTTAATTTGGAAAAACAACTTAATTTCAAGTATACCTTAACCATGGTAATTAACAAGTTTATTATATAACTTAATTATAAATATATTGGTTTATTTTCTCTTTTTATTTATTTCCTTAAGTTAAAAATCAAGTCATTTCTCTCTTTCTCTCTCTCTCTCGTTTTTGTTCGCGAAGTAAAATACCTGTATATTTCGTTTTCTTTTAATACAAAGCTCAGTGTCCGATAGTTCCCCCTTTATCAACGTGATTTTAGCACCCTTGCCAAAGTTCTTTTCATTTTCCAAAACTTATAACACGATATCATTTTGAAGTTAAAAATAAGCGAGCCTCTTTTTTATAACCATTAGTATATAATATCGATCTTAGAAACTTATCGATTCAAATTTTTTCCACTCTCCGGCCGCAAATAGGTATAGAGTCAGTTTTCCTTATAGTCCGAGCTAGATACAATATATAGTCGATGTTAGCGCGTACTTTAGGTATAGGTATACTATTTAACATCTTACGGCGAAGTTAAATCGAGCCATTTTGGCTTCTTTATTAATCATTTGATATTTACGTAATGGTCGCGCTGCTGACCCGGGTTTGTTTGAAGTATAACTAATGATTGGCTCTTGTACATATACGATATATGGTACATACGTGTCAAATTGCTTCGCTTTTAAACGAACAATAATAATATAGAAGCTTATATTAGACGAGCGGCGCTCTAGTTATTTCTGGATGAACTTCTCCGTTCGACGGAGAGATTCTCCTCTTACTCGAGATGAGAGCTAAATTTAGTTCGAGCGCGAGTTATTCCTCGACCCCCTCGACCCCATGCAGCCTCTCTCGTATTATTTTCTCACACCCCCGTGTTTTTGGCAAATACCCCAAATTTACATCCGCGCTTCTAAACATTACGTAGCGAATACGCCGTAATTTTCATCCAGAATAATATACTACGAAATATGGTATCTCGAAACGCCGATGTTCCCGTAATCAATCGTATGAAGTTGCTTCCCGTATACGTACGCGCTCTGAGTAGGTAACGTTTTCCAACCTATAACCATGCAATATTCACTATACCACTCTTATTCTCTTAAAACCAGAGGTTTTGTGCTCAAAAGTTCGTGCAAAATAATTATATATTAAAATATATTTTGTTTTAGTACATTTAAAACACGTTCCCTACCCGCAGTATGATAACAGCAACAAATATTGCAAATTGAATACTCGATGTGAAATAGACCCCCACAAGAGGCGCCGCTTCACGGAAAAAAATAAACGAAATTAAGATTTGGAATAAATTAATTTTGCTTCTCGTCACCCGAGGTATCACCCTTTAAATATATTTTAATCAAATAGACCAAAATAGATGAAAACTAAATTTCTTGCAATTTTGCATTTGTGAACTCGATGAACTGAATATTTTTTTCCTTAATCCGCCAATAACTATTCCCTATTCCGTTTTTTTTGTTTTTTTTATTTCCTTTTTCCTTTTTTGCGATCTAAGCTTAAATTTCGAATGATTTTGAATAAATTGACGTAGCATCGTTCGTCCCTCATCGATTCTCTTTTTTTTTTATTCAATTTCGTTTCTTTAAATACGTCCGGGAATGCCAAAGATTACGCAACGTTTAAATGTCAAAGATTTATAGGTTCCAAGCCAAAGTATACGTTTGAGAAATTAAATCCCATTTATTAAATTATTATATCAATTCATTTTCAAATATTTACTTCGTATAAACTAATCAAAATTAAATCTTTCTTTCCTTGCAGACAATTTTGAAAAGGTCCTGTTTCGTCTACTGAGATAAATTCGTCTACATTCAAATCGCGATAACGGTAAGAGCATTTTCTAATTATTATAACAATAAGATGGTCTGGGTGAGGTCACTGTTTTTTCGCGTTAAAAATAAGTTTCACTTCTTGATGACATCTGCATGGCTCTCCCTTTGTTATCCCTAATCCATGATTTTACATCTGGCTTTCAATTTATTATTCCCGATCCATGATTTTACGTCTATCTCTCCCTTCATTATCTCTAATCCATGATTTTCCGTCTGGCTCTCCCTTTATTATCTCTAATTCATGATTTTACTTCAGGCTAGATCACTTTATTATCCCTAATCCATTATTTTACGTCTGGCTCTCGATTTGTTATCCCTGTATTTAAGAATATTGTCATCATTCTCATCATCATATTATAGTTAAGAAAATAACAAGTTTTCGCGTGACTAAAAAGGACAAAGCACTCGGGTCACTTATTTGTTAGTAAGTTATTACTAACTAAAGATACGTTAACGTTAGAAATGAAAATAAACTATATAGGCCAATACTATTTCCTAAGGGAATCTGTTGGCTAGATAAAATAGGAACTCCTAGCTTCACCATTCGTTTCCAAGTAATTGGACGAACGCGCGGAATCGAGTCTCGTACCTCGCGAAAATCATTTCTTTCGCATAGTAAAATCAACGTATTTTTTTGGATCTTCCTCAACTGGTTCGTCCGATGTTTGCCTAGTTCCATTTCTATTTGCTTATCCAGAATAGCGGGCCCAAGGCTTTTCTCCACTATATTGACCATATACAGTCCGGATTTGACCTATTTTTGCACCCTTTCCGCTTATATCTATTGGGCGAGTGAGTGAAACAGAACCCTAAGCAACTGCAAAAGATGAAATGAGAAGTTCCGCACGACGCCCGGAAGTCATTTTTAAATTTTAGAGCGATGTTGATATTAAATTATTAATTCGAAATAGGCCATGTAGAATCTACATTTCGCTCAGGTTGCTAAAGAATGAGAATCACGCGCTTGACGTTCCCGTATCAATTAAGTCGCGTTCACTCTATTTTGGACTTTGAATTGAACGTTTTGAACCCGAAGTTTCGAAAGGTCAAATTAGCTATTCGTTCACACTTGACATTTGACAACTTGGAACCATTTTCAAACCAGTCTAGTCTGGTAGGCAATAAGATCTAGCATAGTACATAGTTCTAGGAATTACGCAGTATAACATTATTGAACTCAACATTTAGTGAAGTCTCAAAGGCTCCAAGGGTTTGGAATTAACGATATTTGATCCCGTATTATCGGACTGCTCCCCTTTCAATTGCAAATGGATCAGCACGATCTTCGAGCTCAATTCTTTACTTTTAGAGTCCACAAATACCCTCTACTCGTATGGCATCCGCTCTTTGATAGTCGCGGCTTTTCATCATTTATGATAATTGGATTCAACACCTCATCCGCATCCAGCTATAAATTCAACCATCTATATTCATTTTCCTATGACTCTTATTATCTTATCCGTACAAAAATGAATCAATATTCCGTAAGAAATAGTTTAGACCGAGTGGGGAAGGCACCCGATGTGACGTCATTACTCTCTTGAATCTTTTGAATGAAAGAGATTAAGGGTACAATATATACGAACATTTAATAGGTAAACTGAATTACGTCAAAATTATTATATAATATCACAAGGTTTTTATTTTTGAATAAGGTTTTCCGTTAAAGTTCAAAAAATGTTTTATCAGCGTACGGATTGGTCTTTTCATAGTTTCTTTCATTTAGTACCTTCCGCGTATTAATATTATCTTTGTTTGGCAAGAACTAGAGAAACCCCAAATCGAATTCTCGTTAATTCACTCCATATTTCACAGCCTCTAAGTCTAAACCAATGGATGGTCCTTCCATTCTACGAATATATATAAACCGTCAAAACTTTTTAATTTAAAGGCGGAATTCCCGCGAAATTCTCGTAATTCCTTTTCCGTTTCTCCCTCTATCGTCGCTTCTCGGAATTAGTCGAATGACGTAGGCCCGGTCTTTCTCTTTTGCCTCCCCCTCGAAGTTGGCTTCCCTCGTCGTCCGAGAGAGGCCGCCAGTTAGTGGCGTCGTTCGATGGCCAGGCCATCATCCTCGATCCCTTCTCCCCCACACGTCGAGCGATCGGGGTCTCTCTCTTTCTCTCGGCGAAATCTCCGCGCGGGCTGAATTAAGACAGTTCGGTTTATCGTAGCCCGCAGTCGGTAGCGGCGGCTCTTCGCGGACCGCCAGTCCCGAAATTCTCTACTCATCTTTAGCGTGGCGTTTTCCAAATTCCAAATCTTTCCCCTCTTCCCAAAGAAAACCCCTTTGATCGCGGTCCGCTGTACGATATTTAACGCGAATAGGCGGGAATTCTATTCTCGCCCTCGCGCGCGGTTCATTTGGATACCGATGTCGATACGTTTAAGACAGTTCCATATCCGTGGATAAATATTATAACAGTCGTGGCACGGGTCAAACCGTGACTTTAAACATGCCTTCGCCGGGTTGTCGTTCGAGGCATCCTTCCGCCTTAATGGTCAATGGGTAATTACCGACTTTAACGTCATTTTTTGTTGTTTGCCATGTAATATTATGTCGCAAGAACGAATTAACGAGAGCCGAGAACCGGCCCTCGTTCACGGATTCCATTAATTTCTTCTCGCTTCTAATACTTTCGTTATAATCACGTTTGCAGTCACGGAGCGATAAGCCTGACCTAAAACCTCAAATAAATTGAAAAGCCCATGAAGACATATAGATTTTAAGTCAAAATGATGATTATTAAGATCACCTCCGTGGCTGGACTTTATCTGAGCAGATGTTATTTCTATCAGTATAGGGGTAGTAAAATCGTACTAGGGAAAGAACCTATAGATTTAAGGTTTAAGTGCAATTCCTGTACACCCCTCCCCCCAACGGAAACCAAGACCAATTTAACGCGCTATTTTTAATTCATTATATGCCTTACAATAAGCGTAGAAGCATTAAACTTAACGAAAGGTTTACGATTAATTTACAAAGTTTCAGTTTTGCACATTCGCTAAGCCTAACTACAGTTTAAAACGGATAAAAACGCCGCGATAGAAATCAGACAGATAATCCGCGACTACATAGTCAAAGTTTCCAGATGATCCGTGATTAATAGGAGTAGATTTTCTACTCTTTTTTTAACCTGTTTGCTGCAGTCTGAAAATCGAGTTAGGCTTAGCCATATATATAATATTAATTGTTCTAGATAAACTAAGTCTCGTGCCAAAATAGTAGACAATATGTTTTCGCGTTTACTTGCTATTCTTACACTGTAAAACATTCACAGGCACAGAGGGACATGTCCCTTTGTGGCAGGTCAAATTTGTATAGTAGATGACAGGTCAAAAATCGTTCTAGGTTTTGTACATCTACCTTAGAAATGAATGAGTATCTATCCCATTAATACTACATATATATGGGCTTAGCGCGGTTCCTCATCAAATCGCGACCTTGTTGATTAACTTTAATAAATAACATCCAATGTTTTTCGCATATTCTAAGATTTTTAGTTTGTTAACAAGTTGAGCCCTCCCGAGTACAATGTGGTCTAACCCAGAGTAAAATATTGAAAAAGAAGGGAAAATAACAACGATATTGGTTTAGTTTTAAAGTACTTTTTTAAGTAAGAGTCTTTATATTATATTACCGAGTAATATTGAACTAAGCCTCGGTTTATTCGATATATATAAATTGTATAATTGTATTAGAATATTGTAATTAGATTTTTAACAAGAACCCCAGGCGAGGGGTCGGTCTCCTGTATCATCCCCCCAACTGAGCTATGTAGTTATTAGCTACCGAGGAATTAGGACGTAAACCGAGTCAAATTGAACCTTTGCCAATTTTTTTGTTCTTAAGTTTTCCCGATTCGCTTTACCCTAGCGTGGTTTAAATTATGAATTCGAAGAGCGATCTCGGGATTAAGTAATGAAACGACGTTGGAATTTGGAAATGAAAGCGTTCTTTCAAATTTCAATATATATTTATTAGGCTTAAAAAATAATATTCGTTGCAACGTGATATTTTGGTTTTTATTTTATCACGCGATTATAGTCGGTTGTTTTCGATTTCGTTTCGTATATAAGCTGCGTTCGCACTAGAGACTATTAAACCGTATTGAATCGTGTTGGAAAGGTCAAATTATAAAATGTTGGGGTCACGCTTGTAGATGTTTAATCAAAAAATCGATTTAAACATTCGAAACCTTTTTGAAAACGGTTTCAAAAAGTCAAGTGTGAACGTATAGCTATAGAAACCGTATTGAACCGTGTTGGAAAGGTCAAATTTTAAAATGTTGGGGTCATCCGTGTATGCTGTTTGATCAAAAAATCCAATTACTACCTCGAAGAATCGATTTAAGCATTCGAAACCTTTTTGAAAATGGTTTCAAAAAGACAAGTGTGAACGTACCTTATAGTTTTTGCATTCGAATCACCCTTTCTCTTCATCGCGTCCGTGTATGCCATTATTATTGATTAATACAACTCTTATATATAGTATATTTCACCTCGTATTGGCAGCGAGCGTGAAACTATATCCTACCCGTTATCTCTCTACGATTTGTTTATACTTGGACATTTTTACGAGCGTATAACTTCGTTCGTGTTGTTAATTCGAAAAGGTATATACTTTTTAACGTCTTGTCGAGCTAAGCTCGTATCGTAGTCGTACGTGGCTGGTGTTTCTGCGTGGTAGTTGGGGTAGGGGGTATTATTTAAGCTTATACCCTTAATTCGCTGCCACGCCATGTTTTCCTTCTCTGAATTATTATATTGTTTTTTCTTTTGAAACCGCGGTTCGCTTCGAAACTTTTATACAAATTCGTTTCATTTAGCTTAATTTTTTCGGAATTAGAGTCGTAGCGAGTTTTCAGCCCCGACGAAGCTACACTAATCCCTTTATTATTTGAGATTTTGATAAAAATGTAGATATTACATTAAAGTTAGAATGAAATTGCCCGACTACTGATTTTCATTCGAATGCTAGTAAAAGTAAAACTAATCAAATTTATTAAGCTAGAAATTAATTAAAGTATTCGGAAAGTAGGCTTAATGGAT
This sequence comes from Odiellus spinosus, assembly GCA_963920705.1. Lineage (NCBI taxonomy): Eukaryota > Metazoa > Arthropoda > Arachnida > Opiliones > Phalangiidae > Odiellus > Odiellus spinosus. The sequence goes on from OY987234.1 coordinate 7,487,961, forward strand.
ATCCACGGAGAGTTAAATCCATCTCGTCATTAACGAGTCTTGAGCCAATAAGAGGCACCCGAAAATGAGATGGAGACCAAACTTCCCACGGACCATTGTTACGTTTTATTTTATGACCTTGTTATCAAAAATAGATTTTATTTTAGACCGACTTAAACGTCTCGTTGTCCGGTTGCATTCTTCCTATAAACACCCTATCAGCTCTTTTAATTTGCCCCTTTGAAATTATCTTCCCTTATGTACAAAGCCTAGCTTTGACTGTACAATTGGTTACTGTCGACGTCGTCTGCTAAGCTAGAAAAAAGCGACTTTAAAGGATAGTCCTAGAGGCTTTAAGAGAACTATTCTTCCGACTTTTCCCTTGACGTTGGTTGACGTTGGGATTCGGTTTCTAGGCATAGTTGTAAGAAAAAGATTATTTCGAATTGGTCTTAGACTAGTGGACAACTCCGAGTGACTGTCGAGAATGTACGTGATTGGCTTTCGAAAAGAGTCCGTTGCCGGTTGACGCGACGGTGCTAGAGCTCGCTAACACGCGCGTTTCCTGGCCCCGGGGTTTAAACATTATGAAACTTAGCGTCAGCTTTAATTAGGAAAGTCCAAAATGAGTCTTTCCGCGCAGCGTGGAAAACGCCAAACTCGCCTCTACGCGAATACGAATCTAGACTATATGTAACGCAATTTATTTATATAACAGTTGGTGTATTTCAAGAGCGTTGCGTGGTTACGATGGTGACCAGCGTTATTACGGCGGTATCTCGTCACCGGACCAACCACGGCTCGTTCCGGAAAAAATGAAAAATAAGCCTCTCGTCATTCCGCAACGGCTTTGAAAAGGCGCGTTCGGACTGTACGATTTTTACCGGATGACGTATCAAAGTTTTTTACAAAACAAAAAAGAACCCTTTTCTTAAAAAGGCCGTTACTTTTCTCTACCATCTCTTAGGCATAAACTGATTGCACAATTTGAAAGTAGAAATTATACAGATTATTTTAAAATAATAAAATGCTGTTTCGTCACTGATAGAAATTCCAAAAAAGGACGCCTCTCCTAAAAAAGGTCGTCACTTTTCTCTACGATCTCGTAGGCTTAAACAGATTGCACCGTTAGAAAGTAGACATTTCGTAGATTATTGTCAAAAGTTTTACGACGAATTGGTAACGATAAAAATATAAAATATTAAAGTTCTCCTTGTCCGAAAGTCGGATAAAAAATGGTATAGGTGTGAACGCGTTTTAACTCGGAGAAACCTAATAGTTTTCGCTATCTCTACTTTACGTCTATGTAACGTCGCCTTGGAAACTTCTTATCAAATGTCTCGCACCAAATCGTGCAGAAAGAGCTAGAGAAAAATGCCATGAAGAAGACGCGTCCATTTCTTAACTTTTGCTTTCGGCATTTTCAACAAAATGGTCCCAACGGTATAAAAAATATTTTTTGGGCTTGGGCGAAACTTTGCATATTTTCAAGGGGCAGTCAAAAGTCATACGGAATAGTCATTTTCGAGATAGGGGGAGAATTCGAATCAATTATTTTTCGGAGTGGACGATTAATCAAAATTAATTGAGCCTAGAAAAGTCGGAGAATTTGAAATGGGCCCAAAAAGTCAGGGAAATGAAGCATTTTGGTTTATAGGTCAAGGAAATGTTACTTTCACACTCCGCAATTAGAATCACCGTTTTGAACCTAAATTCTAAACAACTTTTCAAGCAAATAATTCTGTTTTTTTTTATTTTTTTATTTTTATTTTTTTTTTTTTTGACAAAAGACCTCTGTAGTTGAAAACAGTTTTAAAGTCTCAAGTGTGAACGCGACTTCTGTTAAAGCTTTACTCGTAATAATAATTATTTTAAGCTGAAAATATTCGCATAAACATTCAGTTTTTTTATCGACTCCCTGCGATTGTTATACTGTGTCAAATAACGTACAACATTTTTGTGGGTGTTGGAAACAGCTCGCGAATAAGAGTAAAGTCATAAAAATTTTGAAATATTGGTCAGGGAAATTATTTACAAATGGTCAGGAAAAACCTGCCACAGTCCGGGGAATCTCTGTTCGAAAATTTTCTACTAACCCTGATCCCATTTTTCAATCAATTCAAATTCACGAATTGTGAGTGTCAACCACCGTTCTCTCATTTTCGTCCTAGGTATTCGACCACCTAATTTTGATAGGATCTAGATTTAATTCGTGATTTTTCTTAAATTGGCATCTCGATTACTTAATACGAGAGTTGAGAAATGGAGTACTTGCATGGAATAACTCGCGATACGCCTTAGTGAACGTCAGACGAGTTAAAAGATTTTTTCGAGTCTCCGTCGTGGCGGTAATGGGTGGACCGCTCGCATTTCGTTCGTTGTAAAAGCTTTAAACGGTTTTTTCTGACCTCGAATGTGTCAAATTCTGATTAGAGCCGTACGCGGGGTCGGAACTCTCGGTTGTTGGTTCTTATCAGCTTAAAAGGGAATATTAGATAGATATGGCCGCCCCGACTTAAGTGCATTTTGCGCTCCTTTTTTTTATGTTGACTAAAAACGCCGTTTCGGGTCTCGCAGTCATCCTCTTCTTTTTTTGACCCATTTCGCCTTGAAAATTTTTTTTTTCACTTTGTAAACATTTTCTAGAATTTTATCAGTTACGACGGGCCTCGGCTAGTGGCGAAGGATAAAATAGACGGGTTGGAAAAATGTATCCTAGAAACGCGTACATTTTCATCTTCCGTTCCCTTCTAGAAAGTATAGCTTGATATTGAACGCTGTATTTCATTGTTTTATACAGCGAATTCCACGGGGTGCTCTAGGGCAAGAGAAATCACTCTTGGAGCAAGTTTTATATTTCACTGGGGGAGACAGAACATTGTCGAGCAGCTACATTGAGAAAATCGAGCGGTCGTTTTCGAGAGATCAACCGATTTAGATGACTTTTTTCCCCTGATTTGATTGCCAAGATGCCATCTATTCCGAATTTTATGTTCCACTGCTCGATGCTCTTTAGCAAGCGAGCGATTAAGTGCAAAAGAAATAGTTGCTATCATAAAAGAGGAGGATCTTACTTAAGGAATGTTGCCGTTGACGTCATCAGATACGTAATAGCGCTCGTGAGCACCGAGCATTTCTTAAGCCTATTTTTTCTATATCCGTGTCAGTTCTCAATGTCGGGTCATTCCCGAGTGACTTCTTAGCCCTCTGACCCCTAGCGTTTTATGATAACGGAAATGCCCTGTATAACCTTAACGCCACGTGATTTCTTGACGTAGTTCGCAACATTCGAACAAGATGCCAAACCCACAAGTTCTATTATAATACCAACTATTAGGTTTTCAGAGAGGTTCATAGAGCACTGCGAATGGTGTAGTAAATTTCGCTGTTAGACGGATGCTTTAGTTTTTCAGTCTCTCTTTAAAAATATGTATGCGCGAGGCTGTTACGTTTATCGTCTTAAGTCGAAGGGGATTAAAAATGAGTTCCAGGGACGAAAGAATTACGCTTTCCCGGGCTTTCCACCATTCGAATTAATTAGCATTTAGCTTAATAATAATAAAATGATTACGGCCCCCGCGTCTAATGTATGTCGCTGGAGCCTTCTCTCTCTCTCTCTTTCTTCTCAGTTAATTGGCGTTTCGCCTTTTAGGCCGACTTCCTTTCTCTTAATCTGGTGGCTCGGTTTTAATTTTTAAGACCCGAGTTGAATGAGAATTCCCTTCGCGACTTAATTTAAGAAATACAAAGTTTTGAATCACGTTTATTCTTTGTTGTTCCACACTTCGGAACTCGACTCAACCCGCGGGAAATTGCCATTAGGGAAATGTTATTTTAACGGGGATTCGATATAGTTACCATTTATTACGGACTTGTAAACATTTCTTTATTCGAGATTTTTAAATAGTCGGAATTCCCAATTTCAAGTATTTCGCCATTGATGATTATAATTTAGCTTCGCCTCGAACACAGAACTCTAATTCGTTTCCGCGCGGTATTTGGTTTTTTTTTGCGTATTTCTTCAAATTTTATTTTAATATTGGTTGTTTTACTTTTTTGTCTTTATATTTTGTAATAATTGAATAAACTCCTCGAGGAGTATATTCCTATAATTTCTTTAATAGAAGCTCCTCCCTGTTTTAAAGGGGATTTTGAATAATTAAATATTCATTCATTCTGGTTGGATAAATTACGGAGAAAAGAATACCAAGAGAAAGTCGGACGCTAGATGGAAATGTTTAGAATCAACTTTTAATTTTTACACCCTTGCCTCCGATCAGAGGTAATAGCTTTATTTGGCGATTAATAATGTCGCGCGAAGTTAAACGTTTAATTATCTCGTGGTAAATAAATAAGTTTAGCGAATTTTTGATTATGTTTTCGTATCGCGACGCGTGTTAAAAGGTGAAAGGTGACGTTTGGCTAGTTTTAATTATGGCCATCTCCAACTCAAAAGCGTGTTAAATAAAGCCGGGAAACGTTTAAAAAAACTAAAATTTACCTAACGAGTCTGTATTTTGTATGTAAATTTGACATCCTCGGACACATAGTAAGCGGCGACCTGCTGCCACCAATTATGCCATTAAATTTTTTCTTTGTTATACGTGTAAACAAAAGTCTATCACTGTATTCCATAAAAGTAAACAACGCCCCGTAGCATAATATTATCAGCAAATGTCCTGGTAAATGTACCGGCAGATTCTGATTTGAGATAGCTGCCGCAGTCGGCGTAAATAGTGAAATTGGAGAAATTTCGGAGTTGGGCTCTTTTGGCTAGTTTTAAGTGATGGGCTAGTACGATTACCTGGCCCTTTGCTTAATAGCTACCGGGCGTTGTTTATTTTTATGAAATAAAGTAATAGAATTTTGTTGTAAACCATAAAAATCTTAAAATCTGGAATTTGAAACGAAGATTTTCTTTTGACTCGAGATTCTGTATTTCGAGATATATGGACACTCCCACGGAGATGGTGTGTCACTGAGTGTGCGGGTAATTAAGGCTATTTGATGTCGATGTCTGACTGTCCGTAGACGTATTCATTATATCGCTAGATAGATGCGAGGGAGGAAAAGGTGGTTGGGTTAAAAGGCGGCAGAGTCTTGGGTTAGAGGGGAAGAGTACGTTACTAAGGCAACGAGCTAAGGCCTATATTTACTATAGGAGGGAAATATATAGGCGATGATGAAAATAAGCCGAGGCTGTATAACTGGAACATCCCCGGAGACTCTGAGCGAGGGAAAAGAGAGAACCAGAAATGTATATAGCCCTGGCGTGTCAGGGATCGAGGAGTGAGAAAAGCGGGGAATAGGGGGAAGACGGAATGTGTCTGACCTTTCGTCGATCTCTGATCCCTGATGGACTTGCCCCCGCATTTGTTGACTTAACCGCGCGCCCGCTTCCTTAGACTGTATGCCCGGACCATCAAAGCGCGCTCCTATACGCTATCTCTCACTTTTTCTTTCTCGGATAACTCGTTTCCACATCAGCTTGGGAAAGAAGCTTAATTCCTCGGATTGGAATATCAGTTCTAGCTTATTGATTTCCATCAAGGCTGGAACTAAGAATAGACGAATCAGGTTCGACGTATTATTCCATATGAAATACGTTTCTCGCGTTTTATCTCGTCAAATTCCAAGATGGGTCGAATTTATTTCTAAGAGCACTTTATAGCTACGTTCAAATTTACCACTTTGAAACCGTTTTCAAACCGATTCGAATGTTTAAATCGACTTTCCAAGATATTTATTTGGTTTCTTGATCAAAGACCTACATGTATAACCCCAAAATTTTATAATTTGACCTTTCCAAAACGGTTAAAAACCGTTTCAAACGTTTCTAGTACGAACGCCGCTAATATGAACTCGGTTTCTTGTTGGGCGCGATTTAGGGATACGGAGGAGCTGGCTCTCTTTTAGATCCACGAGCGCGCGATTAAGGACCAATAATTGTCCGCTCTCGCCAATCGACGCGTCCAGCTTTTGTATCGTTACTCGGAACGCGTCCGGCTACGTCAAACTCTAACTTGATCCTAAAGTAAACAAAATGTAATGAAAGGTATTCCTTCGAGGCTGCGAGTGAAGCCCTATACGATATCTCTAGAGTTAGAGATTCGCGAGCTCGTCCAATACAGTCGGGATCGCGAATTTCGCGAGGAGATTAGTTGAGGGATCTGTCTTCTCTAAATCCCCCGAGGCTTGTTAATATATAGTATAAGATTTCGTCGTCGCGTTGGATTGGTTATCGCCGTTCGAACCGATAAACGTGACTGCGTACTATACCCCGAGTAGTGATATCGCGATCTAACAACCATTTCCCGTCTAATCCCGATTCGAAGGCGTCGCGAACGTTAGATCATCCAGAATTAGGCATGGCCTGTCCGAATATTGGAAGGATTTGTAGTCGATACATTCTCTAGTATATAATAAATTGCTTAAATTTGCTTATGGTTAAACTGGCCACCATCCGACCCGTTTTAAATTATAGGATAAGTTGAAATTTAGAGCCGAGATTCAAGCAATTTCTTAGCACTAAAGCTCCATTCTCAATCATGATGTTTTTGGCCAAAAAAATAACCTTTTCGTCTCAACTATAGAAATTTACCGTAGTTATGACGAAAAAGTTACATTTTGGCCAAAAAATCTTGATTGAAAACACGTCTTAATCCACTTTTCCAAAATTCTTCTTGGATCCTTGCTAAGCCTACTTTCCTGGAAAGTTATAAGCAATAGTTTTTTTACATAATATTTGTAATTATTTTGCGAATTAGAGGCGTCGTTTTAAGTAATGCTGTATAGGGAAGCGATAGAAAATATTTTGTTGTCGGCTGCTGCATTGCCTCTCTAATAAATTACGTAAGTGAGATACGGGTATCATTACGCTAATAGATAGGAGTTTGGGCGGGAGTCAGGGGTTCGAGTTTGCAAGCCTCTTTGTAAGTTTATGTATAGATTTAAATTCGGTGGTTGTAATTTTTGTTGGCTTTATGTCTTTCGTTTTGATAGCTGCCGCGCCTATATATTGTAGAGATAGGATTACAATATAGTTCTAAGCCAGAACCTTCCTAGCTATAGAGAATGTCTTTCGACGTCGTCGGCGCGTAGGCCCTCAATTTTTCAATCTCCTTATCTCGATGGATGTTTCTTGGCAAGAGTTTTCATCTTTCTCCGCGACTCAGCGTGTAAATATAGAATATTTCAATCTCGCGGTGGCCAGGCCTAAATTGATACTACACCAGGCCTCGAGCGTTCGCGTCTCTCGACGTCATTCCGCTCCTCTCGACGTCATTCCGCTCGAGTCTAAACTCTCGAAAACAGACGAAATAGAGGGAACAACAAACTTTATTAAAATTTCGATCAGGAACCAAGGAGAATTAGATACGAAAGGAGAACCAGACTTGGGAAAATGCATGGGGTGAAGGGAAACAATTCATTTGTGGGTGCGATACAAGCTTAATTTCTTTCGATCCCTAGTGAGACGAAGTAATACAATGAGTTGTTATATAAATGGGCTGAAATGTCCCCGATTCGTTCTTGGATCTCAAGGTGTAAATATCTTGACTTTATTCATTCGCTTAAAGTTATTACCTCTGTTAGGAGGCAAATGGGGATTGAGAAATTTTGAGTTTTTCAAATCACGGCCTTGCGCTCTCTTCGAATTCTTTGCTCGGCGATTTTTAAATAAGGAAGACGCGATTCCCTCGTAAGAAAAGCGCAATTTGTTTTAATTTGTTTTCAAATGATCTGTCCATTCGAATTTAATTCAATATCATCCTTACATTTCTAAATCCCTAGAAAGTGCATTATATCAATTTCAATCATCGCTTTTAGTCTCAGCTAGCTGGGGTCGATACCGTGCGTGATTGTTTTTCTTCGCTCTTTGTTTGTTATTGAGAGGGTTGGTTATCTTTTCCCCGAAGGAGATGCGGTGTGCGGGGGCAACTGGGACAGGACTGAACCGGGGGTGAGGTTGGAAGGGTTTGCGTATAAATTTCCCCCTATTATTTGTCCAAGAAATCCTTCTGGAAAATGGGCTCTATAAAGCAAAATCCCTGGAGAAAGTCTAAATACGCGCTTCAGGCTCGAATAGTCGGGATTCGCGAATCGCCGCGTTTAATCTCTACGACTTTCATTTCTGAGAGATAAGAGAGGCTCTGGTTTCGTCCGCTCTGAAACGTCAAATAGATCCCTTCGTTCTTTTTCTCCATCAGTCCGTCTGATGTTTCTATTGGATTTTTTGGGAAAAAGATTTTTCGTCGTTGTTTTAGTCGAGCTAAATCGAAATTTTTTTACAATTCCTGTTGGAGTTAGAAATTCCACAGCGCACGTTTGGAATCGTATAGAGATACGCAGTCTTAATAATCTCCTTTTCCAGATCGATCGAAAACGTTTGACCTTATCACCCAGGAACGCAATTTTTTTTTCTTTGTTAATTTAACGTGAGGCAACGCTCTATAAAACCCTCTACACATTAACCCGTTTCGATTGCGTCGCTTGTCGCCAATCGTTATAGGGCGTGACATTCCATATTCTTCATTGATAAGCTGGTTAACTCTGATAAAATGTACCATTCTAATAACCTGGTAAACTCTGATAAAATATACCACTCTTTTAAGCTGGTGAACTCTGATAAGCTGGTGAACTCTGATAATCTGTTACATTCTAATAAGATGTTGCATTGAGATAAGCAGGTGAATTACGATAAGCTGGTGCGTTATGATAAGCTCTTTAACTACATGATAATGTGGTGAGCTCTGATAAATTCTGGTTATTCGTAAAGGCTATAAGGCGTCGGAGTAGTCTCTCTCGGCTATAGCTTTCGACCAATTAAGTGCTTCTTTATGTTTGGCTTCCCAGAAAAGCCTACGCGCCAGTTGGTCTATTATCTTGGGTCACTCAGTTCTCGGTCCCGTTGACGTAGATGTTTTCCTCTTAAGATCTCTCTCTCTTTTGAACGCGTCATTTCGAATGTCGTTTATTCAGGGACTGGACGCGAAAATCCGAGAAATCGAGAGCGATGGAAGCACGAAGGAAATATTTGGTTGAATCGAGGTCAGTGTTAAAGCGTACGGGTTTGACGGCGGCGGCTGTGTTTGGCTTTAGCTTCTATTCTTTCCGGCCTGGTTGGCTGCCGCTTTTGTTTCTTTGTGATATTTCGCGACATTGAAAAGTCATTTTCTCTCCGATTACGAGAGAATTTTTGGCGCGGCTTAGCTTTGACAACACTTATCCCCCTTTCCCTTCGTCCAACGCTCGCTCCCTCGACGTTTCTGCCAAGAAATTGTCAAATTGACTCGCGAGGGATATATATATATATATTTAACGCGTCTCTCCTTGAGCGACAATCGACCACAATTCACAAAAATATTTCCCAAATTTTGTAGTTATGTTCTGATAAGTCACGTTATTTATAGCGTAAGTTAATTACTCCTTGTAAGTTCCAATAATTGAAGCAGCTACCATTTCTTCAGCCTTTCCAAAATATTGTCTTTAATCGACGCGCCGGGCAGGTCCTTATTGCCCTTAGATTCTGCCGTTGAGTATTTATTTGAAGAAATAGCTGGCTACAAACCGAGATACTTAGATACGATCCACTTCCGGTTGTGTGGTATGAGGTTTAGGCGCGTAGGAACTTTATCCCCTCGTTCCTACGCCACCGATAAGGTTTTGCTATACATTACGCCATGGCAACTACTATTTTTAATTTTTGAAGATGAATCTACTTGATAAGTTCCTTTATTTTGATTTGGATTTGGTAATTTTTTCCATTGGACATGATAAGGTTATCTTATACGTCTTAGCCGGATATAGCCAACTCCAATCCATCAGCGTTCCTCTTAATTGTAAAAGAGATTGGAGTTATCCGTGGCTTAGTTTTGGAAAATGCATTTTCTCTTTTTATATAGGTGACTGCAGCGGCGGGCTGCCTCGAGCTGATAATTTGCTTAGGTTTTCGAGTAAGAGATTAGAGTCGCGCCTGGATTCAAAGCCGAGTTGGATTAGCCACCAGTTTTTCGACGATTAGGAAAGAAGCTTTTTATCTTCTCGTGTCCGGAGTAGCGTCTTTCTAGAGTTAAGACTGATGCTCGCGACTTTCTCTCAAGACGCGGGGCAAAAGGAAAACATGACGTTCAGTCAACTTATTTTTAGCTCTCATTTCTCGCTCGCGCCTCGCAAATACAATAGATTATCTCTATTTTTCGCTACTACGTCTTTCTTTCGTACCTCCCCCCTCGTTTCCAACCCCCCATCGCTTTTCATTTTGCGCTATAGCGATTACCTATAGGCGAAGTCAACAAAGACTTCCTCTGCCACGGATTCCACTGAAGCTAAAATGAGATCATTACTTGGTATTCGCTGAAACTCGTTTCTAGTCTCGATCGTATAGACGAACATCCCGTTTTAGATTGTCTACGGTCTAAGTTTCGGGGACGATTAAGAGCGGCTCTCCTATAGGTAACTTTCTTGGCGTAGCAGTTATCGCTTGAAACGGGGCATCGACGTAGTGGAGCGAGAAAGGTTTTGTTGCCAACAATATATATAGAGAGAGATAGAGCGCCATTTTTTAATTGTTTCTCGACTAGCTCCACCTTTCAAATTAAAAGTCGCCGCCGGTATCGCAACTTGCTAGCGTATTTTCTCGGTAGTTCCCGGTTTAGTTGGTTCGCGATTATTTCCGTTGCGATCATCGGCTATCTCGAGGTGTGGCGTCGTTATTTCGCGTCGTTTGTCGTTTCGGATTAAGCGATTTCTTCGGAATTAAAGGATTACTAATTTAAGCGGAGGATTTTTCTCGGAAATTGAAGGTAAATATTGGGCGCGGGTCGCGTCCTTGGCTTTCTTACAGTCGTCGTTCTAATTTCGCTTCAACCATAGTAACTTATTTATTTTTTCGCCGGCACGATGCCATCTTATCGAGCTACCTCCCAGAAGCTTACAGTCTGTCTAGCGTTTATATATCTAGAAGTAATTAGGGGAAAAGGCTTGGAACGAGAAAAGATAACGGAGACGCTATCCTTCCTGTCGCTCTCTCTTTCCCCGCCTTTCACTCTATAGTTTCGAAGACGTCGAACGCGTATAGAAATAGCGATGACGCCAATGAGTTTTTTCGTTTCGTGATATTACGATGGATTAGACATCCCGGTTGGTTGATTTAAGATTCGTAAAGTTAGCTACTTTGAACACCGAATACTTAATACTCGCGTCATCGTGACATTATAATTACTTTAAATTTAGCTTCGAGTATTCGTAAGAATTCCGAGTAAACGTCCCTTTGGCCCCGAATTGGTCGTAATTTCTTGGTATTATCTCCTTGGTTATAACTTAAAAGATATTTCGAAGCGTATATAATTTAGGATTCTTTGAAAATCGGACCCCTTCCGAGATTATATATCTCTTTCGAATCCAACTACTATTACTATTAAAGGGTTGCTGTCTCGAACAGCATTTCTTGTATTATCAACTCGTATACTTAAAGGTAGCATCAGCGCGATCTGTATGGTGTTCTAATTGCGCAGTTCCTATTTGTATAGCCCCTTTAAAGTCGCTTTCTTATCTCGAATAGCGGACGACGGTGGCTGTAACAAATTTAGGTCGCGTGGGTAAAGAAAAAGATGATGAGCTAAATAGATAATTTAAAAATGGATTCCCTGATAAAGTTAACATTTCACGCGGATGGTAATCGAATTAAATTGTACTCGAGAATAGTGAGCCTGTTAAAATGGAAAAAACTGTGCCGCTTATTGACAACCGATTTATGTCAAAACTAGGACTCCTATCTTAACAGATAAAGATGAATAACACAACCTGGAGTTCCAAAGCGTCCTCTAACGGCCTAAACAACGCGTGCAAAAGTAGGAACTAAAAAAATCTCTTTATCCATCGCAGCCACGATGGCTTTGTTAGTTCCTCCATTTTTTCCGTTTAGAGGACTCTTATAAATTTCAGGTTGTGTTATTCGTATTTATATGTTAAGATATAGGTGTCCATTATTAACCGACCTAGTTTATAAGACCAACTTATAGCTAGTTTTGCCAGAGATACGAATTAAAATTTGTAACAATTACATCGTCGAAACGCGCGGGAAATATCGTATAATCTACAAGTATGACCTAATTTCATTTTGGTTTTCGTTAGTAATTACGCGTTGTTTGATGATCCGAGTTAAACGTTAATTAGTGAATCTTATCTGCCTTTTTGGCCATCAAATCATCCTCACGTGTTTTATAGTCAAGGCGTGAACACTGTCGACATCGATTGATTGATTGATTGATTGATGGATCGCTTTAAAGCCGCGCTCGCGAATCCTTCCTTTTTCTTTTCCACTTTCCCCCCACCCTCTCTTTTGAAACGGTCCCTCGCTGGTGCCAAGAATGTTTAACATCAAGGGCCCAGTACGCGTAGTATACGTAGTAAAAGGTTTCTTCCCAAAAAAAAAATAAAAAATAAATAAAAAGTGATATCGCGCCCTTCGACTCCGAGAAATATTTTTCAAAAATATTTCCTTCGCTGCCTATAGGAAGGAGCCCCTTACATCTAAGCTTTGTTTTATCGAGTCCGCGCTCGTAATTTACCCATAAATCTTGTAGCGAATGAAATAAAAGTAATGTCAAAAATAAGCCCAAAATTTACTAAGAAAGTTTATATATAAATTCTCCCCTGAATATATTCCCCGCTTCGATAGTCTGTCTCGAACGTTTTATCATTCTTCTAGGCTAGAAATGATATCCACGATTTTATACTGGTGAGATACAGAATCTGGCAGATTCTTTTTTTTCTTAATATGAAAATACTAATGGCCCAGTAAGACCTTGGTCAATTTTTCATTTTGAACGTACATTATAGCGGCTATGTAGCGTACAGCGTTCTCGCGCACGTTTATTGGTTCTTTGGTTGTCCAATATCTTGGCCATTTCTGCACTTTGGCTTCGAGATTCTAGTGGTATGAATAATAAACTTACGAAATAAACGGATCGATACTGTTGACTACGAGAGCCAGTAATAAACGAAAGAAAGCTTTCAATTGATTAACTCTACTTGTATAGTAGTTTGAAAGTCCATTTTAGACGTAAACTAAGTGTTAAAACGATCGAGTTGGGGGAGTATTTGAATCGGAGTTAGTTTTTCATATTTTTACGACATAAATTGGAAACTTTCGTAATGACTGGAGCATGACAACCCGAGTTCCACTCCGCGAATGAGACATAAATTTTGAAAGGTCAAACTGTGAAGTTTTGGGGTCAACTGTAGAAGTATTTTGTCATAAAACATAAATATTGACTTCAATATTTTAAAGTATAGCTATAAAGATGCACTCTGCTAATAAAATAATTTCTTTATACTTAAACCTTCGCGGATACTTAGTTCTTTTAATCGTAATATAGCGGTGTCAAATTAGAAAGGAGATAAATAGCGTGCGGAAAAACATGGTTTTTGAGTTGTTTCGCCGCTATGCCAAAAAACACCCTCGTTTAGTGTAAAAAAAAATTGGAATTTAATAGTAATATAGACTCTTATCTTAATTCAGTACTACCAGGAAGACCGAGTACTACTATAGAACAGACGTTCTTAACTAGTCTCTGTTTGGGGCTTTATATAGATCCCCAAAATCTGATAAATGACGAGTGATGAAAATCACGCATTGGAATGCTTGCCTCCGCGATCCGCATCCGGCTTAAAGGGAGGATGAAGATGAAAATGATGTGATTTATTTTTTATTGATTCTGTTTCTAAAATTAAGACAGGTTTGCGTATAGAAAATCATTCAGGAACTTATCTCCATTTCTGACTCTGGATGATACAAACGTAATTTAAAGATCGGGCTAGTATTTACCTAGTGGCCTTCTATCCTTGTCACATGTTTACAAATGTTTGTGTACTGAATATTGTTCAACTTATCTTCTATCAACATTTAATACAACAATACATTTGAATTATTTTACAAAAATAATACAATTATGTCCCCTCGTATTTGTAAATTCGAAAGGGTTTGAAAACGGTGAACCTAGCATAAAATTTTCCCCTGCTCTCTCACCAATTCCACATAAACTAAATATTACCTAACTCTCCCTTCAGTCTTCCCAAATCCCAGTATAGTTCCTCAATTACTTTATCACCAATGTGACCTAATGCCCTGTACCGTGCCTCCGCGTACGCCTGAATTGTCTCTGAATTGTAGAAAAATCGGAAACTTTCTGATTTAAAGTAAAGAACCTCCAAATTATCAAAAGACGCCCCTTTACCTATGGCTTAGAAAAATCCCCGCGACACGTGTTGCAACACACTCTTTGAATCGAGCGCTAAATCTCGTTTTTGACAAATTTCACGCTCACAATCGCGTTACAACAGCGCGTGTCGCTGATATTTTACTAAGCCAAAGGTGCAAGGGACTCTTTTGATTGGTCGTAGGTTCTCCTTTTAATTCTATGCCAAAATCATGTTTCCAATTTTTTGCTCCAATCAGATACATTTCCTGAATGTTTTAATACACAACCTGGGTAGTCTTATTTTTAACAATATCACTTGATTTGTTTCTTTAGCCTCCCTTTAAAGTTAGAACGCCGGATGAAAAGGCTATAGGTTCCTAGACGAAAATATCGAGCGCGCTTTTAAATCGTAGTAAAAATTAATTTTAAAAGAATTGGGATAAATTTCCATTTCGCTTATATCATCCCATTATTTATTGAGTCTATATCACTAAATAACGAATGAAGGGCGGATTAATACATCGTGTTAATCCTCATAGGCCAAAGTAGTATAGAAGCCCCTCTTAACTTTCCCCATCTCTCTCGCAATCGTCTCTTCAATAAATTTTGACGTTTTTCGTTCGAATCGAAATGAGGAAGTCAGTTCGATAAAGAAAACAGCGGACGTCTGATTAGTGGCGCGGCCCAATTATAAAAGTCAAAGAGTGGGAGGGGGGGGGGGTTAACCTTTTACGGAAACTTTAAAAACCGGGCCAGGAGACTCCAACGAGGGAGATTCTAGGCGAGGAGAATCGGGAAAGGGAAAATATATTCTAACGACGACTAATTAGTTTCAGGAAGAGCTCTTTTATCTTTACCCTCCCCCGCCTCAACAGTCCCTCTGGATTGTCTATGGACATCGTACGAGTTCCAGTTGTTGAGCCGCGAGGAACTGTCGTGTCGCGACTTGTACAGTAAAGCCGTAAAGGCCCGTTCACTCGTGCGAGCAACACTGGTGCATACGGTTTATCGTTTCTATTCGTTATATTTTCCGGTCCCGAGAGGCCGTGACGTCTTACTTAAGGAAAACGGGGAACCGGAAGCTGATAAGAGGGTTCCCGAATTACATATACGAGAAGATAAGACTCGGCGAAGTCAAGCCACGTTTTCAATCAAAGCTTTTCCTGTCTTTGTCACTCGAAGCCAGTGTTAACGCGGGTAGAGCTCGGGGTTTGGACAAGATAATCCATAAATATTTGGTTAATCATTTATTTGTGAATAATAATCGATAAATATCAGCTAGTTAATTATTCGCGATAACACGCATGTATCATAGACTTCCCGTGGATAATTTCAAATTTTGAATAAAGATAAAACAAACGGTTATTTTCTAGTTCAAACGCCGAGCTCTAAACGTGGGTTAAACGAAAAGCTTCACCTTTGATTTAACGCGAAAAAATCTTGATTGAAAACACCCCTTTAGACACTAATGTCAGTTTGTCCTCCGCCATTGGACAAGGTTATATTTTCGAACAGCTCGTAATTCTTACGACAGCCGTGTATGTATGGTTTATAGTCATATATAGGTCATTTTAAGTTCAAAAATCATTGTTGGAATTTAGGACAATTAGGTATCTGAAAATTACTCGGAAATTTAATGAAAGAGGCTTTATTCGAGATCGGGGATACAAAAGTCGATTGGCTTGGCGAATGAGCCTAACTCTTCCAGGAAGAGCTAATGTACACGCTTTGTATTCCGCTTTAATCCGTTAAGATTAGAGGAATGATAGTATATTGTGCCGTGGGAAAGGAATACACGCTATAATGCATCCTGTAGGGGGAGAACATTGAGGAGATGGCGTGGACCCAATGACGCGGAATCAACCCCCCTTTTGTTCGATATTTGGAATTCTAATTCCGTGTAATTCGAACGCCAGAAAAGAATGCCTTTTGACAATTAAATCCCCTGCGCCCTAATTAGTTCTCTTATACAGCAACGGAGTCTATCATGATTTACTCTCCAATATCAAACGAACAGAATTTGCTGAACAAAGTCTCCTTTAAAACCTATTCTTTAAATGGGTCGTCAATGAAAGCGAGTATCGCCTATTTTTTTTAGACTCAGTTCGATTAAAATGCAAATTACGCAAACATAAAAAAAAAATTGTGTTTGCTTTATAAAACGAGCTCTTTTTGTATTCAATTAAGGTATATGTCAATTTTATTCGCTTTTTAATCAGTATGAAAATGGTGTTAGGCTTAGTGTTGTGGGAGATTGAATTCGTGCGACCAAGTTAAGTAACCGTTAATTTACGAGGAGCCTTCAAGGTCGAGTTTGACTAATGTTTTTCCGAATAATTTTAACCGCGCTTCTAATCAATCAAAAATAACGCCTTTTTCGTCTTCATTCGATCCTTTTAAATACATTATAGAGTTACGTAAAATTTGTACGACCCTTACCCAATCAAATACCGCTTAGACGCTCTATACGGTATAAATTGTAAATTTCTAATTGTCCAAATTTGAAAGGTAAAAATTGATTCTTATGTAGGCGAACTCTCGATAATGTAAAGGCACCATTTAGAGGTAGGACAAAAGCAAGAAGATGATGTCACGAGCAACCCTTATCAGTTCTGTATAGCTAGTTTTTGTTTCCGGTGACTTAATCTTTATTCATATAGATTAGCCGATTTTCCCCGCAATCCGCAGACTCAAATTTTTTTTGGTTTGTTTCAATAGAGCGTTGGTGGCTCGCCGCTCTTGGAAATTAATTCACTGGGGTTTATTTATAGTTAAGGGAAATCGGAAATTCCGTTTATTCTACTCGAGAGTGTAGCTAAGCGAAAGGGGGCCACACCATACCGCGTCATCAACTCATCCAACGACCGAATCAAAGAAAACCGTTCTTCTCGAGAAGAATTTAGATCGCGAGATGTTCACCCCAATTCTCTTATTTTTTAGCTCCGAAATTATTTCGCTAGAATTAACTAGAACATTTAGTTAATAAATAATACGTTAATTATCGGGAAAATGAATTATTATGATCGTATAAACGCACACGCTAATTCAAATATTTACGAGTAAATTCGCGTTATTTAAGTGACCTGGCTGTTCTATCTTAGGTTTTATCGTACTATGGAAAAATCTTTATTTTAAATTTGACATCTCTGCCGCCGGGTGGATAAAGAAGTGATGAACGAAATGACTAAATTAAATCTATAATTATTTCACTCGATGACGTATATTGATTTTTTTAACGATTACAAAGATGCCACTATATAATATTTTTATACAATTCTACGACATTAAATTGGAAGGGTCGTAACGAGTTTTCCACTCGTAAGACTAAAGTTGGAATCGCATAAAGCAGCGGTGAAATAACAACGGGAGATTTGGGTTCTAGAACAATGTGCGCTCATCTACATCTCCCGTAGTTAATTATTTCTCCATGTTCCGCCGCGCAACTGCTATATGTGATCGCTCTCCGGGAACAAAATTCTTCAAGACAAGAACGTAAACATCTCCCACCGCGGCGAGCCGCCAGAAAAAGAGTGAGAGAGAGAGAGAAAAAATTGAATCGAATTAAAGCGTATAGAGCGAATCCAAAGATGCAATCCTTATACGTTCGCGTACAGGGACAGAGCCAAACGCCTACAAAAGTTATTTAAATTTTTTCTAGCTATAGTCGATGAAAATTCATTTTTGGATACATATGGAACATATCAAACACTATTAATTTATAATGTCCGTAACCTTTTTCATAATGTTTTAGAGGATTCCAGAAAAGTCTGGAGAGGTCTAGAAAATTCGGGAAAGGGCTTGAATGTTCTAGAAAGGTCTGGAAAACTCCGGAAAATTCTAGAAATATCTAGAAAAATCTAGGAAAAACCTAGAAAATTCTAGAAAGTTCTGGAAAATTCCGCAAAATTCTAGAACATTCTAGAAAATTATAGAAAAGTCTAGAACATTCTAGAAAATTATAGAAAAGTCTAGAACATTCTAGAAAAATATAGAAAAGTCTAGAACATTCTAGAAAAGTATAGAAAAGTCTAGAACATTCTAGAAAAGTATAGAAAAGTCTAGAACATTCTAGAAAATTATAGATTGTGGAAAGTTCTGAAAAGTTCTAGAAAATTATGAAAATTTTTATGTCCCGTGATTTTTCACCCGCGTACTTAACCCAATTTACCAGTGTATATCTATAAGTATAAGAGACGAGATTAAGAGTGGAGCGAACGTTCGACTAATTAAATGACCTCGTAATTTATTGGCAGTTTAAAACATCGTTTTACCGATATATTAAGTTATACGTTTCGAGTCTGTATCGAGGAGGTCTAACCCTTTTCTAAGGCCGACACCACGCGCTGTCAAATTAATTAAAACGGTGTATACGCTATAGTTCCGCTATCTTTAATCGATCGAACGACAATCGCAGTTTCGACAGTAGTAAATCGGCGTCTCGTATTATACCAATAGATGAGGTAAGCCTCGGCTCGGTTGTTAAACGAGACCTCGATGAAATATTAATATAGCGGGAAGAGAGGCTTTATTCCCCCACCCCCAACCCCTCCACGCGACTATGATTAGCGACCTCTTCTTTAGTATTTAAGTTATAACGAATCACTCACGATTTTCAATTTGTCTTGAGTTAGTTTATACCTTATGTCTCTTTATTGGGTTCTTTGAGATACTGAGTGCAAACTGAGATTGATTCGAGGCGTCGCGAGCTCGAGCTCAAGATTGTCCGCGCGAGTTGTAACTGATTATACGCGCGAGTTTGGGTAATGTATATTAATGATAAACTTAAGCATTCGCGAATACAGTGAGATTAGACGAAGCACGAAGGGGAGAAACGAAGTGGATCAGAAACGCCTTCCTTCCCGCCTCTGACTCTATTCCGTGTCGGAGAGCGAATAGTTTAAGAAAGTAAAAGGAACGAAGAGAGGTTAGGAAAAATTAGAGAAACGAGGTAACGAGGCGCGTTAGAAATATACGCTTTCCCGCCTTTGATTCTATTCGTTCTCGGAGAACGAACGAACCGCGGTTTGTTTACGAAAATAAACGGAGTGATAAGAGGTTGGGGAAAAGAGAGTAACAAGCTTGCTAGCGAGGTTTCATTTGGTTATATTCGTATTTAGCGGGATTCGTGGCGCCGGACTGTTAATGACCGATTTGGTGGTGGTTGTTGGGTTTAACCGCGGGCTTGGCTTTATAATGGAGAGATTTTGGGCTCAACTATGAATGATTATCAAACTCGCCCCGGTCGCGGCTCAACTATCCTTTCCGCCTTAATTCTTGGTCCGCCGTTCAACTTACTCTTCTGGTAATTACTCGTTTAAGTCTTTTCCGAGCCATCAGCTTCGTATCCTTCATCTCCCGACCATTTCTCGTTGATCATGGCAATAACTTAAAGAGCGCGCGAGGACTTAACTCGGATTTATTTGTCCGCTTTTTAACCAAACTTTAATATGGTCCCCTTTTCGATCTACGACCTCCCTGCGGTTATCCTAACGGCCTCTTATAACTTCTATCTATTAGAATGTAATTAATTTTAAAACACCATAAATCCTGTCAAATCGTTAATCTTATAATCACCACATTATTTAGGTTAGAAAATCAGATTGTTTATGCGAAATATGATCGCTAAAATGATTATATCAATTATAAATAATTAAAATTTTGAGATTTTTTTAATATTAGCTTGGATAGCGACCACAGCTGTTCGAAATTATGTTTTTCTTCACTTAAAGATAATTTAATTCACGAAACTATAAATATTTAACTTAAAACTCTTGTTAAACATCGCGATAAACTTTAAGTAGGTATAATCTTTAAACCATTAAGCCTAATAAATTTATAAATGAAATTAGAAATTCAAACTCGCGCTCTTCGAGTTTAATTTAAAACCGCGCGTTTCAAGATTAATTTAAAACAGCGCGTTTGTAATATAAACTAGCCCTTCTGTATTCAAGGATAGTTTGCGTGTACTACTTTTCTCCCAATGAAGTTTAACATTGTGTATCAATTCACTTCAGCTTTTATCATTTTGCTAAAATCTCCTTTAACATTTTGTTCAATATTATAATTTTAAATTAACGTTTTAGGGTAGAAATTAAATCTCACGATTATAAAATTATAAAATTTTCGAAACGTCCTTATTTATATTTAATTTTGATTTAATTTCAAGCCCGGTTATCCGTAAATACTCAAAATATTGTCAAATTAAAATTTAGTATTTTTGGCTAGTTGCCTCTAGGTTTTTTGGCTCAAATGGAATCTTTCCCGTCGCGCTTAATTTACGTCTCTAGATTTCCCGTATATTCGCGGTTACTACGTTGGAAGGGAGTTTTATTTCCATTAAAGAAATAGGCTTTTGCCAGGAGAGTTGCGTTCTCTTCTGTTCGTTGGAAACGGATGACACGTACTCGGAGGCTCATTCATTAACCGCGCGTCAACTGAAAAAAGTTAAAAAATCCTTATCAGATTTCACTCGTCATTTCGAGCGCGTCTGACAGCCGCGCGTGGCCTACAAGATGGTTTTTAGGGCTCCAAGTCTATTAATTGGTTTTCGGGGCTATATTTTAATTTTATTGCAACATGAATTTGCAAATAAATATAGTTCGTATAGGAATATTTGGCGTATTTCCTTGGTCACCAAGAACTCATTTAAGTACCCAGGAGGATAAATATTCAGTATCCATCCTGACATATACTTGATATAGATTCGTGAAAGTACATAAATGAAACAATACCGAACAATACAGTAAAAACCCAAATTACAACCAGTTCTAGCTTCCGGAGAATTAGCTTGAGGAGAAAAATGAAATTCCAGAGTACAATCTAGTACTTTTTTAGACAGGTGAGAAAGAGAATAGTGTAATATTTTTGCTAGTAAGGATGTAATGCTGTATTTGAAGGCTTTTATGTACTTGAATGAGTTCTTGCCATTACTTTATTCCGATTCATCTCCCAAGGAAGAACTCAAAACTTTATAACTATCTTATTGGCTCTCTTGAACTGATGTTGCTGACGGGAGTGGCCAAAAAAACATATATTGTGTTTCCCTGGCTACGACCCGGTTTTGCCTAAGGATAATAACATCCCCTTCTCTTTCCTATATACATCTAAGCTTATTTATATTAATTCAAAGCTATAATATGAGTAGTATTAATTCCAAGCTCTTTTTATTTTGTTCGTAGGTGAAGGAATTAACTTGGATTCATTTGGAATTCGCCGGAGGAATATTTCGAGTTTCACTTCGAAGATTTTTGGGTAAGTCCAAAGATTATTTTTTATTCGAGTTTCGGTTATTTATTATATGTTCCTTTGATTGCATTTGCTCTCGTAAATTTTATTCTAAATTCCTCAACTAAATTATAATGTATAATTGATCCGTTGGTTATCGCTCTAAAAGTACGGCTACCCGTACACGTACGCGTTTAGTAAATGATATCCATTCACTCATATTTCGAAAAAGCGAAAAGGCTTTTAAGCGATCGTCATTAATCTAAATTTTATCTATATTTTCGTTGAATATTTGATATTTTAATGGAGCCTTCAAAATTCCGTCTAATTCGTTGACAATCGATCCTCTCTCATTTTTCGTTTCTTTTTGGTGATGCTTTAAAAGGGTAGAACTGTCAAGTTTCGTAAGTGTTCCCCATTTTTAGCTGTCAAAATCTCTCTACAGAGTTGAATAAAAACGAGGAAATTTCATTTCTCGCCTGTAGGCATAGCACCATTTCTCTATCTAGCTATTTAGGTTATGAGCGCCTTCCTTCCGTCGGGATTTTAAAAGCTATTCGCGATTACCAAACAAAAACGAGGAGTAGAAGGTGTGACGCGACCCACTTGGAGTTTTCAGCGCTCCCGTGATCAGAGACTTTATGAATGTGAATTATTTATACGATTGCGATAATTGATCCCTTATACCATCTTCCTAATGAATCTATAATTCTCAATTTTTAATTCGCCAAACGAAATTGGATTTTCATTCATAGCTTTGTTTTCGATAACGGACCCAGAAACGTCGTGGGGCGAGATATTAGGCTTAAACTCTTCTTCTTATTCCATCTTTCAAAAACGTTAGCTATGGATAGCCCCAAGGTCCGTTTACTCGGGTTGGGACTCGAAGATAAGCTTCGAAAATATAACTAACAACTTTAGTGCCAAAATGGCGAATTTAACACCGAATGATTGCTAAAATATCAGAGTCAAAGCTACAAGAAAACGAGGCTATCTTTTTAAGCGGTTATCTGAATCGAAGCACCCGAATAAACGTACCCTGGCATTCGAATTCCCGCGATATTCAAATATATAGGACATTCGTTCATGAAATAAGGACCTTACACAATGATCCGATTAGATAGAAGCGTTCTCGCTCATGCCTCGTCAACCTTTGACCCTTAACACATTTGTCATAGTTCGAGGGGAAAAAGTATTCGGAATGTTGTACCTCGCCCACTGATGATGCAATGGAGGGAAGGGCCGGAAACGGGGATGTTCGACTTCCGGGGAAGATCGAGAGGAGAACCAAACTCGAATAAATAGGAAATAGAAATGGTTCGGAGAGACGGACCGCGGTGCTCTACCAACCCTGACGCGGAGCTACTCGTTCTTGCCCTTTGGGACGAAGTATGATAGATGGAACGTAGACAAAAGGTCAAAAGGCCGTGAAATAACAATTCCTAAATAAACCAAGTTGCATATTGACTTATTAAGACCTTACACCCTGTTTTTCATTTATTATTCTATTCTGAACCGAAATTCGCGACGATAAAAAGCGCTTTCCCAATTGGAATTTAATTCCCTTCTAAACTCTTATCTTTATAGCGCTATTACATTCACGCTTAGAGTAAAACTTTCCGCAAAGAACCACTTTATGTTCAATTTCACGCTATACGCGAGGGATGCAGAACGCCAAAAAAATGAAATATCCTTAATTTAGTATATTAAGTTTCGTTCTATGCCCAGATCCATGGAAAAAGATTAAAAGTTGAAATCTTAATTAACAGTTATATTACGCCCTTTTAAAAAGTATTGATGACTTCGATGTAGTCGTAGCTTACTAAGTTTAGTGGATAAAATTAAAGTAGTAAACTGTTTATTTTAGTAGTATTGTTTGGAAAATAGTCGAGGTTGAACGAAACTCAACAGTCGTAAGAGACACCGAGGTTGTCGGTTGATTGAAATCTCGATTTGAAACGAAGAATGCGGTTCGAGAAGCCGTTATACGAAGGAGTGAAGTATAAGGAAGGGGCATCATTAGCGACAGATAGAGTCGTACCCGTACTGAAAAAATAGATCTCTAGTCAGGAAGACCGAGAATGACGGATAAGAGAAAAATGAAGGTTTTGGCGAGACTCTCTCCCGCGATTGTCGTTAGTGGATGTGGGGACGCGGCGAAGGTCACCGGGTTAACGGTAACGTTACAGCCCAGTTCCCATTTCCGACCCCATTATTTCTCTTTTCTTCGTTTCCGTTCGTTCTTCGACGCCTAAAATAAGAAATAAAATATATTCAGCCGTCGCGACACATTGAATTCGCAACTAGCAACAATATACAGTTGATTTTCTTTCCAATTCTCAGAGCGAGAATCAACCGTCTCAGAAATCCGGGACGGACATACGTCTTTATCACTTACAGCTAAATCCACTAGCGAGAGAAATCACTCTGAGACCGAATTTTGCATATTCCACTGGGCTAGTTAATGCTGTAAAGATCCTTTTTGTATTCCACTGATAAAATCAAGAGCTCGCGAGGCAGTGTTTTGCTCCATCTTTTTCGAGAGAGCAACCGATTGAGAGCACTTTTCACTGATTTGAGTGGGAGATGCTATATAGCGAGCGAGGGGCAAGCGCAATTAGGTTTTCCAACGCGATTCAAAGCAATCTGAGAGTGGAAAACCAATGGAATTCGCTAGCCGTTGTCAGTCTTATTTGTAGGTCTACTCTGCATATATGCAAAGACAAAATTTTCGATTGGGAATTGAAAAAGGGTATTCTGTAGTTTAAAAATTCCCCCAACGCTATCTTAACTATAATATTCCGCGGCTACATATACTTGGCGTACACGTACGCGTTTCGAGTACAGTTTATTTAATGTATAATGTTCAGGAGAGTGCGTGCAAACTCCTTTTTTTCTCCTTGAGGACTAATGTTCGCCAACTCATCTTCCCAACAGCCAAATTAATATAGTTTCTCGAGCAATAGTTTTTCGTATTTTTGTAAGCTTAGCTAGGAACGCGTTGAGTACTGGCAGTGATTGGTCAAGCGTTAATATATGATCGAGATTGGCGCCTCGGGTGGTAATCGCGGTCAAATGTCGGATTAATTCGCGTGTCAAGCTCGATTAGCGATTCTTGATGGAGGGAGCTATACGGATGGACTGTAATCACGCCAAACGCCAATTATGCCGGTTGAGGGGAGAGGTAAATTACGCGCCGTGGCAATTACACAGGTTGCGATCTAAAAATTACTTCATTTGACTCGTTCTCACGCAGCTCGATGCAAATTGGCTCGTTTGACGAGCATTGGTCGTCGCCTCATTAGTCGAACAAAGCTCGTTCCGTCGCTAAAAGTTTCTTCTTTCTCGCTTTGCCTCGGCGATTTTTGAAAGTAACCATAGACTTTACCTTCGTATCGGCTAGACTTTCTCGATTCGACATCAAAAACTGGTTCGTAATTAATTCGTTCTTTGATCATTCTCCATATATGTACAAAATCAAAAGTCGACATTTCGTAGAATCAAAAATTTTTCGGCGAGTAAGTAGCTTTACCGTATAGGCGTCGCAAGATGCAGTTCCAGTTGGTTTCGCTCTTGAAGATGAGAGATGATTAGTTTTGTCCCTTGTTTACATTTATATCTCGAAGTCAAGTTGGTTTTGCCATTGAAGATGAGAGATGATTCGTTTTGTCTCTTGTTTTCCATTTATGTCTCGAAGTCATCTTCGGAGGGGTGTTTGAAAACGAACTCGATATACACTGGTTCGCCTTTTTCATTGCCTTTTTGTTTTAGAAAGGGTTTGAAAACGTAGAGTGATTTCGTTTATTGTAGAGATTCGGTACTTATATAGGATTGAGTCCGATGTTTTACAATTTAAGGATTTGAAAACGAGCTGCTCTATTTGGGTCTCGGAATTATCAATGATATTACGTATTTTTACCGGTGGTATTCTCCGCGGACTCGGAATTTAATTTTCCTCCCGATAGCGATGGAAGAGAAATATTTCTTTTTAAGCTCATCACGCTCATCTTGCAACTGCATGCGTGGCGAGATGCGCGAATCCGCTACCAGTTCGTTCAGTATATAGACCTGTAAGGAGGCTAGAAATTTCATCCTTTCATCTTGTTTTTTCGTTTTCGGTTGCGTAGTTTCTCCCTTTTTGAGAGGGCCGAGGATCTTATTTTCCCCGGGCGTTGAACGACCAGCGAACTTTCCTTTCGTCCGCGGGATACTCCGAATGAAGAAACGCGTACGAATCGGAAGAAAATGTTCGTTAGGAACGTTTCGCGTTCTATTCGCTTTGATTCGGTGAATGGAGTAAATTTTATACCAAATCCGTTCACTCGCTGTGAGACAATAAAGGTGAAATGGAAAAATACGACGGTTTAGGGTATAAAGTGTAATATTTCCCTTCCAGACTTTTGCCGTACTGCTCGCCAGCGAATGGACGGAGTGCGTGATCATCTTCTATGATACGATTCGTATTTCGTTTCGGAGCGCACTCTCTTTTCTATAAATAAGCCTATTTCTCGTATTCTAAGAAGTGTCAGAAATTCTTTCAAGCCGCCTCTCCAATTTACATAATTTTCGAAAGTTTTTTTTTTGCACGCTGAAAAGGCAGAGAGAGAGAGAGAGGTTATAGGCGTAGAAGCGTACTATCCCCGTTATATATCGCAGAGATATACGATACTCGAATAGATATCCAAAAGTCGACTTAACGTTCTTATTCAGTCTGAGTCTGCTACCCCATTTTTAGTATAAAAAGGATTTCATTTCTATCGCGATTTATATGTATAAACTGAGCTTTGGCATCCTGACTCGATTCGGGCCTTGTCAAATGATCTCGCGCCAAGCTGGTGAATTTAGTCTGCCTTTACATACTCGAGACGTCGGTTTTACTTTTAATTTTAATACGCTTCCATAGAATAACGAAATAAATCTGTTTTTTTATGAAGAATTTGAGATATTTCATTTGGTCTATAAACAACCTCGGGAAATTTTTTCATTTTCTATTCGCGAGATTTGGATTTGGACAAGATAATCTACAAATATTTGGTTAATCAGTTAATTATTAATAATAATCAGTTAAATATTTCGAATTATCATATTGGATTTCGAATTATGAATAAAAATAATATAAACAGAAATATTTCTTTCAAACTCTACGCGAGATCAATTTGGCAAGGAAGAAATCTAGTCAGGCTTCTTTTATTTTATTCCCCTTATAGAAGATGTTGCATTTAATCAAAAATAGTTGCCGAGTCAATAGCGAGGTCAAAATGATAAACCTAACTCCATCGAACAAAATTAAATCATACTTCTTATTAATTTTTACAAATTAAAATTGTAAATATTTAATTGGATAATGATTGGGTCTTTTATTTAACTTTTCCGTCATTAAACTGCTTGGAGAATAGAGCTTAAAGGGAGGGTAAAGAGGGCCCTGTAACTTTGTGTTAATAAAATCCCCTGGACACAAGCCGCGGCACAATCTTTGAATAGCGCTTAATCTTGATTATTTTCACCCGCGCACAATCGCGCGTACATCAGCGCGTGTCGCTGATATTTTACGAAACCAAAGGTGCAAGGGGAATCTTATCCGATAATGTTTGCACAATTCAGACAAGTATATATCCCGAATATTTAAATACGCGAACAAGCATTATTTTTAATTGTATAATCGATTAAAAATTACTTAATTTTGCTCTTCACCTTTCCTTTAAGAGATCCCTTCTCCCTAACCGTTTACAAAATGCGAGAGTCCGTCGCTTTACACGAGATGAAATTTCAAATTGATCTTGAAAGCTTCTATTTCTATAAAAATTTTCCTTTCGAGTCGTTCGCGCGAGTCTATCGGGAAGCAAACACCCGCGCACGGTTAGATTTTAGTTTCTCTACTGCCGGATTAGGGTTCTTCGCTTGTAGTCATAGACAAAACCCGAATGACGTATTTATAGCTCGCTTGGTATACACCGTGTTGAAAACTAACGGGTGTGTCATAGAGACCGCGACGGGGACTTAGTGACTCGATTTTTATGTCGCTCTTGGGAAATCCGACGTCACCCCCAAACTGCTCGTTACATTTTGAGCCGAATAATAAAAGGACCCTGACATTTCGCGTCTTTTACTCGAAAAGCCTCACCGTTATCCGCCAAATCTCTTTACCATCCGCGCCCAACCCATATACCTCTCGTAAATTCGATACATTTACGCTACATTTTCAACTCGGACAATTTGTACAGGACGTTTGGGTTCTTCGTATCAAACATAACCTTTATGGTATACCTAGGACACCGTTTCTTAATAGATAGAGACAAAAGTCTATCACTTTGTTATATAAAAGTAAACAACGCTACTATCAGCAAAGGCCCAGGTAAATGTAACGGCAGATTCTGATTCGAGGCACTGTAGCGACCACAGACGGTGTAAATAGTGCAATTGGAAGCGTCACTCTTGGGTAGTTTAGACGATATAGCCAAGCGCGGCCCGCCTAAAATCCGTCCCTCTCTCCCGACTCCAAATATATAGGAGTCCAAATGACTCAAGCCAGACAGGGGTGATGACGTTTTTCCTTGTTTTAAGTGATGGGCTTTTACGTTTAGATGGCCCTTTGCTGATAGCATTAAGCAGTGTGGGCCAAGGTATAAAAATAAACAAAACCACGGCGTGGCTGCTGTGGAAAAAAAATAGACATACGAGAGCGTGGTTTTCTTAGTCGTAGTCGTAGCCTATACTTTTGCCTGCACTGTTTGAACCGATAGTGGACGCGTTTATGAACACCAGTTTTGTTATTCATCTTTAAAGATTTATAAAGAGATCCCTTGTTATACAAAGACGTTTGGACGTATAGATTATACGTGGTTTCGAACATAAAAGGGGACCCAGAATTGTGGTGTTTAGACCATCGTGTAGTAACGTTTCCTTTCTGAACAATGTTTCCTTTGACCTTTTGGGATAACCTTTCAACGCCGCCTACATATACCGATAAATACTGTAATAGTTTTAGGCGCCAACGAACACCCTCGGGATTACTCTTTATGGATTTATTCGAAGATCGCTATATAGTCCACCCCCTCGAGCGCGATTTCATCGAGTCCAAAAATTCTGGAGTTCCTGACTACTATCAAAAGTCTATCACATTCTTCCATAAAAGTAAACAACTCCCTATAGCTTAATACAAAAGTATTGTACCGACAGATTCTGATTCGAGACACTCTAGCGGCCGCAGTTGGTGTAAATAGTGAAATAGGAATGGAGAAATTCGGGAGTGGGCGGGGGGGGGGGGAGACAATATAGCCCGCCTAAATTCCGTCCCTCTCTCCCGACTCACAATATCGAGGAAGAGTCTAAACCACTCGAGACATACAGGGGTGAGGACTTTTTTAGCTATATTTAAGTGATAGGATATGACGTAAAACCGGACCTTTGCTGATACTATTAAGCTATTTGGCCTTGTTTACTTTTATGGGATAATGTGATAGAGTTTTGTACATTTGGCGTACTCGTTACATCTATTACGTCCTTGACCACTGCCGCGTGAATTTTAACTTTTCGCTTCATTTTGAACTGACCGCTTGTCAAAGTCGGGGGCTACGTTTATTTCTAAGTATACGGAGATATTTTTGCGACAATAGTGACGGACTAAAGCGTTGTACTCGCTGACGATTGAAACTGAAATATAGACGTACACTATATTATACTACGTGGACTTTTTGGAAACAATATTTTATTATTCCGTCGGTGTTTATACTAACCCGTCAATAGATACTCGTAAACTCGTATTTTTAGCTAGTAAACTGACCGCCCCTTCGAGGCCTGACTCTATTTTTGGCCGTTCCATTTGTTACCTTCCGCGCCCTTTACTCTATATATAGCCGAGCTGTATCGCCGTCACGTTTTCTACTTGGTCCAAAACATCGACCCGTATTATAACTCCCAAGCGTAGGGTGGGCGTATGCCTACTCTTTCCTCTCTTTCTATCCATTCCCCTATCTCTCCGCAGTCCAGGAAATAAGCCCGCGACGACGTAGGATTTAGATTGTTGTTCCATTCGACCTAACGAGTTTTAAAGGTCATTTAAAAATAAACTTAAAAGTGCCGTTTAAGTCGCTGCTGAACCGCCAAAATACCGTTTACGCTGGAGACAATAGATTTACCACCCGAGAGCGAATAGGGTGTCAGTACAATAGACTCGTATTCTTAACTCGAGTAGGCTTTAGGGCTGGAAACTCGCTCGCAAACTTTAACGAGAACGAAATCAAATATTTCGAGTGTTTGTCTAATTGACGGATTTAAGAGAGATTCTATAGACTCTGTAAACAAGTAATTTTTAATCGATTAAATTAGACTGTTATAAAATGTTGAAAACATTATCTAAACTCGCAACAATGGTTTCGTGGTAATTCGCGGTCAATTACCATTAACAAAGCTTTATTTATTTTCGAATCAATTTACAATTTATTTCAAATGGGGCTCAATTGCTGATATCACTCAGAGAGTTTGATTTTGAAAATTACGTGAACCGAAAGAGATGTTTGTTAGAAAAAGCCCGCGTCCAAGAGTTTAATTGGTTCACGTGTAATATTTCATTGGCATAAGCAGTTGAGTTTTCTCGAGAATATTTCCAGTCTAAAATTCCTTATAAAATTAGGCTTAGCTAATCCAGTTCAGCAGTTATCTGGAAATTACCGCGAAACCTTTGGTTAGTTTTGATACAAGGTTTTTACGCGTATTTTAACACTTTAAATCATATAAAAATAACTTGTTACTAGTGTCTACTATATATATATATATATATATTCCTTTAAGAAATGGAATAGAATGTTTAAAAAAACTAACGCGGCCGGCCTTCGTTTGATTTCTCAAACAAACGTGAAGCGATACTTCCAACAATGTACTTCTGTTTATAGATTCGCGTACCCGTAGAACGTTTCTCAATTTGAATTTCTCGAATTTTTCCGAAATACTTCCTTTTATTTCGCTCGTTAATCAAATCCAAACTATTTTGTCGACTTCGCGTCGTAAATTAATTTCCAAAGAGGTTTTATTCGCTACAACATATCGCGCCAGCTGTTCCCGCGCACGGTCTAGAATGTTTAACAATGAATTATTAATTAATCTCGGAGTTCGTTAACTACATGTCGGCGGCTGAAAATCCGAGACACGCTACAAATTCCGAATCCCTTAAATAAATGGTGGAATTACTTCGAAGCTTATTCTTGAGACTTTTGGGATTCACCCTTCCCTTCTTTAACGATGCATACTAAGTGGCAACTACAGAACGTATAAAGCGTGAAGCCTAGTTAAAATTTTATGCCCCCCCCTAAAAGTGAAAATTGTTATATTTGAATTATTTTACTGCTGTCGGAATATTTTTTCTCGGTGCGTCTTTTGATTGGTTGCAGGTTCTCCTTTTAATTGAACGCAAAAATCAGAAGGTTTCCGATATAATTTTGTACAATTCATACCCAGTACACTACGCAAATGTGTCTTATTTTTAGAAATGGAATCCATAAATAATTTTTCTCTTCACCCTCCCTTTTGTAAAAACTAGTCGCTAGTCCTTTAAATCTCTTTCGTTATAGTCGTTGCCAACTCGTTCTCCAAAAACTATTATAATTATTGTCTTTAATTTACGACGCGATGACGTTTAATGACGGGTGTTGTACTATTTTCTACCCAAGAGATTGAAAGAAGCGAGTTTTAAAAAAATATTTTCCGGATTCTCCCTTTTTTTTTTTTTATTTTTTTGGTTTCAGTTTATTTATTTTTTTATCCTTTTTTCATTAACTAGACGGGGAAAAAAAGCCTAAAAAATTGGCGACGTAACAGAGACATTGGAGCGATGGCTTAAATCGCTTCAGCATCAACTGAGCTATAGCCGACCTCCGCCGCGCGCCCCGAGTTAACAAATTCTAAAATTAGACCTTATACACGCGGAACGCCATTTTATTTTGTTTCGTTTCTTCGTCCCAAATTTGAGTAGAGACGGATTTCGAAGACATCACCCTTCCCCCGGCTTTAAGCGTCTCTCGAATTGAAATATAAATAACGCGAACTTGGTCCAAATTAGAAATTCTAATTATATCTGGCTTCAATGTAGCGGGGATTATAGAAAATTGCGAACGTAACGCCGACTAACGAAACAATTCGCTTTAATCTTTAGCAGCGTTCACGTTGGAGACCTTAAATCCGATTTGAACCGTTTTGAAAACGTGAAAATAATAAAATTTCGTTTTCAACTGAACAGATACAACGTCAACATAATGAATTGTTTTAAAAGTTGATTTGATTGTGCAAAACGGATTTAAAACAGATTCAAAGTATCCGGTTCGCGCAAAGACGAGTGGAAAATCTGAAATAATATCTCGTCTAGATAATATTTAATGATTTTTTGATGGTTCTAGTTTCAAACCAGGGTTTATACAAACGGAATACCAAAGCTACGTTCATACTAGGCCTTGGAATCGATTTAAACCGTTTCAAAACGTTTCGCTAGAGTCGTGTGAACGGGAAACAGTCTTTTCTCGAATCAATTTGATTCGATTTCTCGAAACTGCTTCGGGAACCAGTTTCATACCGATTCGATTTCAACAACCGATAGATGAAGCTACAATAAATCGATTTATAAAGAAAATGCGTGAACACGTGACGCTTAAAACGATTCCTGGTGATTTGAATATCGGTTTGATTTTACCCTTTCAAATCGGTTAAGAAATGCTAGTGTGACCGTAGCTCAAGTGTTACATTGGAAATATCAAGGAATATTCAGTGTAAAAACATTGAAATATCAAGTAAATTGTTTTTTTTTTTTTTTTTTTTTTTTTTTTTTTTTTTCCAAATGTTGAGTGAATCATTTTAGAAAGCTCGAAAAGATGTCTGTGTAAAAAAAAAACTCACTTTACCATTATGTTAGATAAGAGAGCCCCTCGGTTTTAATATTAAAATTTCGATGAACCTTCGCGGTCAAAAATCGGAAACCTTTCCTTCGAAAGTTTTCTTTTAAGTCAGAACTCGGTATGGAAAAGTTGCGAAAATCCGCCGAAAATATAATATATAAGCTAAGGAAAAGTTTTAAGATTCTGCTCGGATGAAAACCGGAGAAGATCCAAGTTTATTGAAAAATATTCCCAACGTGCAAGGCGCGGGAATGAATGCCAGTACGCCTTGTTATACGAAGAGGCTAGTCTCCCTTCAACCCTTCAAAGTTTCGTGGGCGATGTAAACCGAGACTGAATTTCAGCTTCGTTTCAAACGTATAGTATAAGACTGACCTATAAAAAGGCAAAAGCTTAAACAGCTGTTTCTGGGAACCGCCCATCTTTCTACGCTTCGCGAGGGCGGACAAAAAAATTCTTTCTATAGTCAGAAACAGTTGGAACACTCAACATTAACGATATTAGTTACAAAGCAGCCACCCGTGCAAAAAGATGTAAGGTCACGTGCGGGATTTGAACCTACAACCTTCCCCTTACAATAGGGCGGCCACTCTACCAAAATACTATAGGTTTATCTTTAATGGCTTCCTTTTCTCGCTGATAATTTAAGCACGAAGGAAAGTATGGAGAGCCAGCTCCGCCTTTGGGAGGCGTAAGGCTGTATTGGAATAGCGACTGCAGCGACCCTGGCAAAAAACTATTTTTGATCTTTTTTTTTTTTTTTTTTTTTTTTTTTTTTCATTCAAAAGGTCTATACTCTTTGGCTCACCATACTTTCTTACCATCATGATTTAAGTTGACTAGCTTTATGGATTGAGTCTCATAATCCAAGTTTATTTTTTTGGTATACGCCCGAGTGGTCAGCGAGCAACGGGATCCTAAAAATTGCCATCACGCGCGCTGCCCGCCGACCCCGTCAGTATAAATTCTCCTTATAAAGGTAGCCTCCTTAATTCTCGACCCATTCTCCGACGGTAGTTAGTATTGAAGTTAGAAAGGAAGCTTTACAACGGCGGGGCTCTGATAAAACCACCGCGCACAGGCCACCCACTATCTAAGTCGGAAAGTAACCAGCCGCCCTCGCGTTGACGTCAGTATCTTATATCGTTTCTACTTCTTATTGCTCGAGGCCGCCGCTTTTCGCCCTATTGACTGTACTTGAACGAACAAAATCTTTCCTTATTAGCTCTGCAGGGCTTTTCTCTTTCCGTCTTTATCTTATATATAGTAGTCCTAGTACTTCGTCGGTAGTACTTTAAAGGGTAAATGCAACCCGATTAATATTTCTATCGTCTAAACAGATGTGGAATATTAGGGAATTAGAATCATGTCAAATATCAAGGAAGTTCGAAATTGGGTGGGACATTCAGGGAACTTTTTAGGTAAAAGCAGTTCTAGAGCTTCTTTCTATTTTCAACCCTTTATTGAGTAAATTTCGTGGTAAAAATCTGGTAATATCAGGGAAATGTTGAAATAAAGTTTTACATTCAGTACCATGCCGTGTTCTCTGTAGAAAAGGTTCAATTTCAACAATCTTCACCGTATTAAAAAATAAGTTCAATATATGGGAAATTATTTTTCTAATTCTGAAATTATTCAGTTTAAATTGCAAGCGCTAATACAAATAAATAATCGTTTAACATAGTTCGGAAAGTAGGCTTAACGAGGATAAATTGATGCCTCGAAGTTAACGAATCCCGTTATGCCAAGAACCGAGTTTTAGACACGCAATCTTTAGATAAATTATCATTAAACCGCTCGCTGACAAATGAAGGATGAATTAGGTGTTTAGATTCGATAGTATTCGCTCGTTTATTATTCTCTAATTGGCGGCGTAGATGATTCAGACGAACCTTTAGGGAATTTTTCATTATATTCACCCGTTTTAATATTGATAATAGAGGCGCGAAGGAATCGGACTATGACCATATAAGTACACTATAATGAAACGTATGATCTCGTAATAAGGGGTGTCGAGAACCATTTTTTCCTTACCGATAATGACGTATTTAAGTACCCGATAATGGTATACTTATATTTATTTATTGTACATGTACTTAGGCTCTGACTAATAAAGGCGTCGCGATTATAAACCCGGGTCGCGTTGCGGGTGTCACAGTCTATTTTTAGTCTCGCCCATCGCGTGGATCTCGCCTCGCCCGGAACTTATCCCACCACGTATTAAATGATCCTTTATCATCCCTAAGGTATAGGTATAGGTATAATCCCCTCTTAAATTACGATATAGCGAGTGGTTTTTTCGCTATAGCGCGCACCTAGAAAAAACTAGGCAATCTTATCGGCTTATATACCAGCGCCGCTTGTCTTAATAATCACGATCAACTATAGGGTGTGGTCGTCAATATCGTTGCAGGATATTCTTTGGTTAGATAACGATGGCTTATCCCAAAAATATCAATATATATATTAGCCTAAGATACGTTCCCATGTTGTTTAAATATAACAAACACCATGACCGGTTTGTACAACATTTGAAAAAAAAAAAAAAAAAAAAAAAAAAGAAAATCTGATTTTTTTCCAGTTTTTTTGTGATCAATTAATTTTAATGAATAATAATTCCAGGATAATCGCATTTAAAAATAAAATGCCCTTCTCTACTACTCTCCTTTTTTTCTTTTACGACTACATTAAAATGGCCGTAATATTTCTCTCCGATCTCCT
This sequence comes from Odiellus spinosus, assembly GCA_963920705.1. NCBI lineage: Eukaryota > Metazoa > Arthropoda > Arachnida > Opiliones > Phalangiidae > Odiellus > Odiellus spinosus. Next base: position 7,522,963 of record OY987234.1, read on the forward strand.
AGGCATAAATCGATTGTAGTACCATTGGAAAGTAGACATTCCCTAGATTATTTTAAAATAATAAAATTTTTCTCGCCTCTGAAATCGAGAATAACTCCAAATATTACCCGTATACTAAAATTGCCGTAACTTTTCCCTTCTTTCTACTTGGTTAAAACAAATGCACCATTAGAAAGTAGACATTCCCTAGATTAATGGAAAATAATAAAATCTAGATAAGCCATTCCAAAAAATTGTTCCGCCAATGATAGAAATATGACCGAATTTCGAAAATTACTCGTTTTCCAAAAAGGTCTAGGCATAGTAGGCTTTTAAACCGATTGCACCGTTAGAAAGGAGACATTCCCTAGATTGATTTAGAAGTAATAACATTTTATTTCGTCACTCATATAAATATTGCAAAAAGGTCCAAAAATGACCCCTATCCTAAAATGGCCCTAACTAGACACAAATCTTTTGTACCATTAGAAACCATACATTCTCTAGATTACTTTAAAATAATCAAATTTATCTGTATGAAAAAAAAAAGTATATATTTGTTTATCTCTTTGGGCTAGATTATATAGGAAAAAAAAGTGGCGCGAGTTTCAAGATTATCCCTTTGAATTAGAATCGACCGCGGTTGGAAGAGTATAGGTCAAAGAGTTAGTCAGTGTGTGGTGGTGATGGATGCCGCGAACCGAGAAGGTAGAAAGCGGCTGGGGATGATTGGTAAGCGCCTAAATGCTTTCGGGAATCTTCTTAAGCGATAAAAAGTGTCTCTTTAATTCGTCCTGCATGCGCCGGAAAAAAATAAATTGCGCGAAGAGCCGAGAGAATTAAGACGCTTGGAAGTCTTATATGGATGGAGGGAGGGAGGGAGGGATGAAGACTGGAGATCGCTTCTCTCTGGCTGCGCAGTGGTGATAAAGATAAATGGAAGGAATGGTGGCACTGGCCAAAATTGTCTTGGCCAACACCAAAACAAAGAAGACTAAAAGAAAGAGAGACGGGCAAAAGTGAGAATCGAGCTTAGCAGCGGGAGGGAATCAGATGTTCCAGAATGCGCGAGCCTTCTTCCCCCCTCCATAATACCCTCTTTGTTTTCTTGGTCCCTTCGAACACTATAGCTCCATCCCTAATAGAAGCAGTCGAGGTCATGCGGAGATACGTTTTCTTAATTTATTTCTTTAACCGATTTTTATCGGTTTCTTAATTTTTAATCCTAGAATTTAATATTTAAAGGATTGAAATTTGACGCCTGTAAAAGTTTTTCAACTCCGCGGTAGCTGATAAGCGGAGAAGCTTCCATTCAGGGTTTATTAAACTAAGGCGTTTTCAATACAACGCCTGTAAAAGTGTTTTTTCCTTCGCGCGACCGTGTTCAAAGAGAAGGCGCATAATAGGGGGAAAGCTCAATGCGAATGAGTTATTTGAATTATTCTAAGATATCTTCATCGTTATTAATATCGTATAAAATTTTAATTATCATTAAGATGTTTTACTTAATAGCGTATTGTATACCGTTACGTAATTTGTTTATATTACGTTTCTCATTAACGTTGTAATTATTTTTAATTTTTAATTTGTCTCGCGTCGTCTCTTGTTCTTCACGCGTTCCGTTATATAAATGAGGGTTTTTCATTGAGCGAACAATCAGTCAAGCATTCTTTCTAACAGCGTCCGCGTCATAGGCTTTTTTCTCGTATAAATTTAGGCTTTAGGCGCCGGCACTAAAGCGCATATGGTCTTATTTCAAAGATATATATACCCACATAATGAACGAAAAGAGAAAAGCCTACTGGATACCGAGAGGTTGGGGCTAAACCCCCTCTCCTCCGCGGATGCCCCGAGCCGTTATTCTTCTGCAAAATCGCCCTCGATACGGGCTCGTGCATTTTTGGGTGAAGTATTTTAGTTTCTTGTTTAATTTTTTTTATTTCCTCTCGGCTGACCCGAGGCGCGAATTCAATTAATTTTTTTGGGGGTTGACCACCCTCTTTTCCCGCCCTATTTTCTATCCCACGAAACAGGGGTAAATTCTATTATTTAAGACTTTGCTGGTGGGTGAGGGGTTCAATTTATAAAGCTTTAATCGGATTCTAAGGCGGACTGATACGTCGTGTAAAACTATGTACTGGTTTAAAGTAGTACCACGAGTGTTGTCTGATTTCATTGCACGGACTATTTATTCTCGTTGCAATTTCCAACTGACTGTAGATTTATAATATTATTATAGTAGGGGTCTTTAAAAGCCCCGAACACGTCCCGCCGAGTCTTACCAATAATGTTTCTCAGCTCCGAATCTATTTTCGTTTCGATATAAAAAGCTTAGAGCGCCCCACCCGCACCTCCCCGCTTTCTCGATCGGCGATAAAATATGGTGCAAAGGTTTAGAGTATAGGAAAGTCTATTCTATAGCTTTAAAGTGACAATGCAGTTGTTCGACCACGACTAATTTTATATTTTGATTCCATATCGTTTATATCTTGTAGTAAACATTAATGTAGAAACAATATTTAAATTACGAGCTAAGTAGGCTTAACGGGTATCCGCGGAGAGTTTGATATCTCGACGTTAATGAATCTCCAGCCAATCACGTATAGCGAGAAGCGCCTTTTATTCCGACAGCAATATATACGTTTGAAACTAGGCTTAAGAAGCCCACTCTTTCTCTCATTGGTCGGATTCACCGTGGAACCTCGTTAAGCTTACTTTCCGAGTACGTTAAAAATTAATTTCTAACTTAATTTTGGTTATTTTTTTATAGCGAATTAGTCTGAAATGATAAATCACTTATGTTAAATCCCACTTTGTCGGCATCGCATTCTCCCTTTAAAGTCCATCCTGAAATATACGAGTGATTGTTAATACGTTATAGAGTGTATAGCCTAGAGCTACTCTTCGGATAAACCTTTCAATTTTCTTCCCTCGTGGCTAGATATCATTATATTTCAGGGCACCCCCGCTATAAATACCAGACATTTGAAGCGAGATTCGGCACGCGTGCGCGACCTGCCATGCACTTACGAACAAAGCGGCTTTAAACCTTATCCTATCGGTCCGCATTTTCCCCGTCGCGATACACCCGAAACGAAAATCCCAACCTATCAAGTTACACTTTTTCAAAAGGTTTATTGATAGGTATATTTTGAAGATTTTTTTTTTTATAGATTTATTTAAGATTTGGATATATATTTAAAGATTTATTGATAGGCAAAAATATATTTTATTTATTTATCTATAGATATATTTTCTAGATTTTTTTCTAAATAGATTTTCTAGATTTTTCTAAATATATTTTCTAGATTTTTTTCAAAATTGATTTTCTAGTTTTATCTTTAGATATATTTTATTGGTTTATTGCGAGACAAATTTCGTTAATTTATTTCTAAATATATTTTCAAGATTTATTTCTTAATATATTTTCCAAGATTTATTTCTAAATATATTTTGAAAATTTATTTTTAAATATATTTTGAAAATTTATTTCTAAATATATTTTCAAGATTTATTTCTAGATAGATTTTCTAAATTTGTTTCTAAATAGATTTTCTAAATATATATCTAGATATATTTTCGAAATTTGTTTCTAAATATATTTTCGAAATTTATTTCTAGATATGTTTTCGAAATTTATTTCTAGATATATTTTTTAATTTATTTCTTGATAGATTTTCTAAATTTATTTCTTGATAGATTTTCTAAATTTATTTCTAGATAGATTTTCTAAATTTATTTCTAGATAGATTTTCTAAATTTATTTCTAGATAGATTTTCTAAATTTATTTCTAGATAGATTTTCTAAATTTATTTCTAGATAGATTTTCTAAATTTATTTCTAGATAGATTTTCTAAATTTATTTCTAGATAGATTTTCTAAATTTATTTCTAGATAGATTTTCTAAATTTATTTCTAGATAGATTTTCTAAATTTATTTCTAGATATATTTTTTAAATTTATTTCTTGATAGATTTTCTAAATTAATTTCTAGATAGATTTTCTAAATTTATTTCTAGATTTAGAATTAACGACTTATAAAATTATTTTCCGATACATTTTGCAAGAGAGCTTAATGTACTTGTCAATATTTTATTTTTATTTGGTAATAATTAGCGAGGTTCGTTCCCATTGTCGCTCTCTCTTTACTGACTACTCCCGGAGCGCTCCGAATCATCGACTACCATAGATGCAATGTATTTTGTTAAGCTCCGGATGCAGTCAGAGCAAGAGCAGACCAAAGAAAACCACCATCATAATTCTCGTAGTTTGAAGGTTTAATGGGCACAGGCGAGGCCCGTATAAGCTCGGACCCGTGGCCAAAAATAAGAGAAACATTAGAGAAGAGAGAGAAAGAAAAGTTGGTCAATATATCTCCCGATGATTGCCGAGACAGACTCACCGACCCGAATAAAGAGGCGAACCAACAAAAAAAGAAAAGAGAGCCGACAAATAGAAACTACGAATAGAAATATAGCCGACAAAAAAGAAATGGTAACCCTGTCGTTAATGCCATTCTTAGATCGCCGAGAAATACCCATAGAAACGCGTTACTTTTAGCCGCAAATAGCCATTTTCGCTAGAATGACCTCTCGAGAGCGTGAGTGGTCAGCACCGTGTCCGTTCGTTTTTCTTCGACCTGTTTCGGAGGGGAGGGATAGTACAGAGGTAGAGCTTTGACTGACCATAGTCCTTTTCATTTGGCTCGTTTACTTTTGGCGTTTGGTGGGGGGGGGGGGCGCACAATGGGGGCTATACTAATAAGGATCTCTCCCACACACGCTTCCATCGACTTTCCTTTTTTCCTTTCCCAGCGGGCAACTTATAACCGTGACCTTTGCCCTTTATCCGAGAAGCCCCATCATCAGACCCAAATCTTTGTCCCTCTTCGCGGGTTGGTTTCTTTCTCTCGTATACTGGCGCGGTTAACGGTACAAGTTAGGGTTTATGACCTCTAGACTCTAATGATAATATCAATACCATCTTCAGACGAGGCGTAATTAGCCGGTTGAATCAAAATTTAATCGAGGTTTATTGAACTGAGAAAGTTTTGGCAACATCTGTTAAATTTGATTAAATAGGCTTAAGAAATTAAAAGTGTCTAATTCTGGTTTTAAATCTTTAACCTAACAACAAAATTTTAAATAGGCCTAATCCATCAGTAAAAAAATTACAAACGAATATTAAACTAGAAATAAATTTAAATCTTACCCAGAAAATAGGCTTAGCTGGATTCATGGAGATCCTGATTTTCTCGCGTATAAGGGCTAGCCACCAATGATCAAAGGCCCGTCGTTAATACGAGATCTCCACGAGACTTCCAATAAGATTCGATTGGTCGCTAGCCCTTATACGTGATGAAATCAGGATCTCCATGAATCCAGCTAAGCCTATTTTCTGGGTAAATTTTAAATTTATTTCTAGTTTAATATTTGTGTGTGAATTTTTTTACTCCTTTAAATGTTGCAGTTTAGCCTCTGGTCGAAAAATGCAATATTAAAAATAGTAACACTAGAAATAAATAATAAAAAAAAAAATGAAAGTTGAATTATTTATGGCATTTGACTTATATCATTATATTTCTGAAACATTATCCGACAATTTTGACTTCTAGTTACAGATTTAAATATATTTTTTAAATTTCGGTCTTGGCGTGATTGCCTGCACGCCATCGCCTCATTTTAATACTATTATATAATGATAATGAAACACGATAACCTAACTTTTATTAATCGCGTCACGAGAAGAATTTGAAATGTTATAAATAATGACTATTCCCCCCGAGCTCCGTCTCGGTTCGAAAGAATTAAATGTAAACAACGGCATTCCCAAAAATAATTTTAAAAATTAACGCGATTAAAAAAGCGGCGCGATTGTTACAGTCAATTCCACCTGTCCACCAGCAGTTGACAGGACGGATAAGGATAGCCTTCCCTTTATCTCTATGATAAAGTAATGCAACTCTATAGCTTCGTACGCGTTGTCAGTTCTAGGTGGAATGCAACCTAATTTTATCGATTCTTTATCGTTTAAATATAGGCCTAGAGTACGACAGTAAAAAAAGTAATTAAAAAAAATATTAAACTAGAAATAAATTTAAAACTTACCCGGAAAATAGGCTTAACTGGACTCATGGAGATATCCTGAAATCCCCGTATAAGCTCTTATATGGGGAATGTCGCTAGTCCTTATACGTGGAGTTAAGGATATCTCAATGAATCCGCCAGCTAAGCCTATTTTGATGGTAAGTTTTATTTCTATTTTAATATAATTGTTTGTAATTTTTTTAATGATGGATTAAGCCTATTTAAACGATAAGGAATTGATAAAAAAAATCACTTATTAGGTTGCATTTTCCCTTTAAAGGGTTTTTCAAGGTTCGCTGTCAAAGAGATAGAATCTATATATTGGAAGAATGGATTGTTGAAAATTCAAGGTTAGCCTATATATTCCTCGGTGTCGCGTTAAGACAGTGACGTATCGTTCAAGTCCTTCTATATTTGTTACTCCCCGGCCCGTCCTTAGCGCGATATTAAAAGTAAAACGCCCGTTTGAAGAGCTTTAAAGTATACGGATTAAATTCGTTCGACCGCTTACCCCGAGGAAGGTATACGTGGACATCATCGATATGTTTTTACATACCGAGTTGCGAACTGAAAATGAGTCTAGTTCCGTATTAAAATTGGTTTACTCGAATGGAAAAAAAATCCTATTCAAGATCGTGATTCAACTTATAGGTTTTTACTTTAAAAAATGGGATTGAATTTCAACGAGTACGAAGCTAACCTCGAGGTTATCTCGACAGTAACTTTTTTTAATAAGAAACACAGGAAAGCGTAGCTTCGTACGCGTTGAAAACTCCGCGGATTCGATTGTTATCCGGATCACCCGCGTCGTATCGATTTATCGGAACCTTGAAAGTTTTCCTCCCATGCAGCTGTTGTCTCTTAAAGGGAGAGTGAATAGGATTTTTTTTTATCGATTAAATAAATAAATCATTCGTTCGCGTGTTAAAACATTCGATAAATGTGCAAAAAATGTAAAATTATTCATATTTTAGCATTCAATTAAAATGAGAGCCTCCGACTAATCAAAAGACATCCCATCAAGTTCATAAAATATCCGCGATACGCGCTGTTGTACGCGTGAAAATAATCAAGAACGAGATTTATAGCGAGTCAACGAGTGAATGCCGCAGCGCGTGTCCCGGGGATTTTATTAATCCAAAGGTATAGGGTCGTCTTTTGATTAGTCGGAGGTTCTCCTTTAATTTCAGTGTAATAATTTGAATCTTTTCGTATTTTTCGTACAGTCCAGTGACACTTCCAGAATAACATTTTAATACGACAAAAAACTTATTGATACTAATCGATAAAAATCGCTTAATGCTCCTCTTTACAATCCTGGTACAGTTTCGAACTCGACTATAGATCATTTGTCATATAATGCAACTATTATTATTGTGTCAAGCTTGAACGTTGCTTTTTATACTTATTTCGAAATGGATCATGTCCTGGTACACGTATTTCGAGGCTCAGGGACCCAGATTGAGCGAGTACGCGACCGTTGAGCTTCCAAGTTGAGGCCTCCAACTTATTAAAGCGATACTAAATCCTAGAAACGAATGTTTCGCGATCGATATATTACATTATATGATATAACTTGAAAGGCAGCTAGGGTTATAGCTCTGGTCATCGAAAACAGTTTAAGTGTATAATTTTCTATAACGGCGAATGTCCCTAGTGTCGGCTTTGCCTCGCACTCCGGCGCGCTTTGGTTGAAACACTTTTACAGGGGTTACCTTAAAATAACGTTACATCCACCGCCCCTAAGTGACAACTTCATCCAAAACGATATATCAAAAAAAAAAAAAAAAAAAAAAAAAAAAAAAAAAAAAAAACTTGTATTACGATACCGGTAGTTTAAAAAAAACTTACTCGCAATGGGTTATAGTTAAAGTCGCGTTCAATGGTGCAAACCGTAGTATTTGCTAGCAATATTAGCTAATATATTTTCTAAAGTGGTGGTATCCCGTTGTACTTAGCCTGACTCTTTAAATTTTGATGATATATTGTTTCAGTTTTGAAACATATTTTATTCTACTAGCTATTAGCCGTTAAAAATGATCTGTTTATATTAGTTATGTGGCATAATCATATACGTAACCATATTAAAACTGTAATTTTTCTTACCATGTTCTAGTAATTTTGCTTTTGCAAAGAACATTATAATCTCTAAATCTCTGAGTCAAATTATACCTGCGCGACTTGAGTCTCGTGATAAACTGAACCGAACTAATTCAAACTCCCCGCGTGTTTTGAAATAAAAATCTCAAGCGGAGTTTGCTATCAAGTTTAAAATATTTTTTCAAACTTTTTGCGTCTACCGACAGACAGTCAGACGAGCCTAGAAAATATTATCTTTTGAATTTCTCATATTTCTCGAAAATTAGATAGTTCTTCTGTATAAATTTGATAATTAAACCCGGAAGGCGGGGGGGGGGGGGATAAGATTCAACCCTTAGGTTCCAATTTTAATCAGTTCATTTCCATTCCTTTTTATCTTAGCATCTATTAAGGTCGGGAATCGTCGTGGTAACCGGGGTTCGCGGGCTGATGAATATAATTAGTTCCAAGTCGCGTTTCACGATTGTTCTATTAAAGTTTTATTCGCTTAATTGGCTCTCGTTACCAGATAAAAGTCCCAACCCCAACCTCGAAGAATAAAAAAAGATATATTAGTCTCGGGGACTGGAATTTAATTCTGAACCCAGCAACCGACGTCTCTTTGTAGCTTCCAAGCGGTGCTGCCCTCGCACCTCGCCCGCAATTATTAAATGGAAATTTCCCTTCTCTCCGTATGCTAACTCGAGAGTTAATTCGTTCGGGAACCAAACTGAATACACGTTATATGATACGACGTAACGACTATACCAATCTGAGAAATAACCCGCGCTCAAAAACCGCTTTATTAAATGCGCGGACCGATTAATTAATACTAATAATCGGGGCGGTAGTCATCTTTTGTCGCGACTAATCAGACTTTATGGACGAAGAATTGATCACCATCAACTTATCGTCTATTTAGGCCTAATAGATTAACAAGATGATCAAGCCGATAAGAATAGCTACACCTCAAATGGTTGTTAAAAAAAGGCCTAAAGATAATGATGTTCATTTCCTTTGTCACATTCACTTTGTCAATTTTTCAACGATAATTGCTTAAAATTCCCGTTTTACAATTAATCATACGCGACTATACCTATACTTGTATTTCGTCTTTTACAATGCAACACTGCAAAGAATGTAATACCTACGCACCATCCCTAGCTAGGGGATGTGTCCCGTAAACGACATTAAAACGCGATTAAAACTAGGTATCAAATATTGTCAAATTTTAATTTGGGAATATTTAATCACGACCATGCAGGAGCGATCGATTAAAGATTATTAATCATTAAAGATTATTCGTAAGAAACCTTTTGTTATTTCTGCTTAAAATATTTTTCCAATGGATAACGTCATCGAAATTGGACGTCACTATTTGAATATTAATTATTATTTCTAATGAAAGATGGCAAATTATCGGTTTAGTTATTAGGGCTCACAATTTCGACAATGATTACGTTTCCAAATCGATTAAAAAATACTAGTGTGACCGTATCTATCCTCACACCTCTAAATTATAATTTAACGTTTAAAACCTCCTACATCCCAGGCTAATTTTCTAAGCTTAATCTCGAAGTTTCACGCCAATATTTATGGAATTTCCTTTTTTTGATGAAATATTTTTACGAACCTCTGTATCAAGCGCGTGTCAGTGAGTTTAGAATACATCTGCTCCCATGTTCTTAGCTATACTTTCACTCTATTCAGTTTTGCACCTGGGATTGGCTATTCTCTTCGTCCGAGAAAATAGACGGAATAGATTGAATTCTATGCTCGAAATGAAAAATCCTGATTCTCGTGTAGACTCTATTCGTTTTCCTTCCACGGACGAACTAATAACGAATGGAATTGGGGTGTGCAGTGTGGGTGATTCTTTCGGGATTCCGGCGAATAATTGTAGCGTTAAACTTATTAGGAAGCTAATCTAGCTAACAGCGTTCGAAGGGCCCGAAAGAGGGAGTATATATAGGGTCTGCCACCTTAAGCGAGCGGATGCAAAAAGTTAGTGACGATTTTTAGGACGATTGACGACCGGAGGAGAATAAAACGAATTAAATTTAATTGCGGAGCGCGGTTCGTTTATCACTTTGAATTTCAGCGCCAACCGAGGTTGGTTCCTTCTTTTTTTATTTCTCATAAAGTCGACCGTAGCGTTTCGTCTATCGCGATCTCAAAGTTGCGTGGGATTCCACGGTTGGGTGGGTCCAAATTCAGATAAAATTATTTAATGAGAAAAGTTTTAAAAGTCGAATTTTCACCAAGCGATTTTTGCTCTCAAAAATATTTTTTTTTCCGCCAGCGAAACAAAATTTTGGAGGAAAATTGTTGAGTTCGTTTCTATCGCGAGGGTTATTCCAAATTGATTGATTTTCAAGTGATAGTAACGGGCTTTTATTCCCAATTGATCGATTTTCAAGCTATCAATACGGGGTTATATTCATAATTGATCGATTTTCTAGTGATCGAAATGGGTTTTATTCTTAGTTGATCGATTTTCAAGTGATAGAAACGGGTTTTATTCCTAATTGATCGATTTTTCAAGTTATCGAAACGGGTATTTATTCCCAATTGATCGATTTTTAAGTGATCGAAACGTTTTTTTTAATCCTAATTGATTAATTTTCAAATGATATAAACGAATTTTATTCCTACTTTATCGTTTTTGAAGTGATCGAAACTAGTTTTATTCCCAAGTGATCGAAACATTTTTTCCCTTCTCATTCCCTTTTGATCGATTTTCAAGTGATCGAAACGGATTTAATCTCAATTAATACATTACCTAATTGTCGAAACGGCTTACGGAAGGTTCTAAGGATGCCGCGGATAAGGTTTTCAGCTAGCATTCGCGGAATATTTTTTTGGAATTTGCTTGGTGAAAATTAGTTTGACTAACTCTGATTTCCTCGCCGTTGAACGTGGTCCGCGTTTCCTTTGTCAGTCGTTGTTCTAACAACTTTTTTTCCCCGATTCAACTTTTTCGATAAGCCACGATGACTTTCCGGCCCCGAACCGCATTTTTCATCCTACTTTGTGAAACGAACGTTTTTGGTTTTCTGCGAAAGAATATCATAATACCTAAGCTCCGATATTTCCAAGCCTAAAAGAATATGAAGTCTCTAAACCAGCAGTTGATTTTCCGATTGGTCAATGCGAAATTGCAGTGGAGAAAGAGGCTTAATTTCCTTAATTAATTTATCGTTAAGGTAAAGTGAGGCTGTCACCATTTTCTAATCCCTATGGATTATATTTTTAGTTTTATTTTACTATTAAATTGCGATATTCAAAATGTTATACATCTGGGTTGACACGTTCTTAAGAAACTTCAAAATGAAAATGTTTATAATGTAGGCCTATAGGTAATTCTTTTTCCGATATATGGCGTAGTTTATTTTTGGGGCGTAATTAAAAGACCGCGCGAAAGTTACCTCATCAAGTGTGCAGGAACGCGTTGTAGGCTCCACAATAACCGATGGCGTCGTATTGCGGGGAATTTTTATTTTAAATTTTTCAAAATATGCATTTCTGCTGTTGCAGTAATTTTTCCTTTGACTGACGATTTTTCCATAAATGCTAGTCAATTTCCATGAGAGTTCATGAAAATTCCGTGCCAGTCTTATACTTTAAGATAAAATAGGATAGGTTAGGTTTAACGACTTGTAGCTCTATGTATAAGCCTGTCGTATTCCGAATTCTAATGTAAATTCTTCTATAATTTTCCCATGCAAACCCAAATTTAATAACACATTGTAGAAGAAATGGCGAAACATATACCCTATAACCGGACCTTGCGTATAGGAAGAACTACCGTGCCTACTGCCTAGTTTTATTGGTCCTACTCAAATCTAAAATCAAAGATCTTGCTTTGGTCACGCGATAAACCTACGTCACTAACGTATCATATACGCGTTTATTATTGGATTTTCTAACAATATTATATTTTCATTTTATCGACTAAAAAATGGAACTTATAGTGGCTTCTTATAGTGACCCGACTATTTGTGTCAGATTTTTTTGAAAAAGCGTTCTTTTTTTGAGAACTATAGTGCTTCTTTTATCGTTTTAGAACAAACTGTTAGGCCTATACGTTTGTCGTATCAGTTACTATCATTTCAATCTTTTTTAACTGATTTTAATAACCGAATTATCTGTCCAAACTGATTTCATTTGTTTTAGCAGATATCTAAGTGTTAACCTATTTTCAAAGAGATGAATGTCAATTTAACTCTAATATTTTTTTCGTGAAATAGTGCGCACTTACTTGACAATAGTTATTTAGCGACTATTCATTTAAAAAAGATAGAAGGCTCAGTTAAAAACTAACGGTTATATCTGTTGACCGAAAAGATATCTGCGATTTCTCATAACAGCGGTTGTCTCTCAGCTCAGTGGATTTTTTCTATTAAAAAAACTAACCTAACTTAATCTAATCCGTTCTCACGGTTTTGTATAAACGTCATTTTGCAAACGCTGTCTTTATTGAGATTCTGACCCAACGTTATTATCTTCGCCCAACCGCAAAGTGCAAGCCAGATCCAATTTTGTCGACATTAAAAGCTGAGTTTTCAAAGGAGCGTGTAGTGGGCAAAAATCGAGGGGTCCGACACTCTTGAATTCGCTGTACACCTGAGTTCACAAAGTTCAGCTTTGACAGTGCATTGTGTTCGAACTCTTATGAACTCTGAGTTCAGCTTTGATAGTGCAAAGGGTTCAAAAATGTTGTACACCTGAGTTCGCGAGTGTCTGCCCCCCTCAGAGTGCTAAGCAAAAGACCGTTTTCATCAAAGCAGTTTTTTTTTTTTTTTTTTTTTTTTTTTTTTTTACGTGAGAGCGTGTAAGTCACGGGGAAGAAGGTAAAAAAAACTATCAGATTCAAAAGACATTCTCGCTTCGCTTTCTTTTTATTGTACTGCTCGATTTTTGTCCGTTACACGCTCCTATGAAAACCCAGCTTTTAAGATTTCTAGCTTCCTTCTTTCTCAATCTATACAATTTTTTGTACCTTTTTTTGGGCGTGCGCATGAATACGTTGTAAGGAAGAAAAGTATTTGTGGACTCGATCTCGAACGCGAAATTCCTTATACGAGACGTTTTATTTCGAGTTTTAAAAATATTTTATTTCTTTTAAACGTATAGGAATTTTTCCAGCTCGCTTCAGCCGTATTTTTAAGATGAAATAAAAACTATTCCCGGGTTTCCCCAACCCCCTTACCGGTTGAAACCGTTTTAACGAGCTCTTCGGAAAAGATCTCGGGGGGTTAGAAAAAAATCATGAAGATTGTATTTTTGTTTTTGGCATAGCAGAAATCGAGTGTAATCCAACCCTTGAAGTGGTCATTTTCTTAACTTTGAAGCGGTTTTAATGTTGTTCTATTCTACCGTTTTTAAGATGGCTTCGTAGTATAGGATTATTTTCTCTCTTCTAAAATTGTCGTTTCTCTTATTGTAAGCCGGGAAAGAGTCCTTTTTTACCCTTTTAATGATCCTCTGAAGTAGAAATGTAAACTCCAACGTCTATACTCTCTTTCAAGTCTAATTGTCATCAACTTATTTCTTCTCTATTCGTTATTCACCGGTCGAGTTACTCCGCCTCAGGCTTTTCTCTTACGTAAACTCCGTTTGGCGAGAGATAACCATAGAATTTTCCAAGAAAATTTTAAAAGCAACGATTTTACGGTTTTCTAGCGAAAAAAAAACTTTGGACTTTTTCTTCCGGATGTTTAAATCGAAACACTCAACGCCCGTCGCTCTCTCGAATTTGTTTAGAAAGACTAGAGGAGCTCATCCGCTATCTAAAAAACCCAAATGTTTCAAAAATCTTCGTACGTCTTCTACATCGAACGGCCAATCAGCTTCCATTGATCGCTATTGCTATCCGCAATCTCTCTTAGCTGAAAAAACTGATTCTCCACTGATATTTCTAAGCTAGTTTGTATATGTCTGTACCATCCTCGTAGATTCGCACTAATTTCCAGATGTACAAAAGAAACCGAGAGAGAAAATAATTTTAAAGAGCGACATTTCTGAGAAACCATTTTTCAACTTTTCGGAACTCGTTTTGCTTAAAACGATCGCCTTAAACGCTCCGAGAATATTTTATTTTTTGGGGATTTAATTCACTAGCTGTGCATCCCAAATCCGAACAGAAGGAGTGATCTTATAGCCATTTCTTGCGGGGTTTAGCCCTATTAAAAATTCAAATCCATTCGTAGAATCTATTACTTATAAGGTCACACTAGGGTATCCAAATCGCTTTTAAACTTTAAAATGAAACCTAAATTTAAATCGCTAGGAATCGTTTTAATGGTCATCTCTTCACACATCATAAATCGATTTATTATAGTTTTATCTGCCGGTTTTTGCAACCGAATCGTTTTAAAACTGGTTCTCGAAACACAACGGTTTTCCTTTCACACGAAACGTTTTGAAAAGGCTTGAATCGACTGCAAGGTCTGGTATGAATGTAGGCCTAACTAAAGCTAAGGTCACACTAGCATAATCGGTATGAAACTGGTTCCCGAAGCATTTTCAAGAAATCGAAACCGTTCACGACTCCAAGGGCTGGTATGAACGTAGCTATATAGTTTCGGTTCAAGTTCTCGGAATTAAAGTAATACCATCGAATATTTAAGAGGGGGATAGTAAGAGTAAGACCTAAGAAACCGCGCTAGAACTGTTTCTAATTAGTCATATTAAATTAAGCTTACACACGACAAATACTCTTTGTCAGTTGTTACAGAAGAGTTATAAAAAATACACGAGAAACCTTTAAAAAAAGAGTCTGTTTTGGTGGTTTGCAGGCGGCCGTTTCATTTTTATTAGCGAGCTTATAGCTTAACCTTAATTCCCTCGATCTCTCTCTTTCTCTCTCTCGGTTGTAAAACTCGACTGTAAGCGAGTAAAATGTCCGTAAAGTCAATAACTGTTTCAGAGTCGTGTTATAACAGCGGCTATGGAAGCTAGCCACGCAGGGCCGAATGGATGCTCTATCCTTGTGTCTACTATATTATCTTTACAGCTCGCCGTTTTAAATTTGTATAGCCATCTTTAAAGGGAGAATGCAACCTGATTTGTTTAGATCGAGTTCTTATCATTTAAATAAGCCTAATCCGCCAGTAAAAAAAATTACAAACTAATATTAAACTAGAAATAAATTTGAAACTTACCATGAAAATAGGCTTAGCTGGATTCATGGAGATATCCTGAACTCCTCGTATAAGGACTATAGTGACCAATAACATTCCCCATATAAGAACCTTGCTAGTCCTATTGGGAGTTCAGGTGATCTCCATGAATCCAGCTAAGCCTATTTTGATGATAAGTTTTAAAATTTATTGTTTAAAATTTGTTTTTAGTTTTCTTTACAGTTTGGTTAGGTCTATTTAAACGATAAGGAATTGATACAAAATCACTTGTTTTTAGGTTGCATTCCAATTTTAAATACTCTGCGGAGTTAAAAGGTCCCTATGACTTTGACGGTAAACTCGTCGCGAGAGAATCTAATATCTTTTTCCATTAAGAAAATTGTATAGCCTCCATGTATAGTTTACTTAAGAAAGCTCAACCTCTCCGTGGCTGCTAAAACCTTTTTCCAATACAAACGGTATTATAATAAATTTAATCTTTCACTAAGAGACTGCACTCTGTTTTTAACTATAACTTTATTTTATAGACAACGTCTGGAAGTGATTACTTCATCATCAGGTCATTCTCTACTGACCTGATGATGAAGTAATCACTTGCAAACGTTGTCTATAAAATAACGTTATAATTAAAAACAGAGTGCGTGTGTCTATATGAAATATTAAAACATTTAAAGTGAGTTTTATCCGCAACAATAATAGAAATTTCAAAATAAACCCTTACCCCACACCCTGATTGTGCAGGGCAGGGTGGCCCTCCGTCAGTGTGTTTACAGTGGAGAAAGTCTTTAGAAATTCGCACCTGTTTAATTTGTTCGTAATTTTGATTACTATAAATACGTATAGACAGTGGGAGGTGCTAAATGTTTTGTAAATCGCCTAACAACAAAGTTTCAAAGTAATTTGGACAACGTAAAAGTAGTTCCAGGATTTTTAAGCCCCCAAACATTCTCCTACAATACGCTATAGAATCTCTTCCGCTCAACTCTTTTCGGTGTTGTTAGACTGAAACTCAGGCGACCATTGGCACGCGAAAGTTAAGCTTAGACCTATTTAACTTCCGATTTCAAGTTAAACGCAAAAGGTAGACAAAGTATCGGAGTACGGCGAGTTCTAGAGATATACCGCGAACTTAATGAGTTAGTATAGGTGAAACCTTTGTTGTTACTGAATTTTAATGATAGTAGTATGGAGGCTTTCACTCCTCCCCCGAAATCGGGTTTCTTATTTTCTCCTGGAAAAGCTAAATACGCCCCCCCCCCCCACTCGCCATGCAAAAAAAGGCTTCCCCTACCCCTCATGCTAAAAAAAAAAAAAAAAAGGGCTAGAAGAAGCCGAGCAGCTGGTAACGATTATTGGCTGGCGAGCTGTCCTTTCAAAGAAGTAGGTCGTTTAAAACGCGCACGGTTATATGAAACTAGGGCTTTAACGGGTCAAGGATACGTTACGTATTTTATACGTCCATCAGCTGATAACCGATATCAGTTTTATAATGTAGAGTAAAGGTGGATTCACATAGCAGCAACGGAACATTTATCTATAACTAAAGGAGATCTATATGTCCGCATAATTTACGATTGTTGTCTTCTAACCCCAAACTCTCCATGTTCCGATCCTCAATTGCTAAAGGAACCATTTTCAATTCTGTCAAATAATATTTTCAACTCAATACTTTATTTTTTTTTTTTTTTTTTTTTGACGAAAGACCTCTAGAGTTGACCTCAAAACTTTACACTTTTTGACGTTTCCAAATCGGTTTCAAATTGTCCATGTGAACGCGGCTACGGAATAGGGAGTAATAACTAGGAGAGATATTAAGTCGGAGAACAACAATCTGTCTTACCAAACAGAGATACATAGCATAAATAGCATTGATAGCTGGCTACTTAGATATAATAATAGGCTCATGATAATAATCGTACTTCCATTTCAATAAAAAATAACCATTTTTGATTATTTGGTTCAATATCGGTTGATATTAAGAAATGCTAGTGTGACCGAAGCTTAAGAGTTCCGGCATCGAATGCGAGTGTCCGTTTAGATCGATTGAGCCTTAGAGCGTGAGTTTTGAAAAGTTTCCTTGTACTTCAGCAAAAAACATTGGTGGTAACGTCACCGAGCAAGTGTGATAAGTTCATCAGTTGTGATGTCAGTCCCTAACGTGTTTATGTAACGGAAATTGCGAGCTTGGCTCGGTTAGAATAACTGGTTTGACGTTTCCAAGATTTCTTTCGCTTTTCCAAGAGAAGCGTAGATTAAATTCAATTAGATATCCGCTTTTCTGTTACTTGAAGCTTGTTGACGTGGGTTGATTTGAGCTTCAACATTTATTTGATACAAAAGTTCGAGATTTTCTTCATTTGACGACTTAATGACCTCACTTGCGCGATTAATTCTATAGTTTTAACTGTGTGAATATAAGTTGGACGAGTAATTTAGTCACCACAAATGCTGCTT
>OY987234.1:7540906-7543406 GCA_963920705.1 Odiellus spinosus
GGAATTAACTATAGTTTAATCGTCGGAAAGAATTCTTCCAATTAGCGTAATTAGGGAAACTATAGCGCTCATTCGAAAAAAATCTTTTAAATATTCTTAATTCTACTTATCTTTATTAATTCACTTGGGCGAACGTTAATTCTATTTTTTTTTTAAGGTATTAATAATAAATAAGGCGAAATAAATTCCACGATTTCTTTTTCTTTATTAAAAAATCATTGAAGCCGCTGCCGTTGAAATGCTCTCATCCTATATACGGGCTTCTCTCTACACTCTGAAGCTCGGCAGTTAGAACACTTTTACAGGCGCCAACGTATCAAATACGCTAGAAAAAGGACAAGCGTGGGATTATTTAGTCGCGATCGTCAATCGACATTGGTTCAAGTCTAGTCGTATTTAATTTTTACGGGAATATCTATTTTAAAAGAAACCAGTCTCGTAAGTTCGCGATGTATCCGGTTTGAATTATAGCTCAACGTACCCGTTCGTTAATCCCTCCAGTTTTGGCTGGTTGGAAAACTGAACTTCTAGCTTAACTGCGATGCTAATTGTCCTATCTATCCTTGGTCTTTTTAATCCTCATTCTGCCGGAGTAATTAGGCGAGCGTATTGGTTGATGGCGGCGTGGGAACTAATCCAGGCTGTATAGGAATTAAGATGGGCCGAGTGGGGATTAGTTGCCTATAGTATATCGGAGTTGTTTTAAGCAGCTGCTGGCCGAGAACTTTTTGGTGAGCCGTTTTACTAGTTGTTTGTTGTTTATAAGATGAAAACAATAGCCGGTAGGGTGGGGAGGTCTTTTCCAAACCATTTGGAATCGGAACCCCCTTTGCTCCCCCCCCCCCCTTGTATTGGGGAAAATCTAATAGCATTGCGGGTATCGCGAACCGTATCTGAATCAGATCTTTATTCGGGGGAGAAACAAGATTCGACAAGAGTGACCTTTAGTTGGTTGTTTTAGCGGCGGGCGTGAGATCAATGTTCTTCGATTCTGGAATTTTTCTTACTTTTCCGTGTTTTTTTTTTTTTTTTTTTTTTTTTTTTTTTTTTTTTTTTTTCTCCGATACTTCCCTCGGCCCCTCATCCAAAAATCGTTAGTCTTATTTTTCTCCTTTTTCTTGCCATCTTAGATTTGTTTTTTATTCTTCCGTTCCGACCATCGCGTTTGTTTGGTTGGCAGTGGTTTTTATTCACCTCTCCCTCTTTCGCCCTTTGCCCTTTCTTTTTTCGTTCGGCTGATTCGACAAATAGCGAATAAGGGATTTTATTTTCTTATATATCTCTACGCGTCGTTGGCACCCGCGACTCGAAAGAAGCCGCGAGTCTGAATCAATTTGGCTGACGTTTTTCTTCTCTTAACATCGAAGTGACTGGCCAGGTTGCCCGCCAAAATAAAATAAAACATTTTACGCCAATGTGATAAACTTTCTACAAAGAATAAATTTTCTTTCAAAATACCAGTTTTAAAATCCATTAGTTGAGAAAAATAGACTTAAAATTCGTTAAAGGGTGACACGTGGTTAAATTCAAAGAATTGCTATTTGATGCTTAAAGGGAGAATGCAGCCTAACAATAAGTGATTTTTAATCGATTCCAGATCGTTTAAATAGATCTAACCCACCAGTAACAAAATTTACAAACAAATAATAAACTAGAAATAAATTTAAAGCTTACCACGAAAATAGGCTTAGCTGGATTCATGGAGATTCTGAATACTTCGCGTATAAAGGCTAGCGACCAATAAAATGTTATTAGAAGTCTCGTGGAGATCTGCCTTAACGACGGGCCTTTGCTCACATATTTAAAAGAGCTAAGGAATCGATTAAAAATCACTTGTTGTTAGGATGCATTTATCCTTTAAAACACGTTTTACCTGCAAATTGACGAAACAACAAATATTGCAAATTGAAAGCTACAATTGAAATTCTATTAGTGACAAGATTGATCGCGCTTTATTAAAAATGAATGAAATAAAGACTGAACTACTATTCTGGTGGGAACTATAAAATGCGCAAAAATTAGACAATCCCCTTTTCTGAAAATTTAAATTTCTTTCGGAAAAAATATAGCGTCTTACGCGAATTTCAAACCCTCTTTGCTAGAAAACTGTTAAATATCTTGGAGGGAAATTTTTTAGACCATACTACAAGTAGTACAAGCATTTCAATAGGTTTGGACAGATTTTTCTTAATATATAGTTGGAATTAAGATGTTCAATTTGTCAAAGTGTATACGCGCGTTCGCGTATAACGGAATCCACTTTCAAATTCGGTAACGGTTAGCAAAAGGTAGTTTTTATTTTTTGTGTGTAGCCAGTGGAGCTGTCACGAGTCTCGAGTTATTTCCTTCAACCTTCAATTATCGAAGCGAAAGCGTTGACGTCGAAATTATATTAGGTAATCGAGCATATATTACATGCATAGTGTTTCCGAGCCCAAATCGGTCGGATGGACCAAAATCGAATTAACTCCGAGAGAATTTTGAGCATTTGAAGTGGAAA